>CM050166.1:216686607-216706353 GCA_027410445.1 Discoglossus pictus | reverse complement strand
AAGGATGGGAAGGCATTGGGTCTCTGCAGGGGTGGCAAGTCTGCCTTTGGTGGAGGGTGGACAGGGAGTAGTTTGTGTGTGCTCCCAGTTGTCCACCTTCCGCCTTCAGTACCTGCAGAGATACCTATATGCAGATCCCTCTCCGCAGTGGTGCGCACTGGCATCCAGCTTTTATCGCCAGTTGCGCAACCTGGGGTATGACCGGCAATTATTTCTGATCAGGCCCGAGGGGTTTGGGAGAGACCTCTCTGTGTTGCCGGCATACTACCAGGAAACCCTCAAGGCCTGGAGCATGGTCTCCGTGACCAGGCAGGGCGTGCCTTTGGGGGATGAAATATTCACAGAGCCCCTGCTATTTAATGCAGCAGTGGGGGCTCCAATGTTACAGTCCCCCAGTATCATCCGCCGCCTTAGTCACGCACGGATGACCCGAGTCGGGGATCTCCTGGAATACGGGCGTTCTGATTGGGTGTCACCCCAGGAGCTTGCGCTCCGTTTGGGATATGTGACGCCCAAAGTCTCAGGGCGCTTGCTCCAGGAGATTAGAGATGCCATCTCCCCCGACTCGCGCACCTTCCTTCGCGGGGCTTTGCAGGCCGGAGTGCCACATGCACCTTTCAACACCCCTTCTCCGGCGTTTTGCATTGGACACAAGCCCCGTGTTTCCCCTCAGGCTCCTCCTGTCCCCAACCTCTCGAGGTTGAGGGACATACCCTCGGCATGCTTTCGCGGCATGCCGAGGAAGAGCTTATATTCTCTTGTGCTCCATACAGTGCACTTCCTTGCCCTCGTGACCCGTCCCGATACCATCTGGAGGTGGGTCCTACCAGCTGACGAGGGCAAGAGGCCCCGGTGGAGGGAACTTTATTCTGATTTAGTTCCACGACCCACCGGGGACTTGAGTTGGAGAGTGCTCCATGGTGCACTGAGCACGGGAGAGTACTTAGCTAAATTCACGGACTCTCCCTCCACTTGTCCATTCTGTGGCAAGGGAGAGTCCGTGTATCATGTTTATTTTAGTTGCGCCAGACTGCAGCCCCTCTTGTCACTCTTGAGGGGCCTCCTCCTGCAGTTCTGGCTGCATTTCTCCCCTCACATTTTTATTTTTGGGCGCCCAGTGTCCCGGGGCAATAAGGCCAGGGACCTCCTCGTCAACCTGCTCCTGGCATTAGCCAAGTTGGCTATATATAAGTCCAGGAAGCAGTGTTTGATAGGGGGGGTTCCCTTGTCACCTGAGGCCATGTTCCGGGTGCTGGTGCGCTCCCGTATCCGGGCAGAGTACCACCTGGCTTTGTCTACTGGGGGAATGGATGAGTTTGTCTCCCAGTGGGCTGTAGATGGTGTGCTCTGCTCGGTATCCCCCCATCCGGTTTCTTTTTCTTTCAACCTCCTAATATGATTTTTATTTAGTTTACAGAAAATGTCTTCTCATAATTTTAAAATACACTGTGCCAAGTTCAACCAATCCAGTCTAGTTGGGGTACCAACAGTCCACATTTAAAAAACCCAAACTTTTATTTTCTTAAATCTAAGTGCATTTGCCTGACCGTCAATCAAAGTTAATTTGCTTGACCGCTACCCATAGTGTGTGTCTTGCTTACAAGTACTGTGCCTAGTTCAACCAATCCAATCTATTTGGGGTACCAACAGTCCACATTTAAAAAACCCAAACTTTTATTTTCTTAAATCTAAGTGCATTTGTTTGACCGTCAATCAAAGTTCATTTGCTTGACCGCTACCCATAGTGTGTGTCTTGCTTACAAGTACTGTGCCAGAGAGCATGTTGTGTGCATGCTTGAGCTCTAAACAAAAGGCTTTTTAGGGTCTTAGTCCCTCAAATACAAGTTTTATTTTAACACCTTTCTGTTTATAAGCACTTTGTGCACGGTGTTGTTCATTTTTGGGAGTTTTTGTGGTATTTTTCTTAGTTTAATTTAAGTTTTATTTTTCTTTGAGTCAGGCTCAACTCTCTATCCCAGGAGAGTGAGCTGTCTCCTGGATACTTTGCCACACCCCTCCGTTAGCACTACACCTTCACTCCTGGAGCTTTTTTACTTTGACTTTTTTACTTTTAAAAAGTTTATTAGGTTTTGTTGAAGTTTTTGTTTGTTTGGTGTTGGGTTTTTATGTTTTGGGGGAGAGAAGACAAGTAACATCTTTGTAGGCAGTGGGGGGGAAAACAATTAGAATTTTTGTTGAAAAGGCTTTTTTTTTTTTACATCTGACACAGAGACACAGAGGGGTTAAAAAGCCTCTGTGTTCTCTGTGTTGTTGCAATTAGACACCTTGCAACAGGCCATTAACCCATCCACTGCCAAGCATCATCTCTCTCTCTCCCTTAGTTTTGTCTTTTTGTTTCTTTTTCACACTTTTATATTTAAAAAAAAAAAAAAAAAAAGAAAAAAAAGAAAACAATAGAAAATCATAAAACAAAAAATAAAAATAAATAAAACAAATAAACTAAAAAAAAAGGGTCTAAACATGAGGGATAAGACCATTAAGAAGCCTCAGGGGTCAAAAGGGGGAATAATGCCCCCTGAAAATCCTAGCTGCAGCACTGCACAGCATAGGCCCCAGGCAGATAAGGCAGCCCCAGCTCCTGGTGGTTCTGCCAGCAGACCTACCCCTGTGGCTAATACCTGGTCACAGGTGGTTTCTGCTGGCCCCAGTAATACCACCGCTGGGGCTGAGGGGAAGATCACCAGGAAGCATGGGGTTAAATGTCAGATGTCTGGGGTCTACAGCATTGATATCTATCTGCGTGCTGCAGCTAATGTCATCAGCCCCTCTGTTATAGTAGCAGCCAGCAAAATGTACGGGAAAGCAGTTTTCTTTACCCGTACTCTGGCTGCTGCACACATTCTTATACAGAGAGGCATCACAGTGGGGGGATTATATGTCCCAATAGAACCCCTGGAAGGGTTGGGCACAAAAGTAACACTCTCTAATGTGCCCCCCTTCCTACCAGACTCCCTCCTGCGCCCCCACCTGCTAACCCTAGGGGAAGTAAAAACACCATTTATAAAAATTCCCCTGGGGTGCAGAGAGAGAGCACTTCGTCATGTGCTCTCTTTCAAGAGGCAGGTACAAATGTGCCTGCCTCAGGGTGCAGAAAACATAGAGGGGTCTTTTGGGGTTCCATTTGAGGGGGTGCTGTACAGGATTTTTTACAGCACTACGGAGGTGCAGTGCTATCATTGCAAAGGGTTGGGGCATACACGTAGGAATTGTCCTAATATAAAGCATCATGCCCCAGCCCCAGCAAATGGCACCTCCGTCAGTACGGCACCCATCCCCGCTGAGCCCATAACAGCGGGGACCTCAAGGGTCATAGCCCCCCCACAGAGCTCAGGCAAGGAGGCCGTTCCTCAAGCCACCACCACGGCCTCCAAACCCCCTTCTTCCCCCAAAAAGCCATCTGTGTCTGTGGTCTCCAGCAAGACTGCAGACACGGGGAAAAAGGGGAAGAATGTCACCGGTCCTCCCAGTGTCACAGCTGCATCTCCCAAGTCCCAATCTGCCCCCACCATAATTACATCAGTTAGTGTGGGGGCACAGTGTAAGCAGAGGGATAATAAGCCCTCTGCAGGGGAGGCAGCTAGTGGCAGCTCCTCTTCCAGGAGTGACGTCCCCAGGAAGAGGAAGCATAAAACCAACAGGGGGGTTGCTGATAAGTGGGAAGTGCTCTATAGTGGAGCACCTCCGTCTAAAAGCAAGAAGAGGAACAAAACATCTCCTCCTCATCCGGTGACATTGTCTGGCCCGGTTATTAAGCTCAGCCAGCCGGTGCCAGACCACACATCTCTCTCTCCAGACCCTATAGGGGTTAATGTGGAAAAGGGTCTGGAGGAAAAGCAGGGGCAAGAGGGTCTCCCAAGTGAGGCAGGGGTAGACAAGAAAGATCAGGTTCTGCCTCTGGCCTTTGAGGGGGGTCCCAACAAAGCCCCTGCTGAATGGGTAGTCAGTGTCCCTGAGGTGCTGAGCTTCAAGGGCACCAGTCAGTCTCCTCCTCCAGTGTCACTCTCTAGTGACGTACCTCGGGCTTTGTTAGAGCCCCAGGCCGAGTCACTACTGGAGGGGGGGAATATAGGCATGACCCCCATTCAGGACCCCATGGATTTGTCTGTCAGGGGGGATGTGGCACAAGGGGAAGTGGAAATGGGGGAGGGTGATAAAACAGGTTTTTCTGTTAACATCATGGGAGAGCCTGTCTACCCTCCTCAGCCGTCCACTGACCCTAACATCGGTGCCATCCAAGCTGAGCAAGCAGCGGTGGAACTGGCAGAGGAGGCATATAAAGCCTCCAAGGCTTCCATTAAGGAAGCCATGCCAGCCACTGCTGTCCAGCCAGCTACCCCTGAATGCACTCCTGAAGCTACAGGGGTGCAGCAGCAATCCAAGGGTCCATTATTTACCTTGAAGGGTGCTAAAGGGACTCCTTCTGTATCATCTAAGAGGGGGTCCCTGAGAATAAAGCTGAGGAAACTGACTCCAGCCGGGGAGGATGGAGTAAAAGCCCTCAGCCAAGAGGAGCCCAGGGGTGACCCACTAGAAGGAACATCAGATTCTGGGTGGGTTATCCCTGTCAAGGAAATAGATCTATTCCTTGAGAGCACCCTTCATGGACAAAAGAAAAGGAAGGTGCGGCTGGCCTTGGAGAGGTGGAAGAATATGTCGTTTATTCTCCACTCTCTCCAGCAATATCTAGTGGTCAGCACTAGGGCCAAGAATTCTGGGACTGCGGAGCATCTCCGCGTCCGGAAATTCTATAAAATGTGCGTGTCCTATCAGCAGTCTCAAGGGTCTGAGGAACGCACAATTCCTGACACGCAGTAATGGCTTTGCACATCAGCACGCTAAATACCAATGGCTGTCAAGACAGTTTCCGCAGGTTCCAGGTACTCTCCTATTTATATCAGGGAGGGTACTCTGTGAGCTTCCTGCAGGAAACTCACACCACTCCAAAGGCTGAGGCCTCGTGGCAACTGGAGTGGAGAGGCAGGGTCTTCTTCAGCCACTTCACATCGGCGTCATGTGGAGTGGTGACCCTGTTCTCAGAGTCTTTTCAGCCAGAGCTGCTGCTTGTGAAAGCTGTTATCCCAGGCCGTCTAATCCACCTCCGGGTCCGAGAGCAGGGTAGCATCATTAACCTGGTTAATATATATGCCCCTGCTGGAGGGCCCGAGAGAGTGAGGTTCCTCGCCAGACTGTCCCAGTTTTTGGAGACGGTTGACGCAGATGAGTGTTTGGTACTCGGGGGTGATTTCAATTGCACCCTCGACGCTCTGGACCGGAATAGTCCAGAGCCGTACCCGCCTTCTGCGTCAGCGCTGCGGGAGATTATTGCCCGCTTCTCCCTGGAGGACATCTGGTGAGAGCAGAACCCAGGGGCATCAGACGGTTTCACCTACGTCAGGGTGAGAGCCGGTCTGGTGTCCCACTCCCGGATCGACAGACTATATATATCTAGTCACTATATGTCACGAGTCGGTTCTTGTGCCATTAGGCTGGCTCCGTTCACAGACCACAACTGTGTGTCTGTGACGGTGGCGCTAACGCCAACAGCACCACGAGCCGCCTATTGGCACTTCAACAATGCTTTGTTGAAGGACCAGGGGCTCGTGACATTGATCCGGGAGTTTTGGACGGACTGGAGGTGTTGCAAGGGGGACTTTGCCACGTTAAAACTGTGGTGGGACGTGGGCAAGGTTCATTTGCGACTTCTGTGTCAGGAATATACCAAGGGTGCGAGTGGGCAGCGTTAAGCTGAGTTGGAGTCACTCCGGGGGGAGGTACTCCATCTGGAGCAGAGGCTGTTCACTTGTAGGGACCAATCCCTGCAGAGCGAGTATGTAGAGAGGAAGGGTGTCCTCTGTGACCTGGAACGACACCAGGCCAAGGGGGCATACGTGCGCAGCCGCTTAGGTTTTCTCAAAGATCTAGACCGCGGCTCGCGCCTCTTCTACTCACTGGAGAAAAAGGGGGGTAACAGTAGGCACATCACCTGTCTTCTAGATGAAGACAGTGCCCCCCTTACAGATCCGGAGAGTATCCAGGATAGAGCCCGGAACTTTTAAAAAGATCTGTACTCTCCGGATCCCATTTCTCCAGACGCCTGCAGGGTGCTATGGGAGGGGCTCCCCACAGTCAGTGCGGGTGTAAGAGAGCGGCTTGATATACCACTATCTTTTCAAGAGCTCTCTGAAGCCCTCCGTGCCATGTCCTGTGAGAAGTCTCCAGGACTGGACGGACTGACTGTAGAGTTTTTCCAATTTTTCTGGGAGACTCTGGGACCTGATTTTCATCTGGTCCTTGGGGAAGCCCTGGAGACCGGGGAGATGCCCCTGTCTTGTCGCAGGGCAGTACCCTGCTGCCCAAAAAGGGGGATCTCCGGCTTATTAAGAACTGGCGACCGGTCTCTCTGCTCAGCACAGACTACAAGATTGTAGCTAAAGCCATCTCGCTTAGACTTGGGTCTGTGCTGGCAGAATTGGTTCACCCTGACCAGTCCTATGCGATCCCGGGCCGGACTATCTTTGATAGTATCTTTCTGGTCCGGGATCTATTGCATTATTCTCGCAGGACTGGTCTGTCACTCGCCTTTCTCTCTTTAGATCAAGAGAAGGCGTTTGACAGGGTGGACCATGGTTACCTCATAGCCACTCTGCAAGCGTACAGCTTTGGCCCACAGTTTGTGGGCTTTATAAGAACGCTGTACGCCTCTGCAGAGTGTTTACTTAAAATCAATTGGTCCCTAACAGCACCTTTGGTATTTGGACGAGGGGTGCGTCAAGGATGTCCCTTGTCTGGACAGTTATATGCACTGGCCATCGAGCCTTTCCTCTGCCTACTGAGGAAAAGGCTCACAGGGCTGGTGCTAAAAGATCCAGACATGCGGATTGTCCTTTCAGCTTATGCTGACGATGTGCTCCTCGTGGCCCAGGATCCAGTTGATCTTGAGCTGGCAAAACAGTGCCAGGAGGTATATTCAGCTGCCTCCTCCGCTCAGATCATCTGGTCCAAATGCACAGGCCTTTTAGAGGGTAATTTACAGGTAGACTCTTTGCCTCCCACGTTTCGTGACATCACGTGGGAGGCAGATGTCATTAAATATCTGGGGGTCTACCTGACCGCTGCGGACGCTTCCGTCCCAGACAACTGGAGGGAGTTAGAGGGCAGTGTCCTCTCCCGTCTGGGACGATGGAGGGGTCTAGCAAAAATGCTTTCCCTTAGGGGGCGGACTTTAGTGGTGAATCAGCTGGTGGCTTCTCAGATCTGGCACCGGCTGATCTCTCTGAGTCCGACCCACGAGTTTGTCACCAATATCCAGAGGAATTTGTTAGATTTCCTCTGGATGGGAAGGCATTGGGTCTCTGCAGGGGTGGCAAGTCTGCCTTTGGTGGAGGGTGGACAGGGAGTAGTTTGTGTGTGCTCCCAGTTGTCCACCTTCCGCCTTCAGTACCTGCAGAGATACCTATATGCAGATCCCTCTCCGCAGTGGTGCGCACTGGCATCCAGCTTTTATCGCCAGTTGCGCAACCTGGGGTATGACCGGTAATTATTTCTGATCAGGCGCGAGGGGTTTGGGAGAGACCTCTCTGTGTTGCCGGCATACTACCAGGAAACCCTCAAGGCCTGGAGCATGGTCTCCGTGACCAGGCAGGGCGTGCCTTTGGGGGATGAAATATTCACGGAGCCCCTGCTATTTAATCCAGCAGTGGGTGCTCCAATGTTACAGTCCCCCAGTATCATCCGCCGCCTTAGTCATGCACGGATGACCCGAGTCGGGGATCTCCTGGAATACGGGCGTTCTGATTGGGTGTCACCCCAGGAGCTTGCGCTCCGTTTGGGATATGTGACGCCCAAAGTCTCAGGGCGCTTGCTCCAGGAGATTAGGGATGCCATCTCCCCCGACTCGCGCACCTTCCTTCGCGGGGCTTTGCAGGCCGGAGTGCCACATGCACCTTTCAACACCCCTGCTCCGGCTGTTTGCATTGGACACAAGCCCTGTGTTTCCCCTCAGGCTCCTCCTGTCCCCAACCTCTCAAAGTTGAGGGACATACCCTCAGCATGCTTTCGCGGCATGCCGAGGAAGAGCTTATATTCTCTCGTGCTCCATACAGTGCACTTCCTTGCCCTCGTGACCCGTCCCGATACCATCTAGAGGCGGGTCCTACCAGCTGACGAGGGCAAGAGGCCCCGGTGGAGGGAACTTTATTCTGATTTAGTTCCATGGTGAACTGAGCACGGGAGAGTACTTAGCTAAATTCACGGACTCTCCCTCCACTTGTCCATTCTGTGGCAAGGGAGAGTCCGTGTATCATATTTATTTTAGTTGCGCCAGACTGCAGCCCCTCTTGTCACTCTTGAGGGGCCTCCTCCTGCAGTTCTGGCTGCATTTCTCCCCTCATATTTTTATTTTTGGAAACCCAGTGTCCCGGGGCAATAAGGCCAGGGACCTCCTCGTCAACCTGCTCCTGGCATTAGCCAAGTTGGCTATATATAAGTCCAGGAAGCAGTGTTTGATAGGGGGGGTTCCCTTGTCACCTGAGGCCATATTCCGGGTGCTGGTGCGCTCCTGTATCCGGGCAGAGTACCACCTGGCTTTGTCCACTGGGGGAATGGATGAGTTTGTCTCCCAGTGGGCTGTAGATGGTGTGCTCTGCTCGGTATCCCCCCATCCGGTTTCTTTTTCTTTCAACCTCCTAATATGATTTTTATTTAGTTTACAGAACATGTTTTCTCATCATTTTAAAATACACTGTGCCAAGTTCAACCAATCCAATCTAGTTGGGGTACCAACAGTCCACATTTAAAAAACCCAAACTTTTATTTTCTTAAATCTAAGTGCATTTGCCTGACCGTCAATCAAAGTTCATTTGCTTGACCGCTACCCATAGTGTCTGTCTTGCTTACAAGTACTGTGCCAAGTTCAACCAATCCAGTCTAGTTGGGGTACGAACAGTCCATATTTAAAAAAAAATGACAGGCAGAGGCAGGACACCTCGCAGAGGCCGTCGTGGTCGTGGTGCTGTGATTCCCTTTGGCCCTACAATAATGCCCAGTGTTCACTTGAAAAGTTCAGAGGACGTAGTTGACTGGCTAACACAGGACACCCAATCTTCTACAGCTTCCGCTTGGAACATTGACGCACCATCCTCCTCCAGCTTAGCTTCGGGCACCTCTCAAGTTACCACTCACCCGCCTGCCACCACCACCAACACTAGTACCACAGCCAATTCAATTGATCAGTCAGAAGAGTTATTTACACATCAGTTTGAAGAACTGAGTGATGCGCAACCATTATTGCCAGAGAATGTAGATAACAGGGATATGTCTCAGTCAGGCAGCATTACACACATGTACGTACGATGTGATGATGATGATGATGATGATGTACCCGCTGCTGCTTCCGCTGCTGCTTCCTTTGTTCAGTTGTCATATACAAGTGAGGCGGGTGATGATGATGACGATGCGTCCGTGGATGTCACGTGGGTGCCTGCTAGAAGAGAAGAAGAACAGGGGGAAAGTTCAGATGGGGAGACAGAGAGGAGGAGGAGACGAGTTGGAAGTAGAGGGAGGTCATCGCAACGAGCTAGTGGCACAGTCAGACAGCATGCATCAGCACCCGGGGTCAGCCAGACAGCACGCCAATCAACGCATGCTGTTGCCACCACCAGAATGCCGTCACCGCCGAGCTCAGCAGTGTGGCTTTTTTTTGTGTGTCTGCCTTTGACATCAGAAATGCCATTTGCAACCTGTGCCAAAAGAAACTGAGTCGTGGGAAGTCCAACACCCACCTAGGTACAACTGCTTTGCGAAGGCACATGATGTCACATCACAAACGCCAATGGGATCAACACATGAGTACAAGCAGCACACAAACTCAAAGCCGCCATCCTCCTCCTGGTCCAGCATCTTCATCCACATCAACCACTGCTGTCCTCCTTGCCCCCTCTCAACTCTCCACCACTCCGTCTCTCGCCTCTTGCTGTTCCTGCTCATCTCCCCACAGTCAGGTGTCTGTCAAGGGCATGTTTGAGCGTAAGAAGCCACAAAGTCACCCCCTTGCCCGGCGTCTGACAGCTGGCTTGTCTGAACTCTTGGCCCGCCAGCTTTTACCATACAAGCTGGTGGAGTCTGAGGCGTTCAAAAAGTTTTTAGCGATTGGGATACCGCAGTGGAAGGTACCCGGCCGAAATTTCTTTGCCCAAAAGGCAATCCCCAACCTGTACTCAATTGTGCAAAAGGAAGTAATGGCATCTCTGGCACACAGTGTTGGGGCAAGGGTCCATCTGACCACTGATACCTGGTCTGCAAAGCATGGTCAGGACAGGTATATCACCTAACTGCGCATTGGGCAAACCCGCTGACGCCTGCCAAGCATGGAATGCGTGGCTCTGCAGAGGAGTTGGTGACACCGCCACGACTTGCAGGCAGGCCTGCTGCCACCTCCTCTACTCCTCCTACTCCATCCTCTTCCATAACCTCCTCAGCTGAGTCCTCTTCTGCTGCTGCGTCTTGCTCCACATCAACGGCACCCCCCCAGCTCCCCAGATACTATTCCACATCCCGGATACAGCAGTGTCATGCCGACTTGGGGTTGACTTGCCTCAAAGCAGAGAGTCACACCGGGCCAGCACTCCTGTCCGCCCTGAACACACGGGTGGATCAATGGCTGACTCCGCACCAACTAGAGATTGGCAAAGTGGTTTGTGACAACGGAAGCAATTTGTTGGCTGCATTGAATTTGTGCAAGTTGACCCATGTGCCGTGCATGGCACATGTGTATAATCTGATCGTACAATGCTTTGTCCATAAGTATCCAGGCTTACAGGACGTCCTGAAGAAGGCCAGAAAGGTGTGTGGCCATTTCAGGCGTTCCTACCCGGCCATGGCGCACTTTTCAGATATCCAGCGGCGAAACAACTTGCCAGTGAGGCGCTTGATTTGTGACAGCCCCACACGTTGGAATTCAACACTCCTAATGTTCGACCGCCTGCTCCAACAAGAAAAAGCCATTAACGAGTATTTGTATGACCGGGGTGCTAGGACAGCCTCTACGGAGCTGGGGATTTTTTTGCCACGTTACTGGACGCTCATGCGCAATGCCTGTAGGCTCATGCGTCCTTTTGAGGAGGTGACAAACCTTGTCAGTCGCACCGAAGGCACCATCAGCAAAATCATACCATTTGTTTTATTCCTGGAGCGTGCCCTGCGAAGAGTGCTGGATCAGGCCGTAGATGAGCGTGACAAGGAAGAGGAAGAGTTGTGCTCACCATCACCACTAGAAACAGCCTTATCAGCATCGCTTGCTGGACCTGCGGCAACGCTGGAAGAGGATTGTGAGGAAGAGGAGTCAGAGGAGGAATGTGGCTTTGAGGGGGAGGAGGAGGACCAATCACAACAGGCATCCCAGGGTGCTCGTTGTCACCTATCTGGTACCCGTGGTGTTGTATGTGGCTGGGGGGAAGAACATATCTTCAGCGAGATCACTGAGGACGAGGAACGGGACATGACTAGCTCGGCATCCAACCTTGTGCAAATGGGGTCTTTCATGCTGTCGTGCCTGTCGCAGGACCCTTGTATAAAAAGGCTGAAGGGGAACGACCTGTACTGGGTGTGCACGCTACTAGACCCCAGGTATAAGCAGAAAGTGCCTGATTTGTTACCAAATTACCGCAAGTCAGAAAGGATGCAGCAGGTCCAAAACAAATTAACAAGTATGCTTTACACAGCATATAAGGGTGATGTCACAGCACAAGGGCAATATAACAGGGGAAGAGGTGAAAGTAATCCACCTCCCACAACCACGCCGGCAAGGACAGGACGTTTAAAAGATGTTGATGGAGGACATGCGGACCTTTTTCAGTCCTACGCATCGCATCAGCTCTTTGGGATCCACCCTCAGAGAACGACTTGACCGACAGGTAGCAGACTATCTCGCCTTAACTGCAGATATCGACACTCTGAGGAGCGATGAACCCCTTGACTACTGGGTATGCAGGCTAGACCTGTGGCCTGAGCTATCCCAATTTGCAATTGAACTTCTGGCCTGCCCCGCTTCAAGTGTCCTGTCAGAAAGGACCTTCAGTGCAGCAGGAGGTTTTGTCACCGAGAAGAGAAGTCGCCTAGGTCAAAAAAGTCTAGATTGCCTCACCTTTATAAAGATGAATGAGGGATAAATCCCGAACGGACTGACACTGGGCGATACATTCGACTGAAAAAGGACTGAGTAGATGAGCTGCCTTGAGCTAAAAATGGTCCACAAGCTGCAGTATTTTATCTTTGAATGCCGCATGACTTGCGTGACTTATCTGCCACCAACTAGGGTTCAAGACGCAATGTTTTAGGGTAGTTTCTGCCTGGGAAACAAACGTAAATTTTTCTGATCGCTGCAACAGCAGCCTATTTTTTTTTTTTTTTTCAGATTTCTCAGTCTAGCTTTATTAGATCAATCAATAAACATTCTTCAAAGTGGCATTTTCTACCAGTTCCACTATTAGAAAGGGTCTGACCAACAGTGAAAACATACAATATTTCTACATTCTTCACAACAGAAATTATTTTAACTCAACGTAGAGTTGGACTGTAATATTTTAAATGTTGTCATGGTGGGAAAAGATGTGCGTTGAGAATTTCACCACGAATGATCCTGTTCTGACTGTGCAATGTGCTAAAAGTTACTACCTTCAAATACACAACTGAACTGCAGTTAGTTGTAAATAAAAAATAAAAGTGAAAAAAAATATGAATGCAGGTTTGCGTCTACAGGTTTAAAAGGAGCATCACTGAGATAGCAGCAAAGGACCAGACAACCGAACCCAGATTTGATTAGTAGTTCTGTGTGCAACAATTTAGCCAGTCTAACCACATATTACTATAGGTTATTGATTCAGTAGTCCTAAAACAGATACATAGTGTAATAAACTTTTACAAGGGTTTATCTGTTTTACAAACAGGAACCAGAAAAACTAAATAAAAAATACATGGTGCATGCAAATAAGATGTATGCAGACATATATGTTGTGTGTGAATGTATTTGGTCTTGAACAAAAGATTATTTAAAGGAAGCCAGAATGTGCTTTCTTGAAGATTATTACTTGACAAATGTAGATACATATCTACTATTCTTCAGCATGCTAAACCAACATGATACAGTGACTCAATGAAGAATTCAAAATGCATCAATTTTAAAATGATTTAAAATGCTCATAAAATTGTCTGATTATTTTTTTCTTGAAAGAATCAACAGCATAATTGCAATTAACCCACATCATATGCTTTAGTTTATTTTTTTGGTCCTTCATATGAATGCCTTTTCAAAAGGGCATTAGCAAATAGAAAGACTGAACATAATCAAATAGGAAATGCATTAAAAATGTTTGCAACTTTGGTTGATGTATAAACTTTGGATGGGGTGTATGGGATGTGGCATATTATTATTATTATTATTATTATTATTATCTTTATTTATATTGCGCCAACATATTCCATAGCGCTGTACAGGGGTTGAGTACATAGCAGAAACAAATTAAACACCTTGTAAAGAGGGCCCTGTTTTTGAGCATAAAATCAAATGTACATAGAGCTTGTTTCCAAGGCACTGACACAAGATTGAAAACTCGCAAACTTACAATCTAAGGGTTTATGTGTGATACAAGAGGGTGACAAATGCAATTGAAAGCAATTGGTTCAGTAAAGTGGAGGGGTCTATGTGTTGTACTGTAGATTGTGGGTGGGAGTTTTATTAAGCTGTGGAATGTTCAGTTGTACATGTTAAGGCTGAAGGTGATAAGATTTTTTAAACAGGTGTGTTTTTAATAATTTCTTAAAGGTTTTGAGGCAGGAAGATAATATAATGGAGTGGAGCAAGGAGTTCCAAATAGATGGGGAAGCACGAGAAAAGTCTTGAAGACGGGAGTAAGAGGAGGTGATGAGAGAGGAGGAAAGAAGAAGGTCGTTTTCAGAACGAAGGGGCCGGTTGGGAGAGTATTTTGAAACAAGAGCAGAGATATAAGGGGGTGCACTGTTGTTGAGGGCTTTATGTGTTAGGGTCATGATTTTAAATTTGATTCGGGAAGCTATGGGAAGCCAGTGGAGTGATTGACAGAGAGGAGCTGCAGACACTGATCGTTTGGTATTGAAGATGAGTCTAGCAGAGGCGATTATTATGGATTGGAGGGGAGACAGACGAGAGATGGGGAGGCCAGCAAGGAGGGAATTGCAGTAGTCAAGTCGAGAGATGATGAGAGAGTGAATTAGAATTTTAGCTGTGTCTTCTGTAAGATAATGAAAAATTTTGGAGATGTTTTTTAGGTGAAACTGACATGATTTTGTTATTGCTTGGATGTGAGGAATAAAAGAGAGGGCGGGATCCAGTAGAACCCCAAGACAACGGGACTGGGAGGTAGGGGTGATGATGGTGTTGTCAACAGTGAGAGATATTTGAGGTGTGGAAGCTGTAGTAGAGGCTGGAAAGATTAGAATTTCAGTCTTAGACATGTTGAGTTTGAGTTGACGGGTGGACATCCAGGAGGATATGCTAGAGAGGCAGTTGGAAACTTGAGCTAAAAGAGAGGGGGATAGATCGGGTGCAGAGAGGTAGATTTGAGTATCATCTGCATAGAGATGATACTGAAATCCAAAGGATTTTATAAGGGTGCCAAGGGAGGAGGTGTAGATGGAGAAGAGGAGGGGGCCTAGGACAGAACCTTGGGGAACGCCAACAGACAGAGGGAGAGGTGAAGAAGAGGTGCCAGAGAAGGAGACACTAAATGTACGATCTTTAAGATAGGATGTGAACCATGAAAGAGCTGTGTCCTGGATGCCAAAAGAGCGGAGAGTTTGGATTAGAAGAGGGTGGTCAACTGTATCGAAGGCAGCAGAGAGATCCAGGAGAATTAGAATAGAGTAGTGACCCTTTGATTTGGCGGTTAGCAAGTCATTAGTGACTTTTGTAAGGGCTGTTTCTGTAGAGTGTTGGGCCCAGAAACTAGATTGGAAGGGGTCAAGTAGGGAATTGGAGGAAATAAATTGAATGAGGCGATTGAAGAACTTTAGTACCATTCCTAAAGTGCAATACCCGTCCTCCACTAGAAGTGATGTTTCTACTACCAGCACTGGATGATCTGCACAATCAGCTGTCTTTGTGCTCCAATATGAAAACCTTCCAGTGGGGGGGGACATAACAGGGAAGATACAAACAGAATTGATGCACATGGAAGTAGTAAAGACACCACAGTTATACACAGAGCAATCATTTCTTCCGCTCCTGGGTACAGCGAGGACAAAACCATTTCCCTTTAGGTTTTGTGGTGAGATCCACACAAGCAAAATGAAACCATTCAATTGGGCAATCTGGGTTGTCACAGCCAATCATTTCTCCATAGGACACTTGGTGACACAGGCAGTATGTAGGCTCATTAGGATCCACTGGCATATCCAGGACGTCTGACGGATGGACAGACAGTACTGCCTTTGAAAAGACCGGCCCTCCTTTTAGTTTCTTTTTCTTCACAGTGTCTTCTTCAGATACCCTGCGGCCCCGAGATCCTCACTTTTCTTTCTGACCACGATTCTTTTTTATTCCTCGTCCTGTTGGGCTGTCAAACTCTGTTCCCTCAAGCTTATCCTGCAGGTCAGCTTCAAAACGAGCAAGATCTGCATCCAGCCTCCGGATGTGCTTATCCACCCTCTCATAGGTCTGCATGGCCAGCTGCACCTTATCATCACTGTATTCTTTGCACTTGCTGTAGGCATTCTGTATTCGCTGAAGGTGCTGCACTCTCTGCTCAGGTGAGAGGTCACGTACAAAGGCAATGTACTCAGCAGCTAACTTATCTATTTCTTTCTTTTTATCTTCTGTTCTTTGATCCAAGTCACTCATAAGCTGAAAGTTTCTTTGAAGCTCACACGGCAGGTTTTCTATACTGTCCAGATAATGCTCCAGATACATTGCGGTGGCCATGTTTGCACGGTGCTAACGTTTCTTCACTAGCTGCGATCTGTCGATTGCCGGAGTCAACAATACCTAATTTTTTTTATTTTTTATAATTAACTTTTTTATTGAAAGAATAAACAAATATAACATCGTAAGTTCAGCAAATCATATAACAAATCTCTCAAGTATCAACAAGATATATCAAAAAGTTTCTTTCAAAGTTTTTCTTTTTTGGTTAGAATAACACATGACCATGTAAAACATATATATTAAGTCACACAAGGTCTTGAACATATATACATTCCTCAAAGCAGACATGTGTCCAGGAGGTACAGTAAGGTGAAACCATAGATCAAACATCAGGTCAACCCATAAAAGTAGTTCACACGAACCTTATTGTGGACCTCGTAGAGTCCATAAGTCCCAGCAGGAGGCCCATCGACGGTATCTTTCATCAATTTCAGCTGAAAGTGAGCTCATAACCCGAATGAACCTGATTTTGTGAAGTACTTCAGTGTGAGTAGGGGAGGTAAGTTTCCAGTGTTTAGCATCGCGTGGCCAAAAATATCTGTGTTGTTAAACATTGTTCTGATTTGAATAGCCCCGTAATTGGAAGGCCTAGCAAAGCTTCCTCAGGCTTTTGTGTTACTGTTGTCCCCAAAAGTGTTTCTAATAGGTCGTATTGCTGTCCATATGGGTCTTATTTTCGGACACTCCCACAGCATGTGAATCAGTGTACCAGTGTCTGTGCAGCCCCTAAAACATGTGTCAGGGTGTGTTTTGTTCAGAAGATGGAGTTTTGCTGGTGTAAGGTACCACCTCATTATTGTCTTAAAAGAGTTTTCTTTTAGTGTCACGTTTAGTGAAGAGGAAACAATACCTAATTTTTGATAAGTGCACGCATCCCGGGGAGTCAGCGCTCTTCGGCATGTATCAGCTCTCTAATTCCGACAGTTATCAAAGTAACAGATGGAGCGATCAAAGGAACCAGTCTATAACTGATTAAATGAGCAATTCGCAGTTTCACTGTACCGGCTGTGTGTATTTAAACGTGCATGGCTTAATCTTTGAGGCAGGATCAACCAGGTAGCCCGACGAGGGGGCGCCCCCCGGCCCTGTGACAGTAGGAGGACCGACCCATCATCTTTTTCCATCTCCTGGTTCTAAAAATCCAGGCCTTATACATGCCCCCTGATAGGTGACGTAACAAGTATTAAACTGATAAGAGTAGTACTTACAAACACGCCACTCCCATCTGGTGGCTCCTTTGACTGCACGTGCTGTGCCCCAAAATTGAAGTGAAACGACCAACAAAGCATCTTTTTCCATCTCCTGGTTCTAAAAATCCAGGCCTTATACACGCCCCATGATAGGTGACGTAACAAGTATTAAACTGATAAGAGTAGTACTTACAAACACGCCACTCCTATCTGGTGGCACCTTTGATTGCACGTGCCGTGCCCCAAAATTGAAATGATACGACCAACAAAGCATCTTTTTCCATCTCCTGGTTCTAAAAATCCAGGCCTTATACACGCCCCATGATAGGTGACGTAACAAGTATTAAACTGATAAGAGTAGTACTTACAAACACGCCTCTCCTATTTGGTGGCACCTTTGATTGCACGTGCCGTGCCCCAAAATTGAAGTGATACAACCAACAAAGCATCTTTTTCCATCTCCTGGTTCTAAAAATCCAGGCCTTATACACGCCCCCTGATAGGTGCTGTAACAGGTATTAAACTGATAAGAGTAGTACTTACAAATACGCCACTCCTATCTGGTGGCACCTTTGATTGCACGTGCCGTGCCCCAAAATTGAAGTGATACGACCAACAAAGCATCTTTTTCCATCTCCTGGTTCTAAAAATCCAGGCCTTATACACGCCCCCTGATAGGTGCTGTAACAGGTATTAAACTGATAAGAGTAGTACTTACAAACACGCCACTCCTATTTGGTGGCACCTTTGATTGCACGTGCCGTGCCCCAAAATTGAAGTGATACGACCAACAAAGCATCTTTTTCCATCTCCTGGTTCTAAAAATCCAGGCCTTATACACGCCCCCTGATAGGTGCTGTAACAGGTATTAAACTGATAAGAGTAGTACTTACAAACACGCCACTCCTATCTGGTGGCACCTTTGACTGCACGTGCCGTGCCCCAAAATTGAAGTGATACGACCAACAAAGCATCTTTTTCCATCTCCTGGTTCTAAAAATCCAGGCCTTATACACGCCCCCTGATAGGTGCTGTAACAGGTATTAAACTGATAAGAGTAGTACTTACAAACACGCCACTCCTATCTGGTGGCACCTTTGATTGCACGTGCCGTGCCCCAAAATTGAATTGATACGACCAACAAAGCATCTTTTTCCATCTCCTGGTTCTAAAAATCCAGGCCTTATACACGCCCCCTGATAGGTGCTGTAACAGGTTTTAAACTGATAAGAGTAGTACTACTTAACACACCTTATAATAATGCAGAGAGAGGCAATGCAGTGAGAGGAGTCTGAAGAAGAGGAGTCAGAGGAGGAAGGTGGCTTTGAGGAGGTGGAAGACCAAACACAGCAGGCGTCCCAGGGGGCTTGCTGTCACCTTTCGGGGACCCTTGGTGTTGTACGTGGCTGGGTGGAGGAAGAGACCTTCAATGACATCAGTGAGGACAAGGAACGGAACATGGCTAGCTTGGTATCCAACCTTGTGCAAATGGGGAGTTTGCGGTTGTGCAAATGGACTGTTTGTGGTTGTTTGCGGTGCGTTAAACGGGGAGTTTGGTCTGTCACTGTGAAGCGGGCCTAACCCTTACACTACCTGATCGATACAACATTATACCTGATGTTTTAAAGTACGTTATTCCAAACAATTTAGGAATGTTAGGTAATTTATGCCCTTTATGGCTTAAAACCAGACTCTGCATCAACTATGTAATTTTCCATGGGAGTTTTGCCATGGATCCCCCTCCGGCATGCCACAGTCCAAGTGTTAGTCCCGTTGAAACAACTTTCCCATCACTATTGTGGCCAGAAAGAGTCCCTGTGGGTTTGAAAATTTGCCTGCCCATTGAAGTCTATGGCGGTTCGCCGATGTTCGCCGGTTCGCGAACATTTGTGGCGGTTCGCGTTCGCGGTTCGCGAACCGAAAATGTTATGTTTGCGACATCACTACTGTAGGCTGAGGCATTTCACACACTCCCTAACCCAGAATCAGGAGACACCGGTCTTAAATTGGTTCTCCAAAATTTGTAAAGATAAACCTCTATCAAGGGGGATTATTGGGTCGCTTTACAAATATAAAACATTTGTTACTGGTTGAAGCGACACTGGGGGAAGGACCGGAGTGGGGGAGCCCTGGAGACCCTTCAGAAGCAACAGGCGGCAAAATCATCCCAGGAAAGGAGAGGTCGCTTACTGAAGCCTGCCCTAGGGAAACCCAGGGGTGATTGCCCAGGTTAGATATTGTAAATAATAAGCTAATACCGCTGGAGGGATGATAGTTAATAGGACTTTGGTGTTTTCTGCAGATATACTCTTTACTATTGTCTGTTTTACCATGTTTTAGGTATCTCTTACCGGCGTGGTCGTGGGAGGAGGAGGATTATGTTCACCTCTTCCGCTGTTAGATTGCCGTTGTGCTGTGACATCACCCTTAAACGCTGTGTAAAGCATACTTTTTAATTTATTTTGGAAGTGCTGCATCCTTTCCGACTTGTGGTAATTCGGTAACATTTCAGGCACTTTCTGCTTATACTGGGGGTCTAATAGCGTGGACACCCAGTACAGGTCGTTCTCCTTCATCCTTTTT
>CM050166.1:216371701-216686586 GCA_027410445.1 Discoglossus pictus | reverse complement strand
GTTAACACCCCTCACACTTAGCCCTAACACCCCTCACCCTAACACCTAACCCCCTCACCCTTATCCCTAACATCCCTCACACTTATCCCTGTGTCTCTTCCCCCCTTATCATTAAGGGAGGGGGGAGGATGATGAGGGAGGGGGGAAACAGACACAGGGGAGGATGATGAGGGAGGGGGGAAATAGACACAGGGGAGGATGATGAGGGAGGGGGGAAAGAGACACGGGGGAGGATGATGGGGGAAGGGGGGAAGAGACACAGGGTAAAATGACGAGGGAGGGGGAAAAGAGACACAGGGGAGGATGATGAGGGAGGGGGGAAAGAGACACAGGGGAGGATGATGAGGGAGGGGGGAAAGAGACACAGGGGAGGATGATGATGGAGGGGGGAAGAGTCACAGGGGAGGATGATGAGGGAGGTGGGAGGATGATGAGGGAGGGGGGATGAGACACAGGGGAGGGTGATGAGGAAGGGGAGACAGAGACACAGGGGAGGATGATGAGGGAGGGGGTAAAGAGATACAGGGGAGGATGATGAGGGAGGGGGATGTGAGGTTATTTATGCCCTTTATGGATTAAAACCAGACTCTGCCTCAACTATGTAATTTTCCGTGGGAGTTTTGACATGGATCCCCCTCCGGCATGCCACAGTCCAGGTGTTAGTCCCCTTAAAACAATTTTTCCATCACTATTGTAGCCAGAAAGAGTCCCTGTGGGTTTTAAAATCCGCCTGCCCATTGAAGTCTATGGCGGTTCGCCGGGTTCGCCGGTTCGCAAACTTTTGCGGCGGTTCGCGTTTGCGGTTCGCGAACCGAAAATTTTATGTTCGCGACATCACTATGTATTATTCAATTAATTCATTAATTAGTATTTAAAATAATATAGAGACTAGCAAAAGGACACGCGAGGAGAGGCTCGCAATGAGCACCGAAGGTCCTTAAAGTATAAAAAGCTTAACATTGTGTGCAAAACAGCATTAATGGGCAAGTCGCTAGTATAATATATATTGTATATACTTGAGTATAAGCCGATCCGAGTATAAGACGAGGCACCCATTTTACCACAAAATACTGGGTAAAATGAGTGACTCGAGTATAAGCCGAGGGTGGGAAATGTGCTGCCTCCTATGTCCCTCTTGTGCCCTCTGTGTCCCCCTCTCTCTCCGTGTCTCTTCTCCCCTCTCCCTTCCCTGTGTCTCTTCCAACCTCTCCCTTCCCTGTGTCTCTTCCCCCCTCCCTTTTCACCCTCCTCAACCCCAATCCTCAACCTCCCTCCTCATCCTCAACCTACCTCCTCATCCTCAACCTCCCTCCTCAACCTCCCTCCTCATCCTCAACCTCCCTCCTCATCCTCAACCCCCTCCTCAACCTCCCTCCTCATCCTTTCTCCTCAATCCTTCTCCTCAACCACCCCATCCTCATCCTCTCTCCTCAACCCCCATCCTCAACCCCCCATCCTCAACCCCCCTCCTCAACCCCTTATCCTCAACCTCCCTCCTCATCCTCAATCTCCCTCCCCATCCTCAACCCCTTCCTTTAACCTCCCTCCACAACTCCCCCATCCTCAACCCCCTCCTCAAGCCCCCATCCTCATCCTTCCTCCTCAACCCCCCATCCTCATCCTCAACCCCCTCCTCAACCTCAACCCTCCTCAACCTCAACCCCCCCTAAACCCCAACCCCCCCTCCTCAACCTCCCTCCTCAACCCCCCATCCTCAACCCCCCATCCTCATCCTCTCTCCTCAACCCCCCTCCTCTTCATCCTCAACCTCCCTCCTCATCCTCAACCTCCCTCCTTATCCTCCCTCCTTATCCTCCCTCCTCATCCTCCCTCCTCATCCTCCCTCCTCAACCCCCTCCTCATCATCCCTCCTCAACCCCCCCATCCTCAACCCCCTCCTCAACCTTCCTCTTCAACCCCCCCATCCTCAACCCCCTCCTCAACCCCCCCATCTTCAACCCCCTCCTCAACCCCCCATCCTCATCCTCAACCCCCATCCTCAACCTCCCTCCTCAACCTCAACCCCCCTCCTCAACCTCAACCCCCCTCAATCCCAACCCACCTCCTCAACCCCCCTCAACCTCCCCCCTCAATCCCCCTCAACCCCAACCCCCTCCTCATCCCCCCTCAACCCCCCTCCTCCACCTAAACCCCCCTAAATACCTTCCCCCTCTCCCCTCACTTACTTGCTTGTGCTCCGGCCTCCGCTCCGTGACCCGGTGCCGGCGCACAAGTGACCTCAACCCCCCCATCCTCAACCCTTCCTCAACCTCCCTCAACCTCCACCGGCCTCCGCTCCTTGACCCGCATGTGACGTCACATGCACGCCGGGTTAAGGAGAGGAGGCCGGAGCACAAGCAGGTAAGTGAGAGGAGAGGGGGGAGGTATTTAGGGGGGTTTAGGTGGAGGAGGGGGGTTGAGGGGGGTTTAGGTTAAGGGGGGGGGAGGGAAAGACACTCGGGGGGAGAGAGACACCGGGGGGGGGTTAGAGACACCTGGGGGGGGTTAGAGACACCCGGGGGGGTTTAGAGACACACGGGGGGGGGGTTAGAGAGACACAGGGGGAGAGTGACTCGAGTATAAGCCGAGGGGGCCCTTTTTTGCTTTAAAAAAAGGGCTGAAAAACTCGGCTTATACTCGAGTATATACAGTAATTGGTAAAGAACATGTCTGATGTATATAGGATCACAAAATTAAACATCTACGCCTGCCCATTGAAGTCTATGGCGGTTCGCCGGGTTCGCCGGTTCGCAAACTTTTGCGGCGGTTCGCGTTTGCGGTTCGCGAACCGAAAATTTTATGTTCGCGACATCACTATGTATTATTCAATTAATTCATTAATTAGTATTTAAAATAATATAGAGACTAGCAAAAGGACACGCGAGGAGAGGCTCGCAATGAGCACCGAAGGTCCTTAAAGTATAAAAAGCTTAACATTGTGTGCAAAACAGCATTAATGGGCAAGTCGCTAGTATAATATATATTGTATATACTTGAGTATAAGCCGATCCGAGTATAAGACGAGGCACCCATTTTACCACAAAATACTGGGTAAAATGAGTGACTCGAGTATAAGCCGAGGGTGGGAAATGTGCTGCCTCCTATGTCCCTCTTGTGCCCTCTGTGTCCCCCTCTCTCTCCGTGTCTCTTCTCCCCTCTCCCTTCCCTGTGTCTCTTCCAACCTCTCCCTTCCCTGTGTCTCTTCCCCCCTCCCTTTTCACCCTCCTCAACCCCAATCCTCAACCTCCCTCCTCATCCTCAACCTACCTCCTCATCCTCAACCTCCCTCCTCAACCTCCCTCCTCATCCTCAACCTCCCTCCTCATCCTCAACCCCCTCCTCAACCTCCCTCCTCATCCTTTCTCCTCAATCCTTCTCCTCAACCACCCCATCCTCATCCTCTCTCCTCAACCCCCATCCTCAACCCCCCATCCTCAACCCCCCTCCTCAACCCCTTATCCTCAACCTCCCTCCTCATCCTCAATCTCCCTCCCCATCCTCAACCCCTTCCTTTAACCTCCCTCCACAACTCCCCCATCCTCAACCCCCTCCTCAAGCCCCCATCCTCATCCTTCCTCCTCACCCCCCCATCCTCATCCTCAACCCCCTCCTCAACCTCAACCCTCCTCAACCTCAACCCCCCCTAAACCCCAACCCCCCCTCCTCAACCTCCCTCCTCAACCCCCCATCCTCAACCCCCCCATCCTCATCCTCTCTCCTCAACCCCCCTCCTCTTCATCCTCAACCTCCCTCCTCATCCTCAACCTCCCTCCTTATCCTCCCTCCTTATCCTCCCTCCTCATCCTCCCTCCTCATCCTCCCTCCTCAACCCCCTCCTCATCATCCCTCCTCAACCCCCCCATCCTCAACCCCCTCCTCAACCTTCCTCTTCAACCCCCCCATCCTCAACCCCCTCCTCAACCCCCCCATCTTCAACCCCCTCCTCAACCCCCCATCCTCATCCTCAACCCCCATCCTCAACCTCCCTCCTCAACCTCAACCCCCCTCCTCAACCTCAACCCCCCTCAATCCCAACCCACCTTCTCAACCCCCCTCAACCTCCCCCCTCAATCCCCCTCAACCCCAACCCCCTCCTCATCCCCCCTCAACCCCCCTCCTCCACCTAAACCCCCCTAAATACCTTCCCCCTCTCCCCTCACTTACTTGCTTGTGCTCCGGCCTCCGCTCCTTGACCCGGTGCCGGCGCACATGTGACCTCAACCCCCCCATCCTCAACCCTTCCTCAACCTCCCTCAACCTCCACCGGCCTCCGCTCCTTGACCCGCATGTGACGTCACATGCACGCCGGGTTAAGGAGAGGAGGCCGGAGCACAAGCAGGTAAGTGAGAGGAGAGGGGGGAGGTATTTAGGGGGGTTTAGGTGGAGGAGGGGGGTTGAGGGGGGTTTAGGTTAAGGGGGGGGGGAGGGAAAGACACTCGGGGGGAGAGAGACACCGGGGGGGGGTTAGAGACACCTGGGGGGGGTTAGAGACACCCGGGGGGGTTTAGAGACACACGGGGGGGGGGGTTAGAGAGACACAGGGGGAGAGTGACTCGAGTATAAGCCGAGGGGGCCCTTTTTTGCTTTAAAAAAAGGGCTGAAAAACTCGGCTTATACTCGAGTATATACAGTAATTGGTAAAGAACATGTCTGATGTATATAGGATCACAAAATTAAACATCTACGCCTGCCCATTGAAGTCTATGGCGGTTCGCCGGGTTCGCCGGTTCGCAAACTTTTGCGGCGGTTCGCGTTTGCGGTTCGCGAACCGAAAATTTTATGTTCGCGACATCACTATGTATTATTCAATTAATTCATTAATTAGTATTTAAAATAATATAGAGACTAGCAAAAGGACACGCGAGGAGAGGCTCGCAATGAGCACCGAAGGTCCTTAAAGTATAAAAAGCTTAACATTGTGTGCAAAACAGCATTAATGGGCAAGTCGCTAGTATAATATATATTGTATATACTTGAGTATAAGCCGATCCGAGTATAAGACGAGGCACCCATTTTACCACAAAATACTGGGTAAAATGAGTGACTCGAGTATAAGCCGAGGGTGGGAAATGTGCTGCCTCCTATGTCCCTCTTGTGCCCTCTGTGTCCCCCTCTCTCTCGGTGTCTCTTCTCCCCTCTCCCTTCCCTGTGTCTCTTCCAACCTCTCCCTTCCCTGTGTCTCTTCCCCCCTCCCTTTTCACCCTCCTCAACCCCAATCCTCAACCTCCCTCCTCATCCTCAACCTACCTCCTCATCCTCAACCTCCCTCCTCAACCTCCCTCCTCATCCTCAACCTCCCTCCTCATCCTCAACCTCCCTCCTCATCCTCAACCCCCTCCTCAACCTCCCTCCTCATCCTTTCTCCTCAATCCCTCTCCTCAACCACCCCATCCTCATCCTCTCTCCTCAACCCCCATCCTCAACCCCCCATCCTCAACCCCCCTCCTCAACCCCTTATCCTCAACCTCCCTCCTCATCCTCAATCTCCCTCCCCATCCTCAACCCCTTCCTTTAACCTCCCTCCTCAACTCCCCCATCCTCAACCCCCTCCTCAAGCCCCCATCCTCATCCTTCCTCCTCAACCCCCCATCCTCATCCTCAACCCCCTCCTCAACCTCAACCCTCCTCAACCTCAACCCCCCCTCAACCCCAACCCCCCCTCCTCATCCTCCCTCCTCAACCCCCCATCCTCAACCCCCCATCCTCATCCTCTCTCCTCAACCCCCCTCCTCTTCATCCTCAACCTCCCTCCTCATCCTCAACCTCCCTCCTTATCCTCCCTCCATATCCTCCCTCCTCATCCTCCCTCCTCATCCTCCCTCCTCAACCCTCTCCTCATCATCCCTCCTCAACCCCCCCATCCTCAACCCCCTCCTCAACCTTCCTCTTCAACCCCCCCATCCTCAACCCCCTCCTCAACCCCCCCATCTTCAACCCCCTCCTCAACCCCCCATCCTCATCCTCAACCCCCATCCTCAACCTCCCTCCTCAACCTCAACCCCCCTCCTCAACCTCAACCCCCCTCAATCCCAACCTACCTCCTCAACCCCCCTCAACCTCCCCCCTCAATCCCCCTCAACCCCAACCCCCTCCTCATCCCCCCTCAACCCCCCTCCTCCACCTAAACCCCCCTAAATACCTTCCCCCTCTCCCCTCACTTACTTGCTTGTGCTCCGGCCTCCGCTCCTTGACCCGGTGCCGGCGCACATGTGACCTCAACCCCCCCATCCTCAACCCTTCCTCAACCTCCCTCAACCTCCACCGGCCTCCGCTCCTTGACCCGCATGTGACGTCACATGCACGCCGGGTTAAGGAGAGGAGGCCGGAGCACAAGCAGGTAAGTGAGAGGAGAGGGGGGAGGTATTTAGGGGGGTTTAGGTGGAGGAGGGGGGTTGAGGGGGGTTTAGGTTAAGGGGGGGGAGGGAAAGACACTCGGGGGGAGAGAGACACCGGGGGGGGGTTAGAGACACCTGGGGGGGTTAGAGACACCCGGGGGGTTTAGAGACACACGGGGGGGGGGTTAGAGAGACACAGGGGGAGAGTGACTCGAGTATAAGCCGAGGGGGCCCTTTTTTGCTTTAAAAAAAGGGCTGAAAAACTCGGTTTATACTCGAGTATATACAGTAATTGGTAAAGAACATGTCTGATGTATATAGGATCACAAAATTAAACATCTACGTTGTCTGTATAACAGGAAAGAAAATCAATCCATGGTGGTGAGTCACGAAATAATGAATTGGCATTGAAATATAAAAAGTGGAATTACTAGATCTATAGATTATGGGTCATAATAATTAAAAAATTATAAAGACACGACTAATCACATATATAGCTGTGGATCTTGCAATGTTGGTGACGTTTGCGATTTCGGTAATGCAGTTGCGTCCCTCGCAAAGCTAGGCAAGGGAGCCCCGCTGTCACACATGCAAGTCTAGAAAGCGAGGCCAAGTAGCTGTGTAGCACTTAGGCTGCAATGAGCGCCTAAGGAGCTTATTGCAACCAGTGGTGCCATCACTTGGAGAAGCAGCCTCGCATCACTTAGGCTGCAATAAGCGCCAAGTAAATTGGATTAGTAAGTGTAATAAACGTATACAAAAAATAAGGAGAAAAAAGAAACTCCATCTAATCCATTAACCCTAATAAACTAAATCTGAAGGAGGAGAATAACAAGAAATTTACAATGATATTTTATTCATAATATTAAAAGAAATATTGCAAACATCGGCGCATAAAACATATTAAAAATGTATAAAAATAACCAAAAGTGCACATGCGTAGGCTGTATCGTCACAATGTAAATATATCACTAATACTGCAATTATATCAACCAATAGTTAGCAATCCCAATAAAATGATATTATAGTGTATTATTGTAAAATTGATATCAGTATCAGCAATTGTTCATCAATTATCCATTCAGCGAATATGTATATATATCTATATATTAAGGATGGAAAAAATCCAATCATTATAATTTTAGTGCTAAGATAAAACAGTAGTATTATATCCACACATTCAAGATCTAATCACATATATAGTTGTGAGCGTACGAGTCGTTGCTCACGCTTGCGGGCTCGCGTAGCGAGCCCGCAAGAACTGCGTCGCTCGCGAAGCGAGGGACGCAGTTCCCCGCAAATGCGGGTCCTCGCGAAGCGAGGGCCCGCATTTGCGGTGGTGGAGGCTCAACGTCGGCTGTGTTAACACACATATACACACACACGACTTTTTAACAGAATAAACCCAACCGCCCAGCCAACAAAAACCCAACAACGTCCCCGCAAATGCGGATCCTCGCGAAGCGAGGGTCCGCATTTGCGGTGGTGGGAGCATCCCAACATCGGCTGTGTTAACACACACATACACACACACACAACTTCATAACAAAAAAAAACTCAAAGTCGCCTCACACCCACTTACACCCAGACACACAGACGCAAGACTTAACAAAAAAACAGTAAAAAAGGCCCTTCACACGCTCTTAACACACATACGCACGACTTAGAAACAAATACACTGCGTCGTACACGTAAAAGCTAACTGCGTATATCGCAAAAAAATACGGCAACATCGCAACAAAATACGGCCGCATCGGAAAAAAATACGGCCGCGAAAGACCCATTCCAACCGCCGCGCATCAAAACATCACAAACACAAGAAATAAACACAACAAACACATAAAAAGCTTACTTACAGCACGGGGGGGCATCCGGCACCTCCAAAAGTTCATTTACACGTCCATTTAAGTCCAAAACAAAGAGTTTAAACGACCGAAAATCGCCTAAGCGAGAGAAAAAATGGCCGCCGAACAAAAAGAAAAGGAGGCTCCAGACGTAACTACACTACACTTACTCGCAATAATGAAACACATACTATGCGGAACGGATCACACTCATATTAAACACCATTTTAACCACTACTACGCACAAAATGGCGGATGGAACGCAAATTGTAAGCTGGAACGCAAATAGCGCATGCGTATTGCGTTCTAACGGTCTAACTTTCCAGAATGTTCTACAAGTTTATAAATACTGCCTATTTGACAGAGAAAAATACATTTCTCCTCAGGTGATGAACAGAGTGACTTCTGAGATAACTGCTGCTAAAACTTGAGAAGATAATTATTTCCTAATTTACTACTTTACATTGTGCAAATTACAACTGAGAGGTAAGCTATAATATATTACTTATTTTATTATCAAGACAGGACATCAAAAAAAAAAATTAAAGAAGACAAAGAGGTTTATGTATACTGACACGCACATATATGCGTATAATGTATACTGACAAGTGACACGCACATTTATAAGTATAATGTATAGTGACATGTGACACGCACATTTATGTGTATAATGTATAGTGACATGTCACATGCACATTTATGTGTATTGCCCCTGCAACAAACTAATTAAACAACTACATTTAAATTACATTAGAAAAAAATAAGTTGGGACTATTAAAATACTATTAAAATATGAGTCATGTATACTGATATGTGACACGCACATATATGTGTATCATCTATAGTCACATGTCACACACACATTTATGTATGTTGGCCAAAAATGAAAAATAAGGTTAATTTAACAATTAAAATATGATTCATGTATAGTGATATGTCACACGCACACAAAAAAATTACTTTCAACTATGGAAATGTGCTTCATGTATGTGACATATGTGTGTAGACCCCACCAAAAAATAATGTTAATTCAAATTAATTACAGAAGTATATTTCAATGAAATTAATTTACTGCAATTCAATAGATCACCTAAAACTCAATCTTTCTACTTTTTTTAATATTCAAACAGACTCTGCATCAACAGCGTCTCTCAACAATTTGCACCGTGCACTGTGAAGCACAATCCCTTTTAAAGAACACCAACAAAGAAGAAGAGGTAAGATACAAAAATACTTTAAATGCTGAAAAGGCCATGGTTTGTTAAATACAAATAAAAAATTCTATAATTCACTATTTCACTTTATTTTTCAAACAGACACTACAACAAGACCGGCGGATTAAGATTGGCAGGAGGGGACCCTCTGTCATTCCACACTTCAATCAAGGTACAGTATTAAGTATAACAAAGAACCGAACCATGAGCCTTATTCAATTGTGAGTTGGCTAATTGAATAGGGCTTTATATAAGCACATAATAGATTTTTTAGACAGACATTTTTAGTTACTGAACTTCTAACCACAATCAAGGTCTTCACTAACTAAAAACTTCTGTCAAAAAATATTTTATGTGCTTATATAGAGCCCTATTCAATTGGTCAAAACGCAATTGAATCAGGACCTAAATATGTTTAATGGCCGAGGGCCTCATTCAAATGTGATTTGCCCATTTCAATAGGGCTCTATATAAGCACATTTGGCTCAATATGAGCACAGAGCATCTTTTTTTACAGAAGTTTTTAACTAAAAACTTCTGGTCAAAAATATGCTCTGTGCTTATATAGAGCCATATTGAAAAACCAAATTCAATGAGGCCCTCACAATATAACAAATCCAGCAAACAAAGGCCCTCATTCAATTGATATTTTGGACAATTCAATAGGGCTCCAAATAAGCACATTTAGAACCCTATTGAATTGGCCAAGGATTGTATGAAAACTCACACAAACACATAGCAAACTACATTTAGATTCTTATTTTATGTTTAACAACCTATTAGCATTACAAAACAACATTAATAAGCATACCATCAGCGGTGCGCATCAAACAGGATTGTATGAAAACTCACACAAACACATAGCAAACTACATTTACATTCTTATTTTATGTTTAACAATCTATTAGCATTACAAAACAACATTAATAAGCATACCATCAGTGGTGCGCATCAAACAGGATTGTATGAAAACTCACACAAACGCATAGCAAACTACATTTACATTCTTATTTTATGTTTAACAACCTATTAGCATTACAAAACAACATTAATAAGCATACCATCAGCGGTGCGCATCAAACAGGATTGTATGAAAACTCACACAAACACATAGCAAACTACATTTACATTCTTATTTTATGTTTAACAACCTATAAGCATTACAAAACAACATTAATAAGCATACCAACAGTGGTGCGCACCAAACTGGATTGTATGAAAACTCACACAAACACATAGCAAACTACATTTACATTCTTATTTTATGTTTAACAACCTATAAGCCTTAGAAATAAGCCTAAATAAGCATACCAACAGTGGTGCGCACCAAACAGGATTGTATGAAAACTCACACAAACACATACCAAAGTACATTTAGATACTTATTTTATGTTTAACAATCTATAAGCCTTAAAAAAAGGCCTAAATAAGCATACCAAAAGTGGTGGGCACCAAACGGGATTGTAGAAAAACAAAGAAATAATGTCATTTTTTAGTTCATACAAATACATTCAAATAAAATTACATTTTCATTTTTATTTTATATCAGATACTGCGTCAAGAACATCGGACCAGGAGTTTCAACTGAGGACCACACCAGCGGACGAGGACTTTCAACAGAGGAGCAGACCATTGGACGAGGACTTTCAACAGAGGACTACACCATCGGACGAGGACTTTCAACAGAGGACCAGACGATTGGACGAGGACTTTCAACACAGGACCAGACCATCAGACGAAGGCTTTCAACACAGGACCAACAAAGATTCTGCTTCAAATCAAACTTCAACCAAGGTACAGTATAACAAGTAAAAAAAGAGAAAAATTAATTTCATATTCTTCTTTAATGTTTAACCACCTATAAGCCTTAGAAAATAGCCTACAGAAGCATACCAAAATTGTGGCGCACCAAAAAGGATTGTAGAAAAACACTGAAATAATGCCATTTTTTCATTAATACAAAGACATTCAAATAACATAACATTTTCATTTTTATTTTATAACAGATACTGCGTCAAGAACATCGGAACAGGAGTTGGAACTGAGGACCACACCAGAGGACGAGGACTTTCAACACAGGACCAGACCATCGGACGAAGGCTTTCAACACAGGACCAACAAAGAATTTTGCTTCAAATCAAACTTCAACCAAGGTACAGTATAAAAAGTAATATCTATCATCTATCTCTTATTTGTCTTTTAGGGCCAATAATCTTTAACACTAAATACAAACTTCAATGTAAACTTAAAAAATAAATTGGCATAGTCCAAAAAAGTCTAAAAACACAGAATCTATGCAATTTGTTATTTGTAACATTCCAGTCCTAAACCCTAATTTAATTGCCATTTGACAAATTGAATAGTGCTGTAAATAAGGACATAACATCTTTTTGAAAATACCTTTTTAGTTACTGAAACACTTGCTTTTGGATACATGTTTAATAAATAAAAATGTCTTTAAATAATTATCTGATTGCCTTATTTAGACTTTTATTCAATTGACCGCATTGAAATTGATTAAGTATAAAATGTTAACACACTATTGATAACTATTTGTCATGAAAAACAACTTAACATCTCAAAATAAACTAATGGTACATTATTTTATTTTTACAGATTAACATGGCTGATAACGAGAGTAAACAAGAAAAGAAAAGACGCCAAGCTAGAGAACGACGACAGAGAGCAGACAGCCAGCAGACACCGGAGAAGAAGGAAATTCGACGAGAAAAAGAACGCAAAAGAATTGCAAGCAAAAGACTGTCACTTGCAGAAATTAAAGATATGTCAAAAAAAACAACAAAGAAAATAAAGCATTTACAACCTGTTGCTCAAACATCAGATGACATTTTACCAGAAAAAATACAAGAGATACCAAAAAAGCAACAAAGAAAACAAAGCATTTAGAACCGTTTCATGAAACATTACATGACATTTTACCTCAAACAATACAACATATACCAAGAAAAGCAACGAAAAAAACAAAACATTTAGAACCTGTTGTTGAAACATTATTTGACATTTCACCTGATGAATATGAAAGTCAAAATCCTATATGCTTTGCAAATTGTCCTCTACTCAAGTCTTTAGCAGTAGAGGTTCATAGTTGTGGGGACATGACTACTCAATGTCAGTTTTGTGAGGCTTATTATTTTAAACAGGAGAGACCCAGAGATGGACAATTTATTAGTTGTTGTCAAAAAGGCAAGTTCAAACTTCCAGAAAGGAAAGAATTTCCAATTTATTTACAAAATATTATGACTGAACCTACTTTTCCAAACTACAAAAATTTTAAGACAAACATAAGATCCTACAATAGTGCCATATCCTTTGCATCCATGGGGGCAACATTAGCTGCTAATGTACCAGGACATGGTCCTTACTGTTTTAAAGTCCAAGGACAAATTTATCATCGCACTTCCCATTTACATCCAGAGGAAGGAAATAAAAGAAAATTCGCTCAACTATATGTCCTAGATACAATGGAAGCTGTTGACCAACGTATGCAGATGGAAGAAAATAAAAAATGCTTACCCACTGTTTTCATAGAGCTAAATAACATTATGGACAACAATCCCTACAGTAAAGCTTATAAAAAATTGGCAGAAGTAGAAAATGAACAACTACTTCATTCACAAACACATCAATTACCAATGCCGAAGGTTAATATGGTGCTTAAAAGAGACAGACATACTGATAAACGTCGTTATAACTTGCCAACAACAAATGAGGTTGCAATGGTGTTTCAGAATGATGAAGGAGAACCACCATTTCAAAGAGACATTCGAATATATCCTAGAAATGAGGACCAACCGTTTATTAATATGAGTATCTTAAGTCCAAATTTAGATCCAATGACATATCCCATCTTTTTCCCACACGGAGAAGCAGGTTGGCAACCAAAATTAACTCTTCCCAGTTACCCAAATGCTAAAGCCAGAATCCGAAATAATGTTTCTATGCTTGAATTTAAAGTAGCTCAAATTGCCATTCGCAATGTATTTAATCCAATTTTATGTGGTGGGAAACTAACACAACAATGGATTATTGATTCATATTTGCAAGTTGAGGCAAATAATTTAAACTTTATCAAATATCAACAAGATAAACTCCGTGTAGAACAATATTCTGGACTCATGGACTATGTTGCTGACGTGGCTACAAGCAGAGACATGACAGCTGGCAAAGCCATCATTTTACCATCTTCCTTTCAAGGATCTCCTCGGAATATGAGAGAAAGATACAATGATGCTATGGCTATTGTGACAAAATTTGGCAAACCCGATTTATTTGTGACATTTACATGTAATCCACAATGGCCAGAAATTACACTAAATCTACTTCTTTGACAAACTGCTTCAGATCGACCAGATTTAGTAGCCAGAGTTTTTAAGATTAAATTAAATGAATTAATACGTGACTTCACTATAAATCAGTTATTTGGCAAATGTCTTGCTTATGTATATACCATTGAATTTCAAAAAAGAGGCCTTCCACATGCAAATCTTCTAATAATACTTCAAGAAAAAGATAAATTAGATACTTCAGACAAAGTGGATGCAGTCATTGTTGCTGAACTACCAGATCCAGAACTATATGGTAGACTATATGAGATTGTTACTCATCGCATGATTCATGGACCCTGTGGTGACCTTAATCCACAATCACCATGTATGGAAAATAATAAATGTTCCAAAGAATTTCCAAAAGATTATAGAGACAAAACCTATGCCAATTGTGATGGATATCCACTTTATAAAAGAAGAGAAGGAGATAGTGCCATTATTCGTGGAAAAAAAGTGGACAATAGATATGTAGTACCCTACAATCCACATTTACTCATGAAGTACAACGCCCACATCAACGTAGAAGCCTGCACTTCCATCAAATCCATTAAATATGTCTACAAATATATTTACAAAGGTTACGATGCAGCTACTGTAGTTGTCAAAAGTGCAGACAACCCTGAAAGTAGTGAGTTAGTACATGATGAACTTGCATCTCATGTAGATGCTCGCTATGTCAGTGCGCCAGAAGCTATGTGGCGGCTTTTAAAATTTGAAATGCATGATAGATCACATGCAGTATATAGGTTAGCAGTACATTTGCCACAACGACATTTAGTCTATTTCCATGCTGGAAATGAAATGAATGCATTGGCCCAAAGTGAAGATCGTCACACTACACTAACTGCAAGGTTTGCATTAAATTCCACTGATGCTGAAGCAACACAATACTTATATATTGAAATTCCATATCACTATGTTTTTGTGAATGGATTATGGAGACCAAGAAAAACCAGAGGCAATAAAATTATTCCAAGAATTTACACAGTCAGTCCAAGAGATGTGGAACGTTTTTGCTTACGGATATTACTTTTAAATGTTCCTGGAGCACAAAGTTTTGAACACTTAAGAACTGTTAATGACATTGTATATGAATCCTTCCATTTAGCTGCAAGACATAGAAACTTACTCGCTGATGATACAGAGTGGGAAAGATGTTTAGAAGAAGCAGCACAATGTCAAATGCCACGACAGATGAGAGAACAATTTGCTTTTATTTGTATCTTCTCAAATGCTCCAAATGCATTAGCTTTGTGGGAGACTTTTAAAAGTAATATGGCTGAAGACTTTATGCGACGATACAATGAACCCATTGCACACTTAAAAGCGTTAATGGAAATCCAAGAAGTCTTTTTAACTCATGGATTAAGTTGTGCAAGTTTTAATTTGCCTGATCCAGGTCTTATAGATGACATTAACTTTGAAGACTATGACATTCAACTACAAGCAGAAAGAACAGAAGAAAGACTTGCAACTTTAAATACACTACAATTGCAAGCATTTCATGCCATTAAAAATGCTATAGATGATGACATGGTGACAGAGCGTTATTTCTATCTTGATGGACCTGGCGGATCAGGGAAAACATATTTGTACAATTTATTAATGAGTTCAGTACGAGCACAAGGAAAAATAGCAATGGCGTTTGCCACTACTGGAATTGCTGCACTTTTATTAGAAGGTGGAAGAACTGTTCATAGTGGATTTAAACTGCCAGTGCCTATTTTAGAAAATTCTGTGTCAGATATTCGCATGACATCCTTACAAGCAAAGAAATTGAAGAAATGTAAATTAATTATAATAGATGAGGCCACAATGATGTCATGCTATGCCCTCCAATGTATTGACCGTTTGCTTCGTGAAGTCATGGATAATATTTTTCCATTTGGTGGAAAGGTAATGTTGTTGGGTGGCGATTTTAGACAAACATTACCTGTCGTTGTACATGGAAATCGAACTGACATTATCGAAACATGTATAAAGTCAAGTACAGTATGGAAACATTTTACCCATCTTCAACTGCAACAAAATATGAGATCAGAAGGCCAAACTGATTTCAATGATTGGCTTATTAAAATTGGAGAAGGCAGAACAGAAAAAATACTACATTTACCTGACGACACTGTAGAGATCCCACCTCATATGATTTGTCAACAAGATATTATATCGGCTATATTTGAAGGGAGCATAAATAACGAAGAATATTCCGAGCTTGCCAACCAAGTCATACTGACGTGTAAAAATAAAGATGCATTAATCCTCAATAATAAAATCTTTAAAAAAATGTATGCACCACAAAGAAATTATCACAGTGCTGATTCTGTACTTGCTGATGACAATGAAAGTCAGGCTAACTTTTCCACTGAATTCATAAACTCTTTAACTCCTTCTGGAATGCCACCACATATTTTGCAGCTAAAGAAAGGTGCAATTATCATGTTACTGCGAAATATGAACCCCAAAAAAGGCCTATGCAATGGCACAAGATTAATTGTTCAACAATTAAAGGACCATTTTATAGATGCTGAAATTTTAACTGGGACCCATAAAGGAGAGAGAGTTTTCATACCAAGAATAGATTTAGCACCAAGTGAAAGTAGTCTCCCTTTTATACTTCAAAGAAGACAATTTCCCATTATTATGGCATTTGCCATGACCATTAATAAATCACAAGGTCAAACTTTCAAATCTGTGGGTATTTTCTTGGAAGAACCAGTTTTTGCACATGGTCAATTGTACGTTGCGTTGTCAAGGTGCAAAAATCCACAGGCTATTAAAGTTTACATTGAAAACAATGAAAGTCAAGGTGATTTATTAGAAGATGGACGTATTTTTACTAAAAACATTGTCTACTATGAAGTACTATAACTTTGAAGAATACTAATTAAAGATGCCAAGATTTTTTAAAAGCATTGCAAAATACATAACAATTGGTTGTTTAATTCAGTCATAATTAATGGAAGTCATGTTTATGAATGATTCGCCTCACAAAATACTTGCCTTGCATTGTTAGTAAAAATTATGTTAAAATGTTAAGTCACTATGTTAATGTTTCTAATGTTACAAGTTTAAAAAATATATTTTCAAGTTATTTCATTCAACATATTACAAAGTGGATGTTAAGAGGTCAAGCACCTTTTAAGTCACAATGTAAATATTGTCTGTTATCTTAAGATTACTACCTACATTAATGTTTATCGCCAATTTATGTGCTTAGTAATAAATTACTTTAATTACGTACGTTTTAAGAAGAGTTTTACTGTATGCCTTCCTCTACATTCAATGTATATTCAAGTTAACAATTATTGTGATAAAAATTGAATTTTAATACTGATTAATTTAAATGTCAATTGTTTTCACATTCAAATGTTAATACTTTTAATAAAAAATTAGGTTACAAAATGTATTCACTATGTTCCTGTTTATAATGTTCAAAATTATACCAATGTTTTGTCAACTTCTAAACTTACATAAAAAATAAAGTTCAAGTTTAAAAATATATACTTTGATGGTTATTGCTTACATATATTTTAAACTTCATGTTAAAATTTGCAACGTTTAAAGAAGGCTTTTTACTTTTTGCTTTCCTATTCATTCAATGTATATTAAAGTTAACAATTCTTCAGATACTAATTACATTTTAAAAAACCATTACATCAACATTTTACAAAAATACACGTTCATATTAAAATACTTACAAGTGTCAAAAATATATGTTAATAACTAAACAACTTGACAAACATATACATCACATTGCCGTCATTTTTTGACGGGCAAGTCGCTAGTACTATTAATAATGTATACACAAGATAAATATACACAGTATGTAAATTATACAATGTATCTTCTCAAACTTTCAAATTAGTTCAATAATGAAGAGATATCAATTACCGTATTTTTCACCATATAAGACGCACCTGCCCATAAGACCCACCTAGCTTTTAGAGGAGGAAAACAAGAAAAAAATATTCTGAATCAAACACAAATACACTTCACACACATATACACACCTACATCACACACAAATATATATATATATATACATATACATACACCACACACACATTTGGAGCATTTGGGAGCCTCCAGGAGCTCTTGACCCTCCCTGACCCTCCTGATTCCCCCTGCCCCTCTTGATCCTCCCCTTTCTTCTCTTGATTCTCCCCTCTGCCCATCCATGATCATCCCTTGGCCCATCCCTATCTCACCCCATCGCGCAGCCCTTCCTACCAGCACTCCTCCTGTACTGCACCCTTCCCTTGCGTCGCGTGTGTGATGTCACTAAGATGCGCCGACAGACGAGATGCAGTTCAGAGGCATGCTGCTGGTGCCGTAGGAAGCGCCAATGGGGGGGGGATCAGGAGTGGGGATCTAAAGGGGACCAAGGGAAGGATTAGAGGGGTCGAAGGGGAGAATCAGGAGGGGAAGAGGATCAAGAGGGGCAGAAAGAGGCAGTTTTAATGCAGGCAAAATGTGTATTCGTCGTATAAGACGCACCAACTCCCCCCCCCCCCCCTCAGTTTTGGGGAAGAAAAAGTGCGTCTTATACGGCGAAAAATACGGAATATATATTTGTAACGTGTATTATTTTTTTCATGTTCTCATAATGTTACTTATCTTAAACTAAGATTGTAAGGGAGGTAAATTTTGTTGGTGTTCAAAGATGCTTCGACGATCATTGCTAGCCTCACGCTGAGCACCTTCGGCGCTCATCACATGGCATGCAATGAGCGCCATTGGCACTCATTGCGAGGTTATTGGTTGTTTGTGTGCTATGAGTATTGATTTTTTTTGCTAATGCTAATGAAATAATTAATAAAATAATACATCAATATACTTTACCTATTTTGAAGTAATATATGCAGGAAGCATTGTGCAGAAGAGCTGACAATCTGTTTTCGTGTTGCTGCAGCATAGAATGTGTGTTTTGAGGGCTGTGGAGCTGCTGTGTAAGTGTCAGTAATGTGTGCAATGTGTAGTCTAAATAGTGTGCGTGCGCGAGCCAAATCCGTTAGGGTAGCTGTGTTGTAAAATGGCGCCTAATGTGTGGTACGCGTCTGTGGCTGATTTGTCATCCTTGTTCTTGGATTGTGTCCGTCTTTTTCGGAAATTCCATAGGTGTTTGGTGGTGTTTTGCGTCTTTAGGGTCCTGTAGCCTCGTTTTCATTTTTTACGCCGACCATTTTTTCTCTCGCTTAGGGGAATTTCGGGGGTCTAAACTCTTGTATTTCGAGTGAAATTGAGGTGTAACTTCCGTTTTCGAGGTCCTGTGTGCCCCCCCCCCCCTTGCTGTAGGTAAGCTTTTTATCTATTTGTTGTGTGTATTTATTTTGTTTTTAATGTTTTCATGTGCCCGGGTTTCGGGCGGTAAGGTCGTATTTTTGCGAGGTCGTAATGTTTTTTTTCTAAGTCCTACGTCTCGTATGTGTTTCTCATAAGTCCGTAAATTTTCTGAGGTCCGCAGTTGCTGGCAGGATCCGGTAGGATTAGGCTGCTGGCTCACTGCTTAGCAGCTCAGCGTGTGACGTCAGCGGAGCAGTGCATGCTGGAAGGTTGGCGTACGTTTCACGGGAAAAGACACTTTTTCAAGATCTACAGGAATTGACATCCCTTATGAATCCTGTGGTAAGTATCCATTGGTCAATTTCAGTGTCACTTCAATCCATCGGGAATCTCTGCAATCCTCTTGTAATCCTATTGTAATACTCTACAGGGTAATGGCCTTTGATCCTCAGTATTTATTGTATTTAATCCCATTAGCATTAAGTAATTTTATTTGTCTGATCTCCATGGGCCAAAACATCATCCTCCTCTATGCATCACGATACCAGACCGCAGCGGCATCATTGTTAACATCCCAGATGTCGATATCTTCAGATGGAAATATTATCCTATTCAAAAATAAATAAATAGATAAAGTCCAAATTAGAAATTAGAAATATTCTGTCAGAGATCACATGACATCAATACTATTTATGACAGTTTTTATTATCTATTATTCAATCCATATCATATATCTCTTCAATAGTGAATCATATGTAATACCCAATAGTAATTACAAACAACTACAGAATCCTTTAACTCTACAAATTGTAATTATGTCTATATCTAATCCACCATAATGCAGAAACATATATTTAATTATGCATTTAAATATTTATTAATTATAATTAATTTAATCATATTCCCAGAAACTCACTAATTCTAACTGTACTTGTGTTATCATTGTCTATTATAAGAGATGTACATTCATATTACTGGAAAAAAAAACATAAGGTATGTGCAAAAGAGGAAAGAGAGACAAGCCACAGGACAACTAAAAACAAGAGAGGGGAGGTCATAGAGCCATTATAAAAAAAGGGGACTTCACAAAAAAACTCTATATGTATGGTAAACACTATAAGATATTGTAAATTGTGATGTAATCATGATTCTTATTCACATAATATACCCATACTCTATACTATAATCTATAAACCTTATTTCACACATATCTAGTATGCTAAATTATCAAATACATTTATCAATAATCTTAATTTGATTATATGTGTTACAAATTCTCAATGAAATATAGGGGGTTGGACTCATTATCTTAATATATCTTTAGCTGAAAGCAAGACTTGTTGAATGGCACTAAGACAATGTTCAAATATGAACAGTAGTTCAAATACCAATATCTTCTTCACTAATAGTTGAACTCTGAGAAAATAGCCAAGAAGTATTTATTTGCTTGTGGTCTTAATTCAATGAAACAATATTTTTATGTATAGACCATGAAGTTGCAGTTCTCATTTAGACCAAAGGGTACAAGAGTGTTCAATTGTATTATCCACTTTGTTTCTGCTTTTAAAAGTTCATTCTCCATATCACCTTTTTTTTAATCCCCAGCTTGATCTGTTGTAATATCCAACATTGTAGTTTCGGTTTAGAATTATGATTTTTAAAAAAATGTTTTCCTACTGTTGCTAGAATTTTATTCTTACTAAGGTCACTTTGGGCATTTTTGATGTTACAAATATGCTCTCCAAGCCTCCTCCGTAGTTCTCTTGTAGTAATGCCTATGTACCTATATAATGCCTATGTACCTATATACAGGCCTTTCCATTTAATTACCTTATTTTGTCTGTCCTGTACTTGAGTGACTTTCTTCATATATCCACAGAAGGTACACCCACCACAGCCAAAAGTGCCTTATGGTAATTGGGTAAATTCTTTTTTTTTACAATAATGGCTATTCACCAATCTGTCCTTTAGTGACTGTTTTTTCCTTCAACCTAATTGAATCCGATCACTTAAGATAGGTTTTAGCAGCTCATCCGTTCTGAGGATGTACGCATGTTTATTGATAATAGCTAAAATGTTTTTCCATTCTTCACAGAAAGTACCTATAAATCTTATCAGTTCATGTTTATTTTGTTTAATTGATGGTCTTAATAAGCTGTCCCTTTTCATGTGTAGGGTTTTGTGATAGACCCTTTTAAGAAGTTTTCCACTGTAACCTTTTAATTTTAGTATTTTCATGAGTTCCATGGCTCTCTCTTTAAAGATTGTATCATCTGAGCAGTTCCGACAGATTCTAAATAATTCTTCATAGGGTATTATTATTTTTTTTACAAAAGGTGGATGTACACTTGTATTGTGTAGGGTACTATGTGTTGCCGTTGATTTGCAAAAAATATCTGTTGAGATTCTTCCTTCTTTATCCTTTGTGATTGAGATTACCAAAAAGTCTATTGTATCCATCTTTGCTTGGTGTGTCAATTTTAGATTGTGCCAATAAGGATTTGAAAAAACTCATCCAGTTCTTGTTGGTTAGCATCCAACATAATCAGTACATCATCAATGTATCTTAGCCACAACATTACGCAATCAGTGTATTTTCTATTTGATTCACAAAATACATGCTCACGCTCACGCAAATATATATTGGCATAGGTGGGAGCGCACCTCTGTTCAACAATTGTATTTGGGGTTCAGTCAAAATATGAGATGACAGATTAATGACCGTAGAATTCTCATTTACCATCTCCCTCTGCTTTTCCAACTCCCTCATTTTCTAAATAATGTCTTCTTACAAGACTCTACCTTATTAGTGACTGCAGATATCGAATCTCTGTACATATCAATATAACACGATGTTGGCTGCAACGCCATAAAATATTTCTTATCAACTTTTAAAAAGCAATTTAATGACTTTATTCTGATTCTTTTGAAGTTTATTGTCTGTCATAATTATTTCGTTTTTGATGACAGATTTTATCTCCAAGTTCGCAGAACTGCTATGGGGCCAGCTTGTGCTCCCACCTACGCCAATATATATTTAAGGTTGGTGGGAGCGCGAGCATGTATTTTGTGAATCTAATAGAAAATACACTGATTGCGTAACGTTGTGGCTAAGATACATCGATGATGTACTGATTATGTGGGATGGTAACCAACAAGAACTGGATGAGTTTTTTCAAATCCGAAATCATAATTGGTACAATCTAAAATTTATATACCAAGCAAAGAACATCTCAATTACAAAGGATAAAGAAGGAAGAATCTCAACAGATATTTTTCGCAAATCAACGGCAACAAATAGTACCCTACACAATACAAGTGCACATCCACCTTTTGTAAAAAAAAATCAATACCCTATGGGGAATTGTTGAGAATCTGTCGGAACTGCTCAGATGATACAATGTTTAAAGAGAGAGCCATGGAACTCATGAAAATACTAAAATTAAGAGGTTACAGTGGAAAACTTCTGAAAGGGGTCTATCACAAAACCCTACACATGAAAAGGGACAGCTTATTAAGACCATCAACTAAAAAAAAATAAACATGAACTGATAAGATTTATAGATACTTTCTGTGAAGAATGGAAAACATTATAGCTATTATCAATAAACATGCTCACATCCTCAGAACGGATGAGCTGTTAAAACCTATCTTAAGTGATCGGATTCAATTAGGTTGGAGGAAAAAACAGTCACTGAAGAACAGATTGGTGAATAGCCATTATTGTAAAAAACGAGAATTTACCCAATTACCATAAGGCCCTTTTGGCTGCTGTGGTGGGTGTAACTTTTGTGGATATATGAAGAAAGTCACTCAAGTACAGGACAGACAAAATAAGGTCATTAAATTAAAAGACCTGTATAATTGCACCAGCATGAATGTACTATATTGTATACAGTGCCCTTGTCCTCTGAGGTACATAGGCATTACTACAAGAGAACTACAGAGGATGCTTGGAGAGCATATATGAAACATCAAGAATGCCCCAAGGGACCTTAGTAAGAATAAAGTTCTAGCAACAGTAGGAAAACATTTTTTTGAAAAATCATAAATCTAAACCCAAACTACAATGTTGGATATTACAACAGATCAAGCTGGGGATTAGAAAAGGTGATATGGAGAATGGACTTTTAAAAGCAGAGACAAAGTGGATAATACAATTGAACACTCTTGTACCTTTTTGGTATAAATGAGAACTGCAACTTGGTCTATACATAAAAAACAATGTTTCATTGAATTAAGACAACAAGCAAATAAATACTTCTTGGCTATTTTCTCAGAGTTCAACTATTAGTGAAGAAGATATTGGTATTTGAACTACTGTTCATATTTGATCATTGCCTTAGTGCCATTCAACAAAGTCTTGCTTTCAGCTAAAGATATATTAAGATAATGAGTCCAACCCCCTATATTACCTTTCATTGAGAATTTATAATACATATAATCAAATTAAGATTATTGATAAATTTATTTGATACTTTAGCATACTAGACATTTGCAAAATAAGGTTTATAGATTATAGTATAGCGTATGGGTATATTATGTGAATAAGAATCATGATTACATCACAATTTATAATATCTTATAGTGTTTACCATACATATAGAGTTTTTTGAGAAATCCCCTATTTTGATAATGGCTCTATGACCTCCCCTCTCTTTTTTGCAGTTGTCCCGTGGCTTGTCTCTCTATCCTCTTTGGCACATACCTTATGTTTTTTACAGTAATATGAATGTTCACCTCTTATAATAGACAATGACAACACAAGTACAGATCGAATTAGTGACTTTCTGGGAATATGATTAAATGAATTATAACTAAATAAATATTTAAATGCATATTTAAATATATGTTTCTGCATTATGGCGGATTAGATATAGACATAATTAAAATTTGTAGAGTCTAAGTTAAATGACTCTGTAGTTGTTTGTAATTACTATAGGGTATTACATATGATTCACTATTGAAGAGATATATGGATTAATAATAGATATTAAAAACTATCATAAATAGTATTGATGTCATGTGATCTCTGACAGAATATTTCTAATTTGGACTTTATCTATTTATTTATTTTTGGAAAGGATAATATTTCCATCTGAAGATATCGACATCTGGGATGTAAGCAATGATGCTGGTGCGGTCTGGTATCGAGATGCATAGAGGAGGATGATGTTCTGACCCATAGAGATCAGACAAATAAAATTACATAATGCTAATGGGATTAAATACAATAAATACTGAGGATCAAAGGCCATTACCCTGTAGAGTATTACATTAGAGGATTGCAGAGATTCCCAATGGATTGAATCGATACAAAAGAAAGAAAACAATATTATTGAAATGACACTGGAATTGACCAATGAATACTTATCACAGGATTCATAAAGGATGTCAATTCCTGTAGTGAGAGGTCTTGAGAAAGCGTCTTTTCCCGCGAAACGTACGTCGACCTTCCAGCATGTACTGCTCCGCTGACGTCACACGCCGAGCTGTAAGCAGTGAGCCAGCAGCCTGATCCTACTGACTGAAGAGAAATTGAATACATACTAGCGAAATGTAATAATTTATTGGACTGCCAAATATATTTAAGATAAGTAACAATATGAGATCATGAAAAAAATGATACAGATAAGTTACAAATATATATAATTGATGTCTCTTCAATATTGAACTAATAGACTCAATTCAATGTTTGAGAAGATACATTGTATAATTTGCATGCTGTGTATATTTATGTTGTGTATACATTGGTTTACAATTTCTCTATCCAAATATATTAGATCTTGAATGTGTGGATATAATACTACTGTTTTATCTTAGCACTAAAATTATAATTGGATTTTTTCCATCATTAATATATATAACTTTCTAAAAAAAAAATTTAGCACCTTGCACTTTTAAAATTATTATTCCCTGGGGAGCTTAAAACAGTAAGATTTCTTCACACATTTGCTGAATGGATACTTGATGAACAATTGTTGATATAGATATACATTTTACAATAATACACAATAATATCATTTTATTGGGATTCATAACTATTGGTTGATATAATTGCTGTATTAGTGATATGTATATTTAAATAGTGACGATAAAGCCAACACAGTGCATTTTTGTATATTTTTATACATTTTAAAATATGTTTTATGCGCCAATGTTTTCAATATTTCTTTCAATATTATAAATAAAATATACTTTTCAATTTGTTATTCTCCTTCAGATTTAGTTTATTACGGTTAATGGATTAAATGGAGTGTCTTTTTTCATTTTTTTCTGCCCCAATTTTTTTTCCTCGCTTGGACAATTTTTGAGTGCCGAAATTCAGCAAATTGGGCTTAAATTTGCATGCAACCTCACTCCCAGACGTCCTGGCTGTCCCCCGTGCTGTCTGTGATGGTTTTCTTTGTACTTTATTTTTATTTTTTGTGTTTTATGATTTGCATGGTTCGGCCGTTAACTTTGTATTTTTCCGACCTTGTAATGTTTTTTTCCTAAGTCCTGCGTCTCGCAATTTTCTTTTTCTAAGTTCCGCGTCCCGCATTTTGTCAACTGCTTGCAGCCTAAGGCCTAACTACTTGGAGGCTAATTCCCGCATTTTTCAATGCCTCAATGGCTCAGCTAGCCTTGCTTTGTGAGTCTCGCAGGACAGCCTCAACTGTTCGCCTTGCTTCGCTAGGGTTGCAGGCGCTTTTATGAGTGAATATTACTGGTGGCGCATCCAAGATCAAGCCTGACCAGTTTCAAAGGCTGTGGATCGGCTCCATGTTGTCCTCCAATTCGCAGGCTTATTAAGAGGGACAAGCGTCCCTGATTGGTCAAAATTCGTCATGTGACTGAATTCACCAGTGAGATGAACCTCCAATAGGAAATGTGTATACTAAATGCAATCATTAGATATGCCTATAGGTGTTAGGTGTTAACCTAGCCTTTTGCTATTAGATACACAGACTTCACTCTGTTATTCTCATATTTACAGAGATTATTATGTACAAGTATGTATGTATATATATATATATATTTATAGGTGACCACAAATGGTAATGTGTCAAACCTTAAGAGGTAATAATAAAGCTGCACCTTAGTATCACAACCACAGATTCCTATGGTGTATACTGGTTGATAAAATAGATAAATTAAAATGAAAACGCTGATATGCTAGCAATCAGGGTTATAACCAGTGGCGGCTCGTCCATAGGGGCGTCGGGGCAAGCGCCCCCCAAAATATTTTTATTGCAGGTCACTGCTGTGTCAGTGCTGTGTGTCTGTGCAATGCTACACTATCTCTATTCTAGTGTTGTAGTTTAAAGCTTTCCCCTGCAGGCCTGCAGCGCCACGCTGTGTGATCAGATTACACTGCACTAAGCACACTAACCTTTAGACTCATCATGACCGTTAATGCATTCCGCCCACCAACCAGAAAGACGCTATGCATGGGCAGTGATAATGTATCCATTTCAATGACTGACAGTCTTCCATCATTGACCAATCAATGATGGAAGGCTGTACAGTTGTCAGGAGAACCACCTAAACCCACCCAGACCGTTAGCTCAGGGAGCCCACCAGCTAATAGAGCCTCGAGTTTAATTTTTGATTGACAGCTCCCTGTTAAGAAAACCACCATAAGCCAGTCCCAGCCCTCTTTTCGTTTCCTGCTCCCGCTGAGACTGAGACCTCCCTGGCTGAAACTACTCACTCAGACTGACCCAACCTAACAGTAAGTCCTAACTGCCCTGGCCAAACCCCTAGTCCCCCTAATAAAACAAAGGGTCCCCCAGTTACCCCACTATGCCTGCCTGCCACCCACACACCCACCCACCAACTTACCTACCTAGGCCCGCAATGCCTGGGCAACCCCAAATCACCCCCGCAGTAGGCCCAAAAGACCTGTGCCACCCCCGATCAACCCCATGGGGCCTGTGCCACCCCATGATCACCCTGATCACCCCCATGGGGCCTATGCCACCCCCCGATTACAGCGATCACCCATGGGGCCTGTGTCACCCCCGATCACCGGGTGATCGGGGGTGGCACAGGCCCCATCGGGGTGATCGGGGTAATCGGGCGGTGGCATAGGCCACATGGAGGAGATCATCACCCCCATGTGGCCTATGCCACCGCCCGACTACCCTGATCACCCCCATGGGGCCTGTGTCACCCCCGATCACCCCCATGGGGCCTATGCCAACCCCCGATCACCCCCTGTAGGCCCATCGGGGCATGGCCAACCCCCACCCCAACCTACCTAACTACCAACCCACCTACCTACCCCCCTGACCTAGTGACCACACCTGACCCCACCCTGACCCAACTACCAACCCACCTACCTACCCCCCTGACCCAGTGACCACACCTGACCCCACCCTGACCCAACTACCAACCCACCTACCTACCCCCCTGACCCAGTGACCACACCTGACCCCACCCTGACCCAACTACCAAACCACCTACCTACCCCCCTGACCCAGTGACCACACCTGACCCCACCCTGACCCAACTACCAACCCACCTACCTATGCTACCAGTTAAACACACAACACAAACCCACCACCCCACCCCATATTTTTATTCCATTTTTCAAAGTGACAGGCAATGGATCTTTAACATTGCAGTTAAAATAAAAAGGATACTTTGCCTGACACTTTCAAAGATGGAATAAAAATATGGGAAGGGCAAAAAACAATAAGTAAACGTAACAGCACATACCTTCCAAATTGACCCCTCCAGCTGCGGCCTTCTGCCCTGGATAGTCGGGCATTCCAATCAATTTTGATTGAAGCCCATGTCCTTCCACCTTGATAGAAGCCCTTGTCCTCATCTTGATTGAAGCCATTGTCCATCCATTCTGGCCCATTGCAAGAGGCCTTCACCTAAAAAATCAGACGATCTAAAAAAAATAAAAAAACAACAATCTAACGGAGCTCCTCCTACAAGGAGCTCCCCACGCGACTAATTGATTTTTTCCCACGCTCCACCGTTTAAACTATTTTTGAAGGACTCTGACTGGCTGAAATTGTTTGATTGACATTGATTTCAACCAATCAGAGTCTTTAAAAAATTAGCAAAGCAGGTATGGAAGCCTGTAAGGGCAAAAAAGGTTAGTGTGAACTTGTATGTATTATACATGTTACAGGGCTATTTATGTGATATACATGTTACAGGATAATATCCTGTAACATGTATAGCAAATAAATAGCACTGTAATATGTATAATAAATAATGTCTAATACAAATACATGGGCAATAATGAAATAATTAATAAAGTACATCAATTAATCAATTAATAAATATCAGTTAATATATTTTTTTGTTTTATGTATATTGCTTTATGTGTGTATATATATATATATATATATATATATATATATATATATATATATTGATTGATTTATATATTGATTGATAGATATATTGATTGATAGATATATATATGGCCAACCCCCACCTCAACCTACCTAACTACCAACCCACCTACCTACCCCCCTGACCCAGTGACCACACCTGACCCCACCCTGACCCAACTACCAACCCACCTACCTACCCTCCTGACCCAGTGACCACACCTGACCTCACCCTGACCCCACTACCAACCCACCTACCTTCCCCCCTGACCCAGTGACCACACCTGACCCCACCCTGACCCAACTACCAACCCACCTACCTATGCTACCAGTTAAACACACAACACAAACCCACCCCCTCCCCCCCATATTTTTATTCCATTTTTCAAAGTGACAGGCAATGGATCTTTAACATTGCAGTTAAAATAAAAAGGATACTTTATCTGACACTTTCAAAGATGGATTAAAAATATGGGAAGGACAAAAAAACAATAAGTAAACATAACAGCACATACCTTCCAAATTGACCCCTCCAGCTGCGGCCTTCTGCCCTGGATAGTCGGGCATTCCAATCAATTTTGATTGAAGCCCATGTCCTTCCATCTTGATAGAAGCCCTTGTCCTCATCTTGATTGAAGCCATTGTCCATCCATTCTGGCCCATTGCAAGAGGCCTCCACCTAAAAAATCCAACGCTCTAAAAAAAAAAATCTAACGGAGCTCCTCCTACAAGGAGCTCACCCTACGACTAATTGATTTTTTCCCACGCTCCGCCTTTTATACTATTTTTGAAGAACTCTGATTGGCTGAAATTTTTTGATTGACATTGATTTCAACCAATCAGAGTCTTAAAAAAATTAGCAAAGCAGGTAGGGAAGCCTGTAAATGCAAAAAAGGTTAGTGTGAACTTGTATATATTAGACATATTAGAGGGCAATTTATGTGATATACATGTTACAGGATAATATCCTGTAACATGTATAGCAAATAAATAGCACTGTAATATGTATAATAAATAATGTCTAATACAAATACATGAGTAATAATCAAATAATTAATAAAGTACATCAATTAATCAATTATAAAATATCAATTAATATATTTTTTTGTTTTATGTATATTGCTTTATGTGTGTGTGTACATATATATATATATATATATATATATATATATATATATTGATAGATATATTGATTTATATATATATATATATATATATATATATATATTGATTGATTGATTTATATATTGATTGATGGATATATTGATTGATATATATATATATATATATATATTGAGATATATATATATATATATATATATATATATATATTGATAATATATATATATATATATATATATATATATATATATATATAATTATATCTATATAATTAATTATATATCTCAATATATATATATATATATATATATCTCAATATATATATATATTTTTTCTGTATTTTTATTTCATTTTTTTTAAGGTGCGGTTGGGGCCTATATGGTAACAATTGGTCTTTTAAGGTTTTTAAGGTGCGGTTGGGGCCTATATGGTCACACTTGGTTATTTAAGGTTTTTAAGGTGCGTTTGGGGCCTATATGGTCACACTTGGTCTTTTAATGTTTTTAAGGTGCGGTTGGGGCCTATATGGTCACACTTGGTTATTTAAGGTTTTTAAGGTGCGGTTGAGGCCTATATGGTCACTCTTGGTTATTTAAGGTTTTTAAGGTGCGGTTGGGGCCTATATGGTCACACTTGGTCTTTTAAGGTTTTTAAGGTGCGGTTGGGGCCTATATGGTCACACTTGGTCTTTTAAGGTTTTTAAGGTGCGGTTGGGGCCTATATGGTCACACTTGGTTATTTAAGGTTTTTAAGGTGCGGTTGGGGCCTATTTGGTCACACTTGGTTATTTAAGGTTTTTAAAGTGCGGTTGGGGCCTATATGGTCACACTTGGTTATAACTCTGACAGGGGTTACAGCAGTGTGCTCTGACTAATGATACAGTGGCGCCGATGCGCAAGCAGAGCGTCTGATTGGCACCTCCAGCACTGTACCCCAGTGCTTTGAACATAGTGATGTGCTGACAGATTGCGACACACACCCAAAGTGACACACGCTGATCAATAGTGTAACAGCTCTAACACACAAAAGTTGCAATAGGCACAGTGCAATAATATATACCCTCATTGATAATATAAAGCTGCTAAAGCGTTATCAGAGAATCGCAATGGGCACTTAAAGTGGTATATACTAATTGGGAATGTCAGAAACGCTACTATACTGACAGTTTGCAATAGGCATTACCTTTTATCTTTTGTGTAGGAGCCATATTTAATCCCTGTATTACATGCCACATTTCTCTTTTATCTATCTATATATATATATATATATATATATATATATATATATATATATACATTTATATATATATATATATATATATATATATATATATATATATATTACTCTATTATATATGCTGTATGCAATGTGCTTCAAAAACAATATCGGAGTTAACAATTTGGCCTCACATTTAAAAAAAATTATATTTCTTAAAATGCCTTTTTGACAATGAGGATGGGAATATGAAAAAAGAACATAGTTTAAATTGTGGACCCAGAAAATGTGCCACCAGAAGAAAGGATAACAGCATTATATTTTCACTACATCCAGCACTGCTGTTTCACTACATCCAGCAAATGAAAATGCAGCAATGTGAGGACAGGCTCCAGCATGATTAATTTCAATTTTGAAGCTTGGCACTCCTTGATGTTATTGGCATTTTCCTGACAATGGAGGAGGTTTGACAAATTCAGAGTACATCAATAACGGGAGAGGTGCTGTCTGGCATATAGCGTGTATTAAAAACAATTGATTAAAGACAAGCAATTAATATAAAAGCTGTTTGATACTATATGCGCTTAACCCTCCATGTTATGATTTACCTCTTGGCTGCCCTATAACATTTAGTAAACAACTCCAGAGTTGGCACCTTTATTGATATTGTGATGTTTGGCAATCATGACTTGATTTCCTGGCCACTTGTCTATCCATGGCTTTGTTGTGGCTTATGAGATGCAAGACAATATACAAAGATTTTTTCTCTCATTGGAAGGGCATAAAATAGAAGGTTATGAAGTCATACTATTGGTGGAACCACCAATAACAAAAATCTATAAACACTCTGGAGGTTTCCTGATCTGCAATAATGCCTTGTGACAATACATTCATATTTTGCATATACTGAATAAAAAGCACATTATTCTGTCCTTGCACTTGTGGTCCATTTCATTTCCTTATCTATAGGACTTACACAAGATATTATTTTTCAATTGATGCTAATCCAAAATTATTTTATTGGTTAATCTTAAGTAATAATTTATTGTTTATTTATAGTTAAAAAAAAAGCATAGTGAGTTTATGCTTTTCAGTAATTTTGCTGCTCCTTAAATGGTCGGTGACCCAAAAATATTTTGGCTGTAGGAACTATGGCTCCATCTAAGAGTTCATCAAAATAAGTTTAGTAACATAAATGTGTAATTTCTAAAAATCATGAAATTGAATCTCCCAGAGAAACAAGGAAAGATGGGATTAGAAAAGAGACATGATCAGCCACTGAAAGATGTCTATGGTCTCTGGTTTTCCTCAGGATCAGCAAAGTAGGAACCCTGAGACTGTGTCTGTGTATCCTGGGCCTACCATGATGTCATACTGTGTAGACTGAGTAGGCCTAGGCATTGTGTGTGAGCTGCTTCTGTAGTTGGTTTGGTGCTGTGCAAGCCTCACTTCCTGGTGCTTTGCTCCATGTGTTATTAATCAACTCCTGGTCTACAACAGAGCATGGGTTCAGCCAATCAGGTAGTCCCAAGGCCTATATATTCTGGCTGAATCCATTGCACAGTGCCTGTTGAAGGAAATTGTGCCTTTGGCATGGATAGTCTCCACACTTCTTGCTTGCACTTCAAGCATTCTGTGTCTTTTTCTGTTAAATATCTGTTTTCTGCATTTTCTCAGAGTCAAGCTGTTGGTTCTTTCCTGGCCATAGCCTCTTGAGTGAATTACAAATGGCTACCTCTGTCTAGTACCTTTACCATTACATTAGTGCAGGTAACCCATTCCTGGAACTCTAGGAGCTTTGAAAACCTAGGTACTGGAGCTTTGCTTTGACTCCTAGAGCTCTCTTGCCATGACGTGAGCTTGCAGCCTGCTTGCAGGTGACTCAGATTCTGAATCTCAGTAGTATCCATAGCAACACTGCAGAATGATGACCGCTTTGTGAGCACACTAGATTAGAACTAACAACCCCCTACTTATCTATAAAAAGCCCTTCCCACTGAAAACTAATACAAGCTTATGACCCCTATGCCTATGACCCTCTACGCCTATGAGCCCCTGGCATCCACAGGATTTCTCCTTCATTCTTTCTACCTTCAATGAGCAGGGAATCCCCTGGGTACCCCTATCTACAAGTAAGTCCCCATTTAAAGTATAACCATGAAGGTTCCTACTGACTCTTGTGGCACCTAACATTAACCCCTATACCATGGGGGTCTCCATGAATCCCCATGGTATACCAAACTATAACCATGCACCCCATGGCACCTAATGTTAACCCCTGTTCCATGGGGGTCTTTATGGGCCTCCATGGAACCTAACATTAACCCTATGCCATGGGGGTCCCTATGGACCCTCATGGTACCTAAACCTATCCCCCCCAATGTGGGCTAAACAATGAACCCATATTCCATAACACTACCCCACCAAGTAAAATGCATTACATAAAAAGTATAGAAAGATAAAAAAAAGAAAATTTGCAAAGAAAAATAATACAATTCAAATAAAAAAAAAAAAAAAAACTATTGGAGGAAACATACTTACCCTTAGATGAACTTCCAGCAGCAATCAGATGCCCTGGTCCTTAATCTTCAGCCTTGGATGAAGTGAGTACATTTATAGGGACCCCATGCTGCAAAGGGTGAATAGAACAGCTTGAGCAGTTACTGAGCACATTTTGCTTATGTAACTTTACAAAATGGGATATTAAATGAAGCCCATATTTTTACAACTCACATTTTAAGATCTCTGAAATAGAACACATATGTCCCTTATGTTGTCAACAAGAACACTTTCTGGCTCTGTGTTAAAGCAACAACATATATATTGCATTTAGGAGAACTGTAACTAATATATAGATAATAATAAAAGACTGGTGCATTTGTAGGCATTAAATGCATATCTAAGTGAGCTGGATTATGAATGCATTTGATAGAGGAGAATTGTTTTGCATGTAAAAACCCCAAATAAACATTTAAATACTTACACTGAAGTCAGCAAAACCTTTTGTTACATAGTTACATAGGGCCTCATTCTATTATCGGCCGTAAATCGGCCGTAAGGCTGCGATTCCTTGCGGGGGTTCAGTTAACTCGCGATTCTATTATACGGCCCCGCAAGGATCTCCTCTTACGGCCAGCCGCATATCTTGGAACCGGCCGTAAGCTATGAAATCTACAAACTCAAAAATAAATTCAAGCCTGCACTGTACAGCTCTGTAAATGCTAGGGATCATATTGGGGGACATGAGGATTAAAAGTAACCCACTCTCAAGCTTGCACATCAGCCCAAACCCGAGTTCAAATTAACTGTTTATTTTCCGGCCGCAGCGTGGGCGTGTCTGAGGTGCTCCAAGCCCTATGGACTTTTTACATGTATATTTTACGTATATTAAAAATAAATTATTTTACGGATTTGAGTATAGGGTAATTATGTGCTATTTTTGCTAACACCGAATATCACTTTATAGACTCCGCAAAGTGCAGGATGGCTTTATTTGAGCTATTTTATGTGCTTAATTGGTGCTAGCGGGGCCGGGTTTGCTGCAAGTAAGCTGCGGCTCGCTTTTAGCCTTGCAGAGAGGGTTCCCGGAGCAAAAGAATAGCAACCAGGCTTTTCTTACGGCCGATTTCCTTGCGGCCGATTTAGATCAAAGGCTTTCCTCCTGCGCGATCGGCCGCAAGAGATAGCAAGGCGCCGGCCGCACGCCTGCCGGAACCCCCGGCCGGAGGGGAATAGAATAGCCGGAAAGCTTGCGGCCGGTCCTTGCGGCCCCGCAGCTGCTGCGGCCGATAATAGAATGAGGCCCATAGTATTTAAGGTTGAAAAAATACTTTCAGTCCATCAAGTTCAACCTTTTAAGATCTTCTCTGATCTGCATTATGCGGATTAACAATTTATTAATTAGTTGTATATAAAAAAAAATTATAATCAATTCCCTCCTGATCCCAGACACCGGCGACCGGACTTCTCCCTGGATCAATAATGCCTCTCTAATTATCCATGATAACCTTGTATTCCCTTTTTAATTAGAAATAAATCCAGTCCCCTTTTAAAGATATCTATCGAATCCGCTGTCACCACCTCCTCTGGTAGAGAATTCCACAGATTAACCATCCTTACTGTAAAGAACCCTTTTCTTTCTTTAAGGTGGAATCTTTTTACTTCCAACCTCAAGGGATGTCCTCCCCTTGTAATTTCTAACAGTTACAAATTAGGGTTAACACCCTCCAAACCAAGGCTAAATTAGCAACAAATTTAAAATGATTTGTTTTGGCCAAACAGGTTAGCTGGAACTTTTGAATTAACTCTAGGGTTCCTGATTGTTATGCAAAGCAGCCTTGGATGTGTAGTACAGTGGATATAAAAAGTGTACACACCCCTGTTAAAATGTCAGGTTTTTGTGCTGTCAAAAAATGAGAAAAAAGATAAATCATTTCAGAACTTTTTGCACCTTTAATGTGACCTATACACTGTACAACTCAATTGAAAAACAGACTGAAAAATATTAGGTTGAGGGAAGAAAACGAAAAATAATGTGGTTGCATAAGTCTGCACACCCTCTTATAATTGGGGATGTAGCTGTGTTCAGAATTAAGCAATCACATTCCAAATCTTGTTAAATAGGAGTCAGCATGCACCTGCCATCATTTAAAGTGCCTCTGATTAACCCCAAATAAAGTTCAGCTGCTCTAGTTGGTCTTTCCTGAAATGTTCTTAGTCACATCCCACAGAAAAAGCCATGGTCCACAGAGAGCTTCCAAAGCATCAGAGGGATCTCATTGTTAAAAGGTATCTGTCAGGAGAAGGGTACAAAAGAATTTCCAAGGCATTAGATATACCATGGAACACAGTGAAGACAGTCATCATCAGGTGGAGAAAATATGGCACAACAGTGACATTACCAAGAACTGGAGCTCCCTCCAAAATTGATGAAAAGACGATAAGAAAACTGGTCTGGGAGGCTACCAAGAGGCCTACAGCAACATTAAAGGAGCTGCAGGAATATCTGGCAAGTACTGGCTGTGTGGTACATGTGACAACAATCTCCCGTATTCTTCATATGTCTGGGCTATGGGCTTGAGTGGCAAGACGAAAGCCTTTTCTTACAAACAAAAACATCCAAGCCAGGCTACATTTTGCAAAAACACATCTGAAGTCTCCCAAAAGCATGTGGGAAAAGGTGTTATGGCCTGATGAAACCAAGGTTGAACTTTTTGGCCATAATTCCAAAAGTTATGATTGTAGCAAAAACAACACTGCACATCACCAAAGAACACAATACCCACAGTGAAGCATGGTGGTGGCAGCATCATGCTTTGGGGCTATTTTTCTTGAGCTGGTACTGGGGCCACAGGAGATGCCCTCGCAATCTGACAGATTTGGAGTGTTTTTGCAAAGAAGAGTAGGCAAAATGTGCCATGCTCATACCCAAAAAGACTGAGTGCTGTAATAAAATCAAAAGGTGTTTCAACAAAGTATTAGTTTAAGGGTGTGCATACTTATGCAGCCATATTATTTTATTTTTATATTTTTTCTTCCCTCTACCTAAAAGATTTCAGTTTGTTTTTCAATTGAGTTGTACAGTTTATAGGTCACATTAAAGGTGGAAAAAGTTCTGAAATGATTTATCTTTGTCTACTTTTTTTACAGCACAGAAACCTGATATTTTAACAGGGGTGTGTAGACTTTTTATATCCACTGTATGTGCTATGTATTGCTACTGACATACAAACCGGAAGCTGCAAGGAGATTGGCTGAACAAGCAACAGCAGGTAAATAGTGGGTTAATATTGCTCCCCTGATGCTGCATGTTAATTGGGTGGGGATCAGGGACCTGTGTAGACATTCCCTGGAGGTGTCAACATAATCATTAGAGGGATTTTTTGATAGTAATAAAATAAAATGTTGTATGAGATGTGCTGGATACAAATAGGCTGATTTTTGCCTAAGGAGTGCAACAATGTAATAATCCATGAAACTTCAACATGCCTTCAATTCTAACTGCAAAGCCATCATCAGTTTATATTACTAAATAAGAAGAACATAATAGTCATTTCGATATACACATTTATCAAACTATTTATTCCCTGTAACTCTGTTCTTACCATAATCTGCATATAAAGTTTTAAAATGTGTGTTTTTTTGTACTGTTTTACTTAGGGCAAAATACTACCATGTTGATAACCCAGCTCCATAGGAGAACATAGAAAGTGCAGCTATTGACACCATATTTTACTCCATATAATAAGTAAATCTTCAATCCATTATGAATGCCTCTGCTAGACTTATCTTCTGTACCCAACGTTCAGTGTCGGCATCAACTCTCTGTCAATCACTCCACTGGCTTTCCTTAGCCCTGGAATAAAATTTTAAATCATGACCCTAATTTACAAAGCCCTCAACAATAGCGCACCCCTGTACTTCTCAGCTCTCATCTCCAAATATTCCCCCAACCGCCCCCTTCGTTCTGCTAATGACCTTTTTCTTTCTACAACTCTTGTCACCTCCTCTCACTCTCAAGCTGCCCCTATTCTCTGGAACTCCTTGCCTCTCTCCACCAGATTGTCCTCCTGACTCAAAACATACAAAACCTCACTAAAAAGACATCTCTTTAAAGAAGTGTATCACCTTCCACTCTAACATGCTCATCACCTCTCTCTCCCTCCTTTACCACTCACAATACCTTTAGGTTGTAAGTCTGCGAGCAAAGCGAGGGGCCGCATTTGCGGTGGGGGAGGATCCAACGTCGGCTGTGTTTGTCCGCAAATGCGGTCCCTCGTGAAGCGAGGGGCCGCATTTGCGGATGTGTAGACTCAAAGGCGCCTCACACGCGGTTAAGACACACACGCACGACTTAGAAAAAAACAACTGCGTCCCTCGCAAAAAAATACGGCAGCGATACGACCCATTCCCAACACGCAAAAAACATCTGAAAATGGCGCGCATGAAAACATCAGAAACACAATACATAAACACAACGAAAACATAAAAAGCTTACTTACAGCAAGGGGGGGCATCCGGCAGCTCGTAAAGTTAATTTACATGTCCATTTAAGTAAAAAAAAACGAGTTTAAAGTGCTGAAAATCACCTAAGCGAGAGAAAAAATGGCCGCCGAACGAAACGAAAATGAGGCTACAGACGCAACAATACTACAGTGACTTGCAAAACTGAAACGCATAGTATGCGGCACGTACCACACTGATATTAACCACCATTTTGAAAACTACTACACATGAAATGGCGGATGGAACGCAAATTGTAAGCTGGAACGCAAATAGCGCATGTTGCGTTCTAACGGTCTGAGGCACTTGAAAGTTTATAAATACTGCCTACTTTCCAGAAAATTCTACATTTCTACTCAGGTGATGAACGGAGTGACTGGATAGTTAACTGCTGCTGTTACTTGAGAAGATAATTATTTCCTAATTTCCTACTTTACACTGTGCAAATTACAACTGAGAGGTAAGCTATAATATATAACATTTTATTATTAAGACAGGAAAAAAAAAACATGTGACACGCACATTTATGTGTATAGGCCCTAAAACAAACTAATGTTAACCGAAACTAATTAAACAAGTATATTTAAATGACATTCATTTACTGCAACTCATAGCAAAAAATAATATGACACTAATACATATGGAACCTAAAGCTGAATCTTTGCCATTTTTTTCACTAAGCAAACAGACTCTGCATCAACAGCGTCACTCAAGAATTTGCACGGTGCACTGTCAAAGAGAATCCCTTTTAAAGAACACAAAGAAAGAAGAGGTAAGATAGAAAAATACATTACATGCTGAAAAAGACCATGCTTTGCTAAATCAAAAAGAAGAAATATACAATTAACCATTTCACTTTCTTTTTCAAACAGACACTACAAGAAGACTGGCGGATTAAGATTGGCAGGAGGGGACCCTCTGTCATTCGGACAAGAACAACACTTCAATCAAGGTATAGTATAACAAGTAGAAAAAATAAAGGAACTATATATGTTTAATGGCCGCCAATATAACAATTTAAAGTAAAATAAAATAAAAAATAGATATAAATTGAATAAAGAACAAAACACATTTCCTAAATTGTATAAGTCTTTGTGAAGTTTGTTGAAGACAGACAGTTTCACAGAAACCAAAAAAAATAAAGAGGTGGCCACAAAACAGGATAGAATCTGAAACATTAGCAACATACATAAAACAAAACTATTCCTCCTCTTTACTGTAAAATAACCTCCAACCATCACTCACAAGCCAAATGCAGCAACCAAAAAGTGGTGAACACAAAACATGATAAAAAAAAAAAAAACACAACATGATATAGAAAAGACAATTAACATTAATTTGTACTGTCCAACATGATTGAATACTTATAAAGAACACTAATTGAATAAATAAAGTAGGCAAAATGTGGTGGACACAAAACAAGATTGTACCAAAAATCACAGAAACAGATAGAACAGTTAAATAATATTCTTCTTTACTGATTAAGAACCTATAAGCCTTACAAAGAAGCCTAAATAAGCATACCAAAAGTGGTGGATACAAAACAGGATAATGCTAAAAACATTGCAATCATATCCAAAATAGGAAAAACATTCATTTTGAATGTACAACAACATTTAATCTTCATAAAAAAGACTAATTAAGCAAATAAAGTATGCAACATATGGTGGACACAAAACAGGATTGTACCAAAAATCACAGAAACAGATAGAAAAATTAAATAAAAATTCTTCTTTACTGTTTAAGAACCTATAAGCCTTACAAAGAAGCCTAAATAAGCATACCAAAAGTGGTGGATACAAAACAGGATAATGCTAAAAACATTGCAATCATATCCAAAATAGGAAAAACATTAATTTTCAATGTACAACAACATTTAATCTTCATAAAAAAGACTAATTAAGCAAATAAAGTATGCAACATATGGTGGACACAAAACAGGATTTTACCAAAATCACAGAAACACATAGAAAAGTTAAATAATATTCTTCTTTACTGTTTAAGAACCTATAAGCCTTACAAAGAAGCCTAAATAAGCATACCAAAAGTAGTGGACACAAAACAGGATAATGCTAAAAACATTGCCATCATATCCAAAATAGGAAAAACATTCATTTTCACTGTACAAAAACATTTAATCTTCATAAAAAAGACTAATTAAGCAAATAAAGTATGCAACATATGGTAGACACAAAATAGGATTGTACCAAAAATCACACAAACACATAGAAAAGTAAATTAATATTATTCTTTACTGTTTAAGAAGCTATAAGCCTTCCAAAGAAGCCTAAATAAGTATACCAAAAGTGGTGGACACAAAACAGGATAATGCTAAAAACATTGCCATCATATCCAAAAGAAGAAAAACCTTAATAATTACAGTAAAAAAAAAAAGAATACCTGGAATATACAAATACAATTAAAGTATTTTTAAAAGGTTGCACAAAAAACAGCATAGCGGAATAATTCACCATAACAGATACAATAGAGCAAAACAATGAAATATGCTATTCATTACAAATACATTCAAATCAAATAACATTTAAAGTTTTCTTTTACAACAGACACTGTGTGAAGAGCATCGGACGAAGACTTTCAACAGGGGACCAACAAAGATTCTGCTTGAAATCACACTTCAACCAAGGTACAGTATAACAAGTAAAAAAAGAGAAAACTAAATAAACAAGTTTGCTCTGCATCCATGTCAACAGAACAAAAAAAACAAAAAAAACAATAACACTGAATAATTATAACCTTTACCAAAATATTAGTGACATATTTGTCATTTACCTATTATTTGTCTTTTGCGGACAACAATGTTTAACATTAAACCCAAACTTCAATCTACCCAAAAAAAGAAAACAGCATAGTCCACAAAAGTGTCAAAACACACACTGCATAACATTTATCATTCTCAATTACCAGTCGTTATGTACAATATTAAGCATAAAACCTAAACACACACATAAAATAGAATATTACAACAAATAGTACTAACACCCCAAGAAAAAATAAAAAAATGTCATTGCCCCAATATATAAGCCTTTAAATAAAATATCAAAATACTATTATGACAATCCCCTGTAGTAAAATTTACAAAGACTAAATTTTGCCCTCTACTATGCCTGTAAATTAAAAGTACAACAAAAAAATAAATTGCCAAAACAACAAAAATATACATTTCAATTAACACTAGACACCTACTATATGTAGAAGAAGGTATAGTGTCAGTTCCTTGAGTGTGCTATTCATGTAAGGCAAAAATTACAACCTACGACAGAAAGTAAGACCAAAAAAATAAAAAACACTTATTTAACAATACAAAGAAAGTACTGCTACAATGAACTACAAGCACATATAAACAAACTGTTGAGAATAAAAAATGTAAAAAACAAACTTAACATCTCAAACTAAACTAATTATACATTTTCTTTTACAGATTAACATGGCTACTAACGAGAGCAAACAAGAAAACAAAAGACGTCAAACTAGAGAACGACAAGAGAGATGGGCCAACCAGCAGACACCAGAGGAGAAAGAAATTCGATGAAAAAAAGAACGCAAAAGACTTGCAAGCAAAACACTATCAGCTGCAAAAATTAAAGATATGCTAAAAAAAGCTACTAAGCAAATAAAGCATTTAGAACCTCTTCCTGAAACATGACATTTTACATAAACCAATAAAACATATACCAAAAAAGCCACAAAAAAACAAAGCATTTAGAACCTATTCCTAAAACATCACATGACCTTTCACCTGATGAATTTGAAAATCAAACTGATATATGCTTTGCAAATTGTCCTTTACTCAAGTCTTTGGCAGTAGAGGTTCATAATTGTGGGGACATGAATACTCAATGTCAGTTTTGTGAGGCTTATTATTTTAAACAGGAGAGACCCAGAGATGGCCAATTTATTAGTCACTGTCAAAAAGGCAAGTTTAAACCAGAAAGAAAATAATTTCTAATCTATTTACAAAACATTATGACTGAACCTACTTTTCCAAACTACAAAAATTTTAAGACAAACATAAGATCCTACAATAGTGCCATATCCTTTGCATCTATGGGGGCAACATTAGCTGCTAATGTACCAGGACATGGTCCTTACTATTTTAAAGTCCAAGGCCAAATTTATCATCGTACTTCCCATTTACATCCAGAGGAAGGAGAGCAAAGAAAATTCGCTCAACTATATGTCCTAGATACAATGGAAGCTGTTGACCAACGTATGCAGCTGGAAGAAAATAAAAATTGCTTGCCCAGTGTTTTTATAGAGCTAGATAACATTATGGACAATAACCCCTACACTAAAGCTTATAAAAAATTGGCAGAAGTAGAAAATGAACAACAACTTCATGAACAAAGACATCAATTACCAATGCCAAAGGTCAATAGGGTGCTTAAAAGAGACAGACATACTGATAAAAGTCGTTATAACTTGCCAACATCAAATGAGGTTGCAATGGTGTTTTAAAATGATGAAGGAGAACCACCATTTCAAAGAGACATTAGAATATATCCCAGATATGAGGAGCAACCATTCATTAATATGAGTATCTTAAGTCCAAATTTAGATCCAATGACATATCCCATTTTTTTCCCATAATTTTAAGGATCTTCTCGAAATATGAGAGTAAGATACATTAATGCTATGGCTATTGTCACCAAATTTGGCAAACCCGATTTATTTCTTACAATTACATGTAATCCCCAATGGCCAGAAATTACACAAATTTACTTCTTGGCTGAAGTCCCTCCGATAGAACAGATTTAGTAGCCAGAGTTTTTAAGGATAAATTAAAGGAATTAATACGTGACATCACTATAAGTCACTTATTTGGCAAATGTCTTGCTTATATATATACCATTGAATTTAAAAAAAAGAGGCCTTCCACATGCACATCTTCTCATAATACTTCAAGAAAAAGATAAATTAGATACTTCTGACAAAGTGGATGCAGTCATTGTTGTTGAACTACCAGATCCAGAGCTAGATTGTAGACTATATGAGATTGTTACTCATCGCATGATTCATGGACCCTATGGTGAGCTTAATCCACAATCACCATGTATGGAAAAAATAAATGTTCCAAAGATTTTCCAAAAGATTATAGAGACAAAACATATGCCAATTGTGATGGCTATCCACTTTATAGAAGAAGAGAAGGAGATAGTGCCATTATTCATGGTAAAAAAGTTGACAATAGATATATAGTACCCTACAATACACATTTACTCATGAAGTATAACGCACACATTAATGTAGAAGCCTGCCCTTCCATTAAATCCATTAAATATGTGTACAAATATATTTACAAAGGCTATGATGCAGCTACTGTAGTCGTCAAAAGTGCAGACAAAACTGAAAGCAGTGAGTTAGTACATGATGAATTTGCATCTCATGTAGATGCTCGCTATGTAAGTGCACCAGAAGCTATGTGGCTCCTTTTAAAATTTAAAATGCATGATAGATCACATGCAGTATATAGATTAGCAGTACATTTGCCACAAAGACATTTAGTGTATTTCCATGCTGGAAATGAAAAGTAATGAAAAGTAATGCATTGGCCCAAAGTGAACATCGTCACACTACACTAACTGCATGGTTTGAATTAAATTCCACAGATTCAGAAGCAACACAATTCTTATGTATTGAAATTCCATATCACTATGTTTTTGTGAATGGATTATGGAGACCTAGAAAAAGCAGAGGAAATAAAATAATCCCAAGAATTTACACAGTCAGTCCAAGAGATGTTGAACGTTTTTGCTTACGAATATTGCTTTTAAATGTTCCTGGAGCACAAAGTTTTGAACACTTAAGAACTGTTAATGACATAGTGTATGAATCCTTCCATTTAGCTGCAAGACATAGAAACTTACTAGCTGATGATACAGAATGGGAAAGATGTTTAGAAGAAGCAGCACTATGTCAAATGCCACGGCAGATGAGAGAACAATTTGCATTTATTTGTATCTTCTCAAATGCTCCAAATGCTTTGTGGGAGAGATTTAAAAGTAATATGGCTGAAGACTTTATGCGACGATACAATGAACCCATTGCACACTTAAAAGCGTTAATAGAAATCCAAGAAGTATTTTTAACTCATGGATTAAGTTGTGCAAGTTTTAATTTGCCTGATCCAGGTCTTATAGATGACATAAACTTTGAAGACTATGACATTCAACTACAAGTAGAAAGAACAGAAGAAAGACTTGCAACTTTAAATACGTTACAATTGCAAGCATTTAATGCCATTAAAAATGCAATTGGCTACGTTTCAAGGAGGGTTTTTACTGTTTGCCTTCCTCTGGATTCAATGTATATTTAAGTTAACAATTCTTGAGATAGAACTTGCATGTTAAATAAACATTACCTTAAGTTTACAATACTGATTAATTTAAAGTTCAGCTGTTCTTACATTCAAATGTTAATACTTTTAATACAAAATGCTTTAACAGTTACTGTTGACCAAAATAACTTTTTACAAAAATAAACATGTTTAATATCACAATAGTACTTATTACATCATAACTAAAATCTTACATGTGTCAAATACGTATATTAATAACTAAACAACTTTCCAAACATACACATCTCATTGCCGTCATTTTTTGACGGGCAAGTCGCTCGTAATAATAATAATAATAATAATACATCAAAAGTACCTTTTGTATTATATTTTACACATCTCAATTGTGCTACATCCTGTTTTTGTACAATTATATAAATTGATAAATTATATTAGAAGGTATGTTATCTGCAAAGATGTGATCAGTTATTTTCATATATACATTTATTAATCAATGTATTCCCAATATGTGTCTTTACTATAATCTGATAATTGATGTGTTTGATTTAATGTAATGTTTTACTTAGGGTAAAATACTATCATGCTGAATGAGTCAGCTCCATAGAAGAACTTATAAAGTGTGATTATTAACACAATAGTTTACTCAATATAATAAGTAAATCAAAAGTAAATCTTGCATGACATTTTAGGTACATCACATTTTTTGTACAGTTATATAAATCGATACATTCTATTAAAGGATCGAGTAAATATCAGTGTGAAACATGAGTTTACAAGTTAAATGTGTATGTTTACAATTTAGCATGCAGGTTCTTCTAGTTTGTATGCTTTTATTCAAAAAAAGGAGAAAAAATGCTTTATGTAGTACATTTTTAGGAAGTTAGCCTCTGCTTAATATTAAGATTCAAGATTAGCAATATAACTATTTTTTTTCTATTTATGTAGAATTGCAAAACTGTCATGCTGCCACCAATTAATTGAACAAATTTCCAATGCAACAAGTTAGATGTTCAAATAACCATAAACTAATGTCAGCTTCATCATCCTAATTAACCAATAGCGTTGCACAAAGCAAATATTTTATTTAGTTAGAACATTATGTTGAAAATGAATATCCCCATATATTTTCCTTGTACAACATCACAGTTAGTAGCAATCTCTTGGTAACACTTGTATAACATATATTTATCAAACGGTATAAAGTGAAGTTATTAATGTAATTTCCATGTTTTTTATTTAGGTTATTTAACATATGCGTTAAAACTTTTTCCTCCTTGAAAAATAGGTTCCAGAAAAAAACAGTGGAACCTGTTTTACTTCATAAATGCCTTAAATTGATTATGCCTGTTAAAATAACTGTTAACCTGAAAACAGTAATAGGTGTGGTTTAACCTCACCTTTAAATTACTTACGTTTGACTTTCACTCTAACTACAAATAAATTAACTTATAGACCAATAAAGATAATTAATTAATCTATTCTAATGACATGAGCGGTCCCCTTTAATTCTACCTACTTTCCTAGTCATTGGATTTAGAAAGTTCAATAAAACCTATAAATAAATAAATACATTTTTTAAACCCCTACACTGCCTATACTAAAACCCTACACTGCCTATACTAAACCCTCTGTCAATTGCCTGTACCCCTGCCTATTCTCTCTCCCTTCTACCCGTTTGTTCTCACCTCTCTGTCTCCCTCCTCCACATGTATTACTTACCCCATACCACGGGGGGTTTAGTATAGGCAGTGTAGGGTTTTAGTATAGGCAGTGTAGGGGTTTTAGTATAGGGGTTTAAGGGGTCCGCCAGTTAGAGCTGCCAGTGACAGGTAAAGGGAGAGAGAGAAGGAAAGCCGGTAGGGCTGTGCTATTGCGCGTGAGCGCTTCCAGCCCAGCACACATTTGTGTGCTGCCTAATAGTCGGCGCCCATACGTCAGCGCAACTTCAGCACATGCGCTGAAGACTGCGTGCCGATAGTTATACATTGTCACTCAATTATATTGATTTTAGTCATATAAATGGTAATATATAATACTTATATATATACTTTTACTTTTTTATAGAAAGTATAATGTCCAAAACATGGGGAAGGCAGTGGAGGTGGATCAAGAATAGTTGAGAGGGATTTCTTCAGTAACCAAGTTGCCCACTTTTTAAAGTAATTATTTGAGTGATTCTCTAGCAAGTATGTAAGTTTTTCCAGTAAGGCTGTTTATTCAATTTTTAAGTATTTTGTGCCACGACAGACATGCAGCCCTATTAAATTCCCCCAACTTGAAAACCCGTAGCCCATAACGGAGCCCACTAGACTTCCGGTTATTAAATTGGCCTCTTACAACTACCCGCAAAATGATCTGCAGGTTACAGACTGAAAAAACCCTATGGGCTGTTGAAATCGGAACTCCATTGTCGCAAAGCCTTTGATCTGACAATTTTTTTTACAATCGCAAATCGCTATTAAATTGCTACTAATCCCCAAAGACACACTGGCGTTCAAACCCATTAATGGTAAATGGAGTCAAAAATATTACGCCTCCAAATAGGACCCGCAAAGGGTTTACAGACAAGTTCTGAACACTGTAAAAGACAATATAAACACACCAGTGGACTTTAAAATATGGGGAAAGCATGTAAAGGCATTAAAATCCCCAAATAAAAATAGGCCTTTAAAATAATTATTATTTCAACATATGTTGATAAGATCATGCGTATGCCAATATGAAAAGCCATGTTGCATAAATCAGTTAAAGACACACTACCTGATCAAATTGTAACACAAAAACATGAAACTGCTCTAATGTGTACCCTGGAATATACATATAATTACATATACATCCCGCTTATCACATCTACATTGGGAAGACAAATAGTGGCCAAATTACACCGCCACATTACATATGTCAAGTACCAGGGGGAACATTTTGATATTTGCTCAGTCCTTCAGTTGTGTCCAACTCTCTGTGACCCTATGGACTGCAGCATATTTAGCTAGGTCTCTGCCTGAGCTGTTTTACAAGGAATGCATGCCAAAGACACTGAAGTGGGTTGCCAGTTCCTTCTCTAGTAGACTCTAGTAGACCTGAATTGTGCCTAAAACTAAACAAAAACATAACACCTACACAATAAGGCCTTAAAAATATAGGGACTGCAGCTTCTCTTCTCATCAGCATTCCTCAGTGACCATCAATTGGTGAAATGTTAAACAGAACCCTACGTGTCCACAGAGAAGAGGATCATGAACCATGTGATGGGAGGTAGCCATCTGCATACAAAATATCACCATCACATTGGCCAAGAACCAAGACTCTGTAGCCAGGCTAGATTAGGTTAACATTGTGATCAAAATATTGTCACTGAGGAGTGCTATTGAGAAGGCCCCATCATCTGCGCAGCCCCTAGGTCCTCTTCTGCCTAGGCACAGGGCCCCAATCCACCTGGCCGGCTGCCGTCTCTGCCTAGTGGTGGTGGTGGGGGCAGGGGGAGGCAACCCCCGGGAGGCAGCGGCACTGGCAGTAGCGGTTGTGGAGGCATAGTAGATTATAAATTTGCAAGTTTTCAATCTTGTGTCAGTGCCTTAGAAACAAGCTCTATTTACATTGGATTTTTGCCTAAAAAACAGGGCCCCCCATTCTTTACAAGGTGTTAAGTTTGTTTTTTGCCATGTACTCAACCCCTGTGCAGCGCTACCTATTATGTTGGCATGATATAAATACAAATAATAATAATAATAATGGTGGCAGAAGAGGAGGGACTGGGCTGTAGGTGGCCAGGCGATGTCTCCGGGGTGGAGGAGGTATGGCTGGGGACGAGAGCACGTTGCATGGCTTCTGCGGTTACCCTCTGGAATGCGCTCTGGTCCGCCCTAATCTTGAGCAGCCCGGCCAGGTAGGATTTTATAATCAGGTGGTGCCTCCTGTCCTCCCTATTGCACTTGGCGAGGCTACACATGACCTCCACATAACTGGCGGAGATGCTGTCGCATGAGGGCCGGCATCTCCACCTGTGCAGCATGGCCTGATGTTGGGGATGGAGGCCCCTGGGGCATGGCCTGGTGAGGAGGTGGCGATGGTGGTGTCCAAGTAAGGTGGCTCTGTGGCCCAGCTGGAGACTGCTGCATTATTGAGGGTGGTGTTGGTAGGACCGGTGGTGGCGGCCAGTCCAACGCACTGCTGTGGGGGGGGGGGGGGGAGCTGGTGGCTGGCTGGTATGGTCCCAGTGAGAGGGCCCTGGAGATATGCTCAGTCTCTGGAGCCCTTGGCTCCTCTTCTCTCCTCCTCCCCCTGTGGCAGTTCCTGCTGGGGTGGTGGTTTGCTCCTCTACTTCCTGCTCCGATGGAGCCGACGTCCCCACCTCTGGCTCACCACTGGACCCAGATCTCCTTGATTCTGAAAGAGAGAAAAGAAAGGTACATGTTATTAGTATGATGAATAATACATTGTTTTGTGTACATTTCTATCTGACATCTAGGCTTGAACCTGGATGATTCTCCTAATTGCAACTCAGAATAGCTATCATTTGCTAGATATGATCTATTCTTTGATTCTTGGTCTTGATCGTTCTTGACTCCTTACACTATCTTGATTCCGGCTGCGGTTTGTAACTGCATAGGCTGCAGAGGGCACACCAATACATGGACTTGATTACTGTTGTTGTGACCAGGAATGACAGTGATTTATCAGCTTAATGGATTTAATGACACATCCATCTATCCATTGTTAATTCCATGGAGCTGACATGTCAGTGTCCTTGTTAGTCATCATGTACATGTGTAGTGTGTATGATGAACATGTGGTGGCATGTTGGTGTATGGGATATTCACCTGACATGGAGGCTGGGTCCTGCTGGGCCACCAGGCCTAAAGCTCCAGCGGCGGGCACCTGGCTCAGAAGGTCATTGGCGACCCTCTCCCACTCATTATAGCACACAGTCACATTCTTCTCCTCCTTGGCCATCATCCTCCTCACCTTGGCCCTGATGTCAACAAAATGGTGCTTGAAGGACCTCACATCCCTTGGCGCTGTGCCCACTGCTGTAATTTCAGCCACTACCTCCTTCCATGCCTGAGCCTAGGCCCTGGCCTGACTTCCCTCCCCCCTGCAAGGATCACGGGGCAGCCAAGGATAGCACCAAGGAGGACCTGTGCTTGCCCTTAGCCTCTTGCCCTCCCAACTATGGACGGGGATCCTCGTGTCACTGACCTGTCCCTGAGGACTGTCCCTCCCCCAAACTACCACCCCCCTGGGATCAGGCCCCTCCTCCTCTGTCCCTCGTTTACATGTGCCTGGTGGTAGGGTCACCCTGCCACCACCCACCTACTTCTCTCCACCCTCCTCCTCCACTTCCACCACCTCCCGCTCCTCCTCCTCCTGCTTCCCCGCCACCTCCTCTCCTCCACCATTTCCAACCTCCTCCTCCTCTCCTCTTCTCCTCCACTACTCACCATGGCCACCTCTCTCTCCTCTCTCTCCTCCTCGCCTCTCCTCTTCTCCTGATCCCCACCTCTCCACTCCTGTCCCCTCCAATATAATCCCAAAAACAAAATTAGGATAAATCAATCAAAGTGTGGCTGTATATGTAGGATGGGAAAAAAAATAGTATATTATGTGTATTTAATAACTTTTGGGGGATGTGGTTTGGGGGATGTGATCGGGAGTGTGTATGGAGTGACCTAGCTCTATTTGTCTCTATGTGTGTTCTTTAAATTATGTGTATTGCAATTATGTGTAAGCTGTAAATATGTGTAATCAAGGACTAAGTGTAAAATCGTAAATAGTATAATATAAATAAAAAAAACCGCAAATTACTGCTCTCAAAATACTCCTAGTCTCTCTCACTGAAAAACCTCCAACCCCAGGACCTGCCTGCTACTTCGTTAGAAAATACAACACAGTCAATGAATGGGCGGGTGGAACGCAACTTTATAATGTCCCTCTGTCAATCATCTGCAGCTAGACCACTTTCTATTGGCTATGGGGCCTGTGTCGCACTACATTATACCGCAATTGGATCGTAATGGCCGATCGCTTCTCGGCCAGCTCCCTAACAGTTTGCAGCTGAGGGAGGGATTTAAGGGCTTGTGGCTCTGGCACATTGGTCACCTCATGGTTGAATGTAATAGCTCTGTAACTCTGCTGAATTTCAAGTCGTAAGCTTTGCAGAAGTACCAGTGCCTCTGCGGGCTTGGAATTTAATATGGCTGCTGGTGATTTCCGGTTTGAAGCTATATAAAGTTTTGCCATGCATAATAGGGTGGATAGACGCTTTTCCTAACAAATTTTAGGTTTTTGGAAAAATTCCCAGTAAGCACAATTGTTTGGTCAACAGCACCTGTCATTTATACATTTCACAGATCATTTTTTTCTGAATGGACCCCCTTCGCCACAGCCCTGAAAGCATTGTCCTGGATAGTCTATGCAGAACTAGATACAGTAAATACCCTGTAGTGGACCCACCTATTTTGAATGAAGGAAATTACATATTCTAATTTTCTTATTGTCCTGGTGGGAAGACTAAGGCCTCCATTCAATAGAGCAAACTGTAGTTACAAGAGCCCGTAATGGAGCCGTAATATAATTTGTTATTCAATTGGTGTCTTTTGGCTACCCGCAATTGGTTTGCAAGTTAGAAGCTCAAAATCCCTGCGGTTGTCAAAATTGTAACTCTGACCCATCTAAGTCTTTGATCTTTCAAGAATGTAAATGTAACAATCGCAAATTGCTATTCAATTGTTACAATTCTTCAAGTCCACAATTGCCTTCAAACCTGTCAATGGCAAATGTAGAAGAAAATAAGTACGAGATAGGACTCGTAAGGGTTTGAAACACCTGTTTGTAGCACTGTAAATGCAAATAAAAAATCAATACTGCTCTTCAAAAGACACAGAAAGCGAAGAAAGACATTAGAATTATTTGCACAACAATCTCAAGCTCGCAAATCTGCAATAAAAAATTAATTATTTTACGTTTTATTTCCGTGTTATATCAATCTCGGTAATCAAGGAGTTAATACATATCAAGCCACCCACAGTGACTAGAACAGTTTCATCATTCATTTTTATTATTTTGTACATTGCCGGATTGCAAATCAGATTGCATATCGGACTTCTAAACGCTAATTGATTGACGTTTGAATGCCACGCTTTACTGATGTCATGATGACGGTCTCATTTACTATTGTCTGTTTCTAAATCGGTAGTTTGCTTAATTGATCATGATCATGGCCTGAAATGCTACTTACAGATGCATGGCCTTGTAGCTGCAGGCTTGTTTAATTGAACCGATCTGTAACTGTTGCAATTTTCAAAATTGCAACAGTTACAGATTGATTCAATTGAACAAGGCCACATTTGAATGGACGCCTAAGTTACATAGCAGTGGTGTCTTTTGGGGAGATTGGTGTAATTAACTTGTCTGTTCCAGATTTTCAGAGAGTTTATTCTCTAGGTAACCACATTATATATTGTCTGAGAGACTTCAAATCTTTGTACCACCACTAATCCAGGCAGGTGTCGGATAATTCTGAACCTTATAGACTACACTAGAAATCTAATACACTGACATGCCCTTAGATGTTTTTTTTAGATGTGGAGAAAATGTTCGACTTCCTGTAGTGGACCTACTTATTTGAGTAGTTGCAACCTATGGGCATCAACTGCCCATTTCTGAATACTATTCAAACTCTTTTCACTAAGACAAGAACTTTATTAAGTTATCACGCCCCCGCATGGATTACCTTTTTGGTTCATTGAGGGAGTCAGACAGGAATGACCCCTTTCGCTTACAAAAAATAATTTGGACTTAAAATGGCACCCCGAGTTTAATAAATATCTGGGAGCGAACATCACAGGTTGGGTGCAGATAAACTACCTTTTTACCTTAAGCAGACTAATCAACATGCTACACAAATGGCACAAGTATAATTTACCACTTCTTGGGCGAATAGCCATAGTTAAAATGAACCTCCTCCCAAAATACTGTACCTCTTTTGGACCTTCCCAAAAAGGATTCAACACAAGGACTTAGATTACATAATTCATTTATTTTTTGTTTAATATGGAGACACTTACATCATAGGGCAAACAGGAAAATAATGTATAACTTAAGCATATACTTTCTGTTGCCAACTGAACTAAATACAGTCATGGCATTCCTCAACCGATAATCCAAGCTTGGAGATTAATTGAACTGTATTAAGTAAACTGTTTTTCGATAATTGAGAGGTCATGCAAAATTATAACTCCCCTAGTTCTTTTTACTGTGGAGTCTTTTTTCGTGTTTGATTTCCAGCATAGTAAACTGCTGTGACAGAGCCCTATATGTTTAAGTTTAATAAATATTTCTTTTATATGTCTGATGGGCTGCCCATACTATTGGATCTTTAGCTCCATGGGTACTATTAGGTAAGAAATAATTAGTGATTTTAGCCTGGATAGTTTTGAGATTATCTGGAGACATAGGGCCCTATTCTATTGTCCAAATTGTAAATTTATACACACTTAAAATCTCTCTTCATATTGCCACATATTGTATTAGCTACTTGCAATACGATTACGAGTTACCCATCCACAATCACTAGGGGCCAGCCAAATCCGCAAAAATTATGAGCGCTAACAAATTAAAGTTACACAAAATCAATATTCGATTAGAATAGTAGCACTAGCTTGCAAATAAAGTGTAACCCGGAATTGAAAAAGTGTAATGTTTCTGTCAAAAATATTACAAGTCCTAAATAGGACTTGTAAGGGCTTTTAACAGCTATTAAAAACTCAATATTGTACTTTCAAAGCATGGATAAGGCATGGGAACACATTAGAATAAATTGCATAACAATTTCCAAGTTACAAATATGCAAAAAAAAAAAATTGATTTTCAATGATCATGCCTATGGTAACATTAAAAGTTTTGCTGCATAAAGCAATTAAAGACACAGTACATGATTACATTTCAAGAAAAAAACATGGAACACTCACAGAGGCTCAAATGTGGACTTGAAAAATATACATATATATTCATTTACATATTTCAGTCATCATATCTATATTATAACAAAAATATTGGCAATATTACACTGCCACATGACACATATCAAGTTCCAGAGGAACAGAAACCACACTACCCAAGAGGTTAATACCAATCTGGAAACACACAGGGACCACAACATCTGCTTCAATGCAATGACTATTAAAAGTAATAGACACACCTCAAATAATACTCAGCAACACTATTGATCAGCACCACAGCACTCTCCAGACTCTCTCTCTCTCTCCCTCTCTCTCTATGAAATCTCCAAGCCACCAACTGTTCTTGCTCAGCTATAACACAGTAAAATTGTTACGAGTTGCACAGTATTTTAGAAGCCTTTTCCAACTGGTGATTAGCGTTTTAGCCTTTGTTTTGGTTCCTTGGACTGTCAAGCAGTTGCAAATTACATGCTCGTTAAATTTTTTCAGAGCGGCATATAATCACGCCCCCAAAAATCTTGTTAGTGCGGGCAGGCTTTACAAGTTCAAGATTAAGGAGGTAAGCAACACTACTGATCTGAACCACAGCACTCTCCAGACACACAATATATACCCACATCCAAGGGAAGGTATGGCATCTCCACCAGAACCTTAGCTCAAAGAAAGTGGGGTGGGAGAAATGACAGCATGGGCAGACGTGGGCCTTAAAGAGAGGAGGGGGTGGCATTGATGTTGGCTACATGGGTATATCACTGCATAGCACAGGCCATGCACTGTGTTGTCCCAGGGAGCATGTAAGAAACACGCTGGTAGAGGTACAGGGGCATGGGGATCCAGGGACAAATCAGGACAAGGAGGATTGTACTAATCTGTTCAAGCTCTTCAGGAAAGCCAACAAACACACAATGAGGCTGTGGAGAGGCACATGGAGCAACAGCAAAATGACCTCCATCAAGGCCAATCTTGGGTGCACCCATCCCTCGCCACTGCTGTTGGGCATCTGGCAAGATGTATACCAATAATAATTTGGGGAAATTAGCAAGTATTCTTGTATTAATGAATTAGTAATAATACCTGTCATTTGGTTAACAACACTTCAGATAATTAATACTGAACAGTTCTACAATGTATACTTTTCCTGAGTATTAACTCACAAACACAACCAAGAATGTTGTTCAAGCATGATATCCAAAATGGAGAGAATAACACATAAAATTGTGTTTGAATGCATTTTGGAAAGATTATACATGTTACCAACTGGAAACCACATCAATGTCACTGTAATGGGCTGGAATGTTCACATAACAATGGTATGGACAGTAAATAGGGAGAATTATTAAGGCACACCTTTTATATATGTTGAAAACATTAACCACTAAATAAACATGGAAACAGTGATAATGGTATAACTAGACTTTATTATGTACACAGAGCACAATCATAAAGGTATACGACTGTGCATTAATATCATGGGTGTGGTGTGTGCGGGTCTGAGAGAGCAAGGGCTTTTTTTGAAAGTGATTAAAGGTAATACTGTATAATAATAATGATGCATAGCATCTACTATGGTCACATGTTACCACAGTAACCAGAATCTGATAAAAAGAAATCTCAGCATACATCACTCCATTTAATAAAATTAACCAGTAATGTGCATAGCACTTACATACGGTCTTCATCTGGATTATGTAAACCAATTACACACATACAGTGTGTTCTGAAATTCAGCTATAGAATCCAAAATGACAGTAAAAATCTAAAAAAAGAGGAAAAAATCTATCAATAACTGTATTTACAGTACAGTGTTTCATGCTATTATTGTAACAATTAACATATTTACCCGATCATCATCAACAAGCAGTGCTAACCAAAGTTAATATGTCATGGACAACCACCTGCCATGGTCATTAGCAAAGATGTGTAATTTCGCTTCACTGTGACCACAATGAGTTAGCCAGGAGTACTTTCGCTATCTCCACATTAAATAGTAGAGCCACTCTGAGATCATATTTCATTGGTATACAGGTGTGATCTGAACAAAAATTATTACAATGATCACATGATTTGTAAACACCCATTTATACTGATGTAAGACAAAGGCCATCATTCATAATGTCTGTAAATTTAATCAGCCAAATTATTCCACTATCATAATTATTATAGTTCATTTATTATTATAGTTCATTTATAACACACCTACATATTCTGTAGCACTGTACATAAGTTAAGTTCAGAGAAAGATAAATACAAATTAACAAATAGCAAAGCAAGGAGGGCCCTGTCTTTGAGCTACGAATCCAATGTCCATGGTGCATTCTCAAAATACTTAGCACAGAAAATCGCAGACTTACAATCTAAGGTATAGAGAGGTGATAAGCATGTTAGGGTGGAAGGTGATACACTTCTTTAAAAAGCTGCGTTTTAAGTGAGGTTTTAAATATTTTTTGGTGGAGCAAGGCAAGGAGTTTCAGAGACTAGGGGCAGCACGAGAAAAGTCCTGGAGGCGTGAGTGAGAGGAGGTGACAAGAGGTGTAGAAAGGAGAAGATCATTAGCAGAATGAAGAGGGCAGATGGGGGAGTATTTGGAGATGAGAGCAGAGATGTATGGGGGAGCGTTATTGTTGAGGGCTTTGTAAGTTAGGGTCATGATTTTAAATTGTATTCTGGAGGCTAAATTTTATTCTGGAGTGATTGACAGAGAGGTGATGCTGAGACTGAACGTTGTGTACGGAAGATGAGTCTAGCAGTGGCATTCAAAATGGATTGAAGTGCAGATAGTCGGGTGGTGCATAGGCCAACAAGAAGCGAGTTGCAGTAGTCTAGTCGAGAGATGATGAGAGAGTATATTAGGATTTTAGTTGTGTCTTGTGCAAAATAGTGACAAATTCTGGAGATGTTTTTTAGATGAAGAAGACAAGATTTAATTAGTGATTGTATGTGAGGGATGAAAGACAGAGCGGGTCCAGTAGAACTCCAAGACAACGGGCTTGGGAGGTGGGGGTGATGATATTGTTGCCGACAGTGAGAGAGATGTGAGGAATTGACACTGTGGGATAGCAAGGGAAGATTAGGAGTTCAGTTTTAGACATGTTGAGTTTGAGATGGTGGGTGAACATCCAAGAGGATATACTAGAGAGGCAGTTGGAGACATGTGTTAGAAGAGAGGGGGATAGATCTGGTGCGGAGAGGTAGAATTGGGTGTCATCTGCATAGAGATGATAATGAAGCCCAAAAGAGTTTATTAGGGTACCAAGTGAGGATGTGTAGATGGAGAAGAGGAGGGGGCCTAGGACTGATCCTTGTGGTACACCAACAGACAGGGGGTGAGGAGAAGAAGAGGTATCAGAGAAGGAGATACTGAATGATTGATTTTGTAGGTATGATGAGAACCATGAGAGAGCAGTGTCTTGAATACCTAGGGAGAAGAGGATATGGAGTTGAAGTAGATGGTCGAAAGTGTCAAAGGCAGCAGAGAGATCTAGAAGAAGAAGAATTAAAAAGTGACCTTTTGACTTGGCAGTGAGCCGGTCATTGGTGAATTTAGTGACAGCTGTCTCAGTGGAGTGTTGGAAGGTGTCAAGAAGGGAGTTAGAGGAAATAAAGCTGGGAAGGCAGTTATAGATGAGCCTCTCCAGCAGTTTGAAAGCCATGGGAAGCAGAGAAATAGGGTGGTAGTTAGATGCAACGTCAGAGTCAGATGAGGGTTTTTTGAGGGTGGATATAACTATGGCATGCTTTAGAGAAGATGGAAACATGCCAGTATTTAGGGAGAAGTTGAAAATATGTATGAGAGCTGGGATTAGTGTGGTAGAGAGGGGAGAGATGAGCTGAGATGGAATATGATCCTGATGACAGGTAGTGAGGCGAGTGGATGATAGCAGTTTGGAGACTTCGTCCTCGGTAGCCAGATCAAAGCATTTTAAAGTGGCTGTGGTATTGGAGAAGGGAGAAGACTGGGTGTTGTTGGTAGGTTTAGAGGGTGGAGTGTGAGAGCCTCTATGAGATGAGAGTTCATTGCGGATGTTTTGAATTTTATGAATAAAATGGTTGGTAAAGTCTTCAGCTGTGAGAGAGGAAGCGATGGGAGAGGATGGTGGGCGGAGGAGAGTATTGAAAGTGGCAAACAGATGCTTGGGGTTAGAGGACAGAGTTGATAATAGTGATGTAAAATACTGCTGTTTGGCAAGGTTGAGGGCAGAGGAATAGGAGTGTAACATAAATTTGTAGTGGAGGAAATCTGCTGAAGTGCGTGATTTCGTCCATAGTCATTCAGCAGTGCGGGAGCACCTCTGGATGCATCGTGTTTGTGTAGTGTGCCATGGTTGTGGATGAGAGTGAGGGCATCTGCGTGCGGTTATGGGGGCCAGAGTGTCAAGGGTGGAAGAGAGAGTAGAGTTGTAGAGTGAAGTGGCACTGTCAGGGCAGTTGAGGTTCGTGATGGGGCTGAGAAGGGGTTGGATTAATAGTGGAGGGCTGAGCAGGGTCAAGTGCTAGCAGGTTTCTGTTTGTGAAGGTGGCAGGGGTTGGAGAGGGGTGGTGAGAGGAAGATGTGGTGAGGTTGAAGGTAAGGAAGTGATGATCAGAGGGAGTGAATGCTTGACTGGGTAGGAGGTTGTGCTGAGATTGGTGAAGATAATGTCAAGAGAATGTCCAGCATGATGAGTAGAAGAATCTGTTAGTTGTGAGAGGCCAAGGGAAGAGGTGAGTGCAAGCAGTTTGGCTGCTGTTGGGGAGGTGGGTGTATCAACGGCAATGTTAAAATCTCCAATTACCAGTGAAGGAACATTGGAGAAGAGAAAGTGAGGGAGCAAGACAGAAAAGTGATCAAGAAATTGAGAGGGAATGCCTGGGGGCGATAGATCACAGCTACATGTAGAGAGATAGTTGAGAAGAGGCGGATTGTATGAACTTCAAAGGATGAGAATTGGAGGGATGGGACAGGGGATATGAGGCGAAATGCACAGTGAGTGGAAAGCAAAACACCCACACCACCACCTTGTTTGTTCCCAGGTCTAGGTGTGTGGCCGAGGTGAAAACCACTGTGACAGAGTGCTGCAGGGGAGGCAGTGTCTGAGGATGAGAGCCAGGTTTCAGTGAGAGACAGTAGATTGAGGGAGTTGGTAGTGAATAGGTCATGAGTGAATGTGAGTTTATTGCAGATAGATAGTGCGTTCCAGAGAGCGCAGGAGAAAGGTAGAGTTGAAGGTTTGTGACGTGATGGATATCAGATTCTGGGTGTTACAGGTTTTTGCTGGCCTTGAATCAGAGCATGGCTGACAGCAAGTGGAGATGTGTGAGGGGCCTGGGTTAGGGGATATATCTTCCGCAGCCAGGAGAAGGAGGAGTGAAAGGGAGAGACGATGGGACTGGGACTTACAGTGCTGTTTCTGCTTGTGAGTGTTAGGGAGGGAATGATGTTGTGACTGGAGGAGGGAGAGGAGCTCATGGGAGTAGAGAAGAGGAGAGGAGAGCAAGGAAGGTGAGATGGTAATATTGTTGGGGACGTGATATGGAGATGCTGCAAAGGATAATCTGAGAGAGAGGCAGTAGGTTATAAGAAGGAGGAAAGAATAAGAGAGCATTGTGACAGTGTGTAAGAATAGGAAAATAGGATTGAAGATTGTAGGGGGAAGAATTATTATCCTAAGATATGATAGAAGTAGTAATATAGATTCAGGAGCAGGGAAAAGAGTGAGATGAAGATTTATCAGAATGGCTGTGGTAGGTGAGTAGCTAAGAGACTTATGACAATGTTGTTTTTTTCCATAATGTTAAGAGGATGACATGCAACAATAACACATGTATAACTACTGGATTCATTGGTACATAGGTGTTATCTGAACAAAAATTATTCTAATGATCACATGACTCGTAAACACCCATTTATATTGATGTAAGACAAAGGCCATCATCCATAATGTCTGAAAATGAAATCAGATAAAGGATTCTTCTATCAGAATATTAAGAGGATGACATGCAACAAAAATGCATGTATAACTACAGGGTGTGATTGTGAGATGCTAATGGGACTATGCAAGTCAACAGCCATGACAGTATTAATAGTACCGTATTGATCCCAATATAAGGTCCTTATATTCACGACCGTAAAAAAAATCATTGCCGATTTGCGAACTTTGCTTGTTACGTGTGCGGCTTCTATTCGCAAATGCAAAATTACTGCTGATTTGCGCAATTGCGAGTTAAGGGTGCCGTTTTTCGTGCTTTAGACTGTGGTATTGAATAGCATTTTGCGGTTTTAGTGATTCTAATGTCCTGTAAAGCCTGTAACCTGCAAAAAAAGCTACAGTGCTAATTAGAAAGCCTGTTTCTTGCAATGGCTGATAGCTTTGAGAGTCTTTTTCTCTCCAATTTTACCTGTGCCGCTTATATTTGAGTACTATCTTTTTTCTATTTTTACCCCATGAACTTTACGAGTGCGGCCTATATGCGGGTGAGGCTTATTTTCGGACCAATACGGTAACTGAACATAACATCAGTCATGTTCTTTTGAGATGATATATGTAGTTATATATGGCATTTATAATCATTCTGCTTGGGGTAGGAGGCAGAATGTCAGTGAGCTAATGCCTGGGTTAATAGTTTACTCACATTATATAATAGCACTGCTTTAAGATCATGAACAGGCCTTAATGGATGTGAGATGTGCCTAATATGAAAGAAAAATAAATTAAATCAGTAAAGAAGATAACTGATATAATAATGACTACACCATCTCTTCTCAGCGGCATTCCACACTGAATATCAACAGGTGAAAAACAAAACACAACCATATGTGCCCAAAGAGAAGAGGATCATGGTCCGTGTGATGGTTGGTAGCCACATGGTTGCAAACAATGTCTACCACATAGGCCATGAACCTATACTCTATAGCCAAACAGGAGTATCTGTACACTTTTGACCAATAGATATTCAGTGAGGAGTGTTGAGGGCAAGGTAAAATTTTTCGATGCAGACCCTATTTCCTCCTCTTCATGAGCACAGGCTTCCACCCTCGTTGGAGGGAGTGGTATGTCCTCCTGTTGTGGCTGCTTATCAGCTGGCATTAGATGGAGTTGTATGTACTCCAGTTGTGGCTGCTTTATCAGATGGAGTCAGAGGGACTGGTATGTCTTCCAGTCCTAGCTGTGTATCAGTTGGAGTTGAAATGAGGATGGAATGGGCCAAGGTTCAGATGGTGGTGGGGTACCAAAGATTGAAGGTCTAAGAGAGTGCAATGGGAAATTTCAATGAACTTCCATGCTCTCTGAGACTCCCTGTCCCGATTTCTGTTGGCCTCATACCTCTCCATCTTTAAATTTAGCCTCCTCATCTCACCATATATCACCATGTTCATTATTTCTTTACATAAAGCATTTTGTTCGAACAGCTCACTTATATTTAGTAATGATCTGTCTTCATGCTGCAGAAATCATAACATGTCAGCCATATTGTCTAGTGCGGGGTTGGAGATCTGTCCTGGGATGTACCGGACATTTGAATAGGAGAAGGTGGCAGCGTTGGAGGGGGTGGTAGTGGTGGAGTGGGCAAATCCTGAGGAGCCAGAGTTGTGAGTGGCACATGTGGCAGTAGGCTTGGTTGTTCCTGACTCCAGTAGATGGTAGTAGGTGGAGGTGGCAGTTGTGGATGTTCTTGGCTCCAGTAGATGGTTGTAGGTAGAGGTGGTGGTAGAGGCAGAGAGAAGTAGCCCGATCAGTGGGAGGACCCGGGTGGAGATTCATAATGGCTGGACAGTGGATGACTGGTCTCAAACTGAACCTCGCTATAACCTGCATCCTGATGTGGTCCCGGGCCCGCTGATCCAGATAGTGGTTTCACTTCCACCCCTTGCCAAGGATCATCTGTGACATCCCCATAATCAGGATTCAGCTCAGGTGGAGGTGACGCCATCGCCTGTGTCTCCGTGGTAGGCCTGGTCCTCATGGGTACAGTAAAGAGTGCAAGTTAGTGTATGAGTTAATATTATTATATAAACAGTTGGTTCCTGTGTGTTTCTATATACCTGACATTAGGGTCACTTCAGACATAGTAATTGTAATACACCAGTGTTCCTCAGCTCCATTCCTCAGGGCTATCGGCACTTCATAATTATACACTTCTTCTCCCTCTCTCTTCACTACTACTCCTCCCTCCTCTCCCTTCACTGCTGCCCCTCCCTAAATTAAGTGTTATTAATTATTATAAGCAAAATCAACATACAGTACATCTCCTCCTCTCTCTCTCTGAAAAACAGCAACCCACCAATTCCAAGTCCTGCATCTGTTCTTGCCTAGCTACAACACAATCAAATTGTTACGAGTTGCACAGGTTTTTCTAGGGCTTTCCCACCAAGGTGATTAGCGTTTTAGCCTTCCTATTGGTTCCTAGGACTGTCAAGCAGCGACAAATTATGTGCGTGTAAAAAATTTCAGAGCGACAATGCCCACAAAAAGCTTGCTAGCGTGAGCAGGTTTTACCAGTTCAAGCTTAAGGAGTTAAATTGTGAGCTTGTGGCAATAGAATACATCTAAACATTTAGAGAAGAAAACACCTGCAGCCAAAATTATAAGTTAGAGACATTTGTGAACTTCTAACAGGGCTCATAGTGTATCATTAAGCCTCGTTCTATTATGTGTGTGGTATATCTGATGGTGTCATCCATAATTGTGTTATACTGTGATCAGGCCAGGGTGCTGAGCTGATATCAATTTTCTTTAGTTGAGATATGACGTTGTTTGAAATAAGTGCAGAAGATGCCTTCATGGACCTGAATTAAACCTAAAACAAAACAAAGACATAACACATGAAAATAAGGCCTTAAAAATTATAGGGTCTGCAGCATCTCTTCTCAACAGAATTTCTCAATGACCATCAATTGTTGAAATGTTACACAGAACCCTACGTGTCCACAGAGAAGAGCATAATGGACCATGTGATGGGAGGTAGCCATCTGCGTACAAAATATCACCATCACATAGGTCAAGATCCAAGACTCTGTAGCCAGGCTAGATTAAGTTAACATTTGGACCAATAGATTGTCACTTAGGAGTGCTGTTGAGAAGGCACAAAACATATGTTCAGCACCTACATCCTCCTCCGCATAGCATCAGGGCCCCAATTCCCTGTGGGCGTCCATATATATTGTGGTGAAGTGCCACCAGGGGTCAGAAGAGAGCTCTTCAAGACTTTTCCCCAGGAGTGAGAGAGTTAACAACCTGCTCAAAAGGCAGGGGTGTGCCTGCAATCAGGGCCCTGCTACCTTCAGATGGAGGATTGTTTGGAAGTGTGGAGCCTGTGAAGAAGAAGCCTGAGACAGCTCTGTGTGGCGAGAGAGAGGTCAGGGAGACCTGGAAAGCCAGTCTGGCTGCCCGGAAGTGTACAGCCAGCTCAGTTGAGAGACATTGAGAAGAGTGTCCAGTGGGATCGGAGAGGTCAAAGAGACACAGCTCCTCTGCAGATGAAGTGCAGATCCTGAAGGGAGCGGACTCTAAAACAGGCAAGTGTGCAGGCCTGTGTTTTGGACTATATTATGAATTGCAGTGCAGAGCAGTGAGGGAACTGCAGATAAAAGCATAGGTATTGCTTCAAAGATACGTTAGTATTTATTTTCTGTTTTGTTTATTTTCTTTTATGCTGACAAATAAACAGCAAGTTCTGTAAAACCTTACAAAAGGCTCCAGAGCACTCCATTGTGGTACTGGAAAACAAGTCACGGATCCTGAGAGTGGAAGTGAATCTGTCACAATATATATACATAGATTAATAATGAGTATTGCAATATAATTTGATACCTTTGGTATTGGACAAACGTCTTATTTATAATGACAAGCTTTCGAGAGGCTTAACCTCCCTTTATCAAGTCTCAAGCAATACTAACATGAGATGGAACCCTCAGTTTGAATAATAACAGCAGATGCAGATAGAGTGGAAACAGCATCTGACATCATCAGGTCAACAAACAAGCAAAACAATAAATATGGCCCTGATATTATTGTTAAACTAATAGAATATATCCTTACCCACAACTATTTTACTTTTAAACAAGATAAATACCTACAGATGATGGGGACTGCCATGGGTACTAAAATGGCTCCACAATACGCAAATCTATGTATGGCCAATCTAGAAGAAACATTCTTATCTGTATCCATTTACAAACCATACAAATACTACCGTTACGTAGATGATCTGTTCATCATGTGGTCAGAAGGAGAAAGCAAACTCAGAGACTTTCATAATTCATTCAACACCTTCCATTCATCTATAAAACTTAAAATGGATTTCTCCACAGAACAGGTAAACATTCTAGACACTACTATATCCATCACCAATGGCACTCTCCACTCATCTATATATAGAAAACCTACAGACAGATGTAATTACCTACACAGCTCCAGTTTCCATCCCTCCCACACCAAACAAGCCATCATCCATAATCAAGCTATTAGATAACATCGTATTTGCTCAAAAACTGGAGACCGTGATAAAAATTTAAAAACACTGTCTGAATCTTTCAAACAAAAGGGTTACAAACCCTGTATTATTACCCAAAAAATAACCACTGCCATCAAAATACCCCGAGAACACCTATTAAACAACAAAACAAAAGAAACTACTTCACACATACCTCTAGTGACCACATACCATCCAATTTTAGAGAAAATTTGGAAAATAATCAAAGATTTACAAACATTACTAATTGAAGATACTGAATTAATATATATATATTCCCAAAACCTCCCATCCTTGCATTTAAACAACCACCAAACCTGAAAGAAAAACTTGTCAGCAGAAAATTGGCCAATGAACAACTGAATACAAAAAATGGAACTAAACCTTGTAACAAATGTGCCTGTAAATTATGCCAACACATTTGTAATGATGATACAGCCACACATAACAACAAGACCTATAACATCAAAGGATCATATTCATGTACATCGTCAAATGTGGTTTATATGATACAATGTACTTTATGTGACACAGGCTGTTACATTGGAGAAACCGGTCAAAAAATGCATTTAAGGATGAATTTACACAGGCATTCAATAAGAAAACATAATGAAGACAGTTATTGTAGCCCAGTAGGACACCATTTTAGCCAGAATGATCACTCCATCCAAAACTTAAAAGTCAAAATACTCAGAGGAAAATGTAAAAGCATCCAAGAGAGAAAAGCATTTGAAATAAAGATGACCACATTATTCTACTCTAAAAACACAGGACATAATATAGACTTGGGCTTTCTAACACATTATCAGAATTTCATGTGATTTTTTTTTTTCTCCTTCTTATACTATAACAGACTTAGCACTCTTAGTGAGGTGTTTGTCCAACAGGAAATATATCACTGTGGAGTACAGTGCTCTGCTTTTTCATGTATATATTGATGTATATAATATGTGTATATATGTTTCCTTTGCTATGTTGTGTTTATTCCCCATATATGTATTTACCTGATGATGTCAGATGCTGTTTCCATCTGTATCTGCTGTTATTATTCAAACTGAGGGTTCCATCTCATGTAGTATTGCTTGAGACTTGATAAAGGGAGGTTAAGCCTCTCGAAAGCTCGTCATTATAACTAAGACGTTTGTCTAATACAAAAGGTATCAAATTAATGGGGTAATGGGGTAGAAAGTGTAGAGGGTATAAGGGATAAATTAACAACTTATAGGGGAGGAGATGTGGGGAGGGTTAGTATAGTCAATAGGGAGGTAGTACTAAGTAATTCAAGTACAGTGGCAGGCACTTCAGAACTACAGACTCATAACATAAGGTGTATGCTTGCTAATGCCAGAAGCTTGCCAGGAAAAATGGGAGAGTTAGAATTATTAGCACTTAATGAAAAATGGGATTTAATAGGTATTACTGAAACATGGTGGGATGAATCTCATGACTGGACTGTTAATCTGGATGGTTATAACCTATTTAGGAAAGATAGAGGCAATGGTAAATGAGGAGGAGGGATTTGTCTGTATGTTAAGCCTGAATTTAAGCCTATAGTCAGAGAAGATATTTATGGTGGACCTAGTGATAAAGCTGAATGTTTGTGGGTAGAGTTAAATAGCGGAGCAGCAAATTCCAAAATAATATTTGTAGGAGTATGCTATAAACCCCCAAATATAGCTGAAAGTGAGGAAATACAATTATTGTTACAGATTGAAAATGCAGCTAAGCATGGTCAAGTTCTAATAATGGGAGATTTGAATTACCCTGAAATAAACTGGATAAATGAGACCAGCAGTCTTCAATATATATATATATATATATATATATATATATATATATATATATAGGATCTGTGTGCATAATGCTTTCCCTAAAGTACTTAACAAGACTGAAAGCTCGCATAACGGGTTTGGGTGTGGTACAGGAGGTCAAAAGATATATTGTGCATATTTAGGCTGAAGGTGATAAGCATCTTTAAACATATGTGTTTTAGTGGGGTTTTGAAGGTTTTGAGGCAGGAAGATAGTCTAGTAGAGCAAGGCAAGGTGTTCCAGAGATAAAAAGTCCTAATGGGAGTTAGAGGAGGTGATAAGAGAGGAGGAAAGAAGAAGATAGTTAGCAGAACCAAGAGTGCTGGTGGGAGAGCAGAAATATAAGGGATGCACTGTTGCTAAGGGCTTAGTAAGTTAGGGTCATGATTTTAAATTTTATTGTGGAGGCTACGGGAAACCAGTGGAGTGACTGACAGAGAGGAGCTGCACACACTCAGAGTATGGTAGATGAGTCTAACGGTGGCATTCATTATGGATTGGAGTAAGAATTCATTATGGATTGGAGTGGGGACATGACGGTGAGGCCAGCAAGCAGTAAGTTGCAGTATAAGATGAGAGAATGTTTTAGAATTTTAGTTGTGTTTTTTTGTAAGATAGTGCTTTATATAGAGATATTCTTTAGATGAAAAAGAAAATATTTTGTTAAGCTTATCACTAATGGTTAGAATATAATCACCTCCAATAATTATAGTGCCCTTAACAAATGTAGACAGAGCCTTATAAAGGTATTTTATGGTCTCACTGAGAGGTGTGAAGAAAGTCTTTCCCAAATAGTTGACGGATCATAGTAAACATTCCTTTGAGGTCAGACATGTGGGAGATCATTTGCATGGGACATCAATTGTTTATTAATATGACCATGCCATTTTTTATTTAGGTCTTTATGGCCAGATAAAAATTAAATGAAATTATGTGTGGAAGTAATGGTGGTATGAGTTATATGAAAAGTGTTTCCTAAAGTAATATGTATGGTGATTTTGTTTTTATAATGAGACATGGCTAAACTTTTCCTGATGAGTTAAACCAGGGGTCCTCAAACTTTTTAAACAGGGGGCCAGTTCACTGTCCCTCAGACACTGTTGGGGGCCGGACTATAGTTTGAAAAAATATGAAAAAGTTCCTATACAGTATATATATATCCCTCCCTTTTTTCCTCCCTTCTCCCTCTTCCTTTTCCCTATAACCTCTCTTCTATCTCGCCTTCTCCCTTCCTCTCCCTCTTGCTACTTATCCCTCTCCCTTCTTTCTCTCCCGTGTCCCTTTTTCCTCTCTCTCTCTTTCTCCCTCTCTCTGCTTCTCTCACACCCTTCTCCCTCTTCCCTCTCTCTCATTATCATCTCCCTACTCCCTCTTCCTCTCCCCTTTCCCTCTCTTCTGTCTCTCCTTCACCCTTGCTCTCCCTCTTGCTACTTCTGCCTCTCTTTTCATTCTCTCTCCCTTGTCCCTTGTTCATATCTTTCCTTTTCCCTTCTCTCTTTTTCCTCTCTCTACTTCCCTCTTTCGAATTCTTCTCCATCTCCCTTCTTGCTCTCTCTCCTTCTCACTTTCTCCCTCTCCTTCTCCCCCTTTCCTTTTAACTTCTGTCATTCCATTCTTCCTCTCCTCCCTTCTGTCTCTCTCCATTTCTCCCCCTTATCCCTCTCCCGTCTCTCTCTCCTTCTCCCTTCTCTCTCCCGCTCTATCTTCCTTCATCTCTCTCTCCTTTCTCATCCCCCTCTCTCTCCTTTCATTATATCTACACCTCCCTCTCCCTTCTCTCTCGCTCTCCCTCTTTCTTCTCTCTCTCTCCTCTTCATCTTTATCTCTCCTCTCTCTCCCCCTCCCTATCTCCATTTCTCTCTCCATCCCTATCTCTACTTTCTCTCTGTCTCTGTCCATCTCCCTCCCTCCTCTCTCTCCTTTCTATCTTTTCCTTCCTCTCTCCCCCCATGTCTCTTTCCCTCACTGCACATGTCTCTCTACCTCACGCCCCCTTGTCTGTCTTTCTATTTCTCACTCCCTTGTCTCTCTACCTTACTCCCCCTTGTCTGTCTTTCTATTCCTCACTCTCTTGTCTCTCTCCCTCACTCACTCCCCTTGTCTATCTACCTCACTGCCCCTTGTCTGTCCGTCTGTCTCTCCCTCACCCCCCTTGTTTGTCTGTCTATCTCTCTCTCTCTCCCTCACTACCCTTGTCTCTCTACCTCACCCCCCTTGTATGTCTTCCTGTGTCTTTCTATTCCCCACTCCCCTTGTCTCTCTACCTCACCCCCCCCCCTTGTCTGTCTTTCTCTCTCTCTCACTCTCTCTCTCCCTCACTTCCCTTGCCTCTCTACATCATTCCCCTTTGCCTGTCTGTCTCTCTCCCTCCCTCACTCCCCTTGTCTCTTTACCTCACTCTCCTTTGTCTTTCTCTCTATCCCTCACTCCCCTTGTCTCTCTACCTCACCCCCCTTGTCTGTCTTTCTCTCTCTCTCTCTCTCTCTCTCTCTCTCCCTCACTTCCCTTGCCTCTCTACATCATTCCCCTTTGCCTGTCTGTCTCTCTCCCTCCCTCACTCCCCTTGTCTCTTTACCTCACTCCCCTTTGTCTTTCTCTCTATCCCTCACTCCCCTTGTCTCTCTACCTCACCCCCTTGTCTGTCTTTCTCTCTCTCTCTCTCCCTCACTTCTCTTGCCTCTCTACATCATTCCCCTTTGCCTGTCTGTCTCTCTCCCTCCCTCACTCCCCTTGTCTCTTTACCTCACTCCCCTTTGTCTTTCTCTCTATCCCTCACTCCCCTTGTCTCTCTACCTCACCCCCCTTGTCTGTCTTTCTCTCTCTCTCTCTCTCTCTCTCTCTCTCCCTCACTTCCGTTGCCTCTCTACATCATTCCCCTTTGCCTGTCTGTCTCTCTCTCTCCATCACTCCCTTTGTCTATCTACCTCACTCCCCCTTGTCTGTCTGTCGATCACTCCCTCTTGTCTGTCTGTCTATCTCTCGCTCTCCCTCACTCCCCTTGTCTCTTTACCTCACTCCTCCTTGTCTCTCTCTCTCCCTCACTCCCCCTTGTCTGTCTGTCACTCTCCCTCCCTCACTCCCCTTGTCTCTCTCCCTCCCTCACTCCCCTTGTCTCTCTACCTCACTCCTCCTTGTCTCTCTCTCTCCCTCACTCCCCCTTGTCTGTCTGTCACTCTCCCTCCCTCACTCCCCTTGTCTCTCTCCCTCCCTCACTCCCCTTGTCTCTCTACCTCACTCGCCCTTGTCTGTCTATATGTCTGTATCTCTCCCTCACAACCCCCTCACCTTACCTATCCTTCATGCTGCCGGTGGGTGGCTCCTCCCCCTGGTGGCTCCTCCCTGGGTCAGCCCCTGCTCTGCCTAGTCAGATGACTAGGAGGTGTCAGCAGGGGCTGCAGCTGTGGAGACACAAAGAGACGTAGGGGTCTGGGGGAAGGGGCAGGTGGGGCCGGGTTCAGGACCCTGGCGGGCCGGGTGTGGCCCGCGGGCCGTAGTTTGAGGACCCCTGAGTTAAACCCTTGAACATTGCCTGAAAGCATGCTGGTTAGCAGGTGTGTGTCTGCCCAGTCATTCTCAATAGAAAAAAAATCCCCCTTTTTCACTCACTGGGGTCAAGTAAGAAAAGCTCTGCCTGCGGTACAATGTGTCTGGCAGCGACCCCACTTATACTGTCCCAATGAATCATGCAAGTAACAGATTATCTTAATCCTGTATTTAACCAAAAAGAAGGATCTATGTCTTATAATAAATTAGCTAACACACAGATGTCTCAACCAACAAGTGTATCTTGAGAGGATATGGTAATTAGGTTCCTGACATATGTGGAAAGACACTGCCAGGAGAGGAAGCAGGTGTAAAAAGCAGTTTTGTCTTGTTGATGATGAGGTGATTGGGACCAAAGCCTTTCAATTTTCTGGAGCGTCTCTGGCTTGTTTCTAGGATCTGCAATGGGACAATTGTACCATTATGTAGATCTTTAAAAATATGGGTGGAATTGTCAAAGCTGAATGACAATTTAAAAGTATATCCCCACCTGTAGGGGGCATTAGGCCCTTCAATTCTGAAAAGTTGTAGAGAGTTTGGGGTAGATTTATATTTCTATTCAATTTTTAATCTCAAGTTTTGAGTTCATTGTGCAGGTGAGACTTGAGTTTGAGAACCAAGTGTAATGTAAATCCAATATATCCAGTATTCAGATGAAAAAACCCAAATCTATCCTGCTCAGTGCTTGCAGTACATCTGTTTTTCCTTATATAATGGGGTTCCTAACACACTCTTACAGTATTACTGTCTATTGCATGCAGGTGTTATGTAGGGTATGTGTTGTGGGGATCAGGTTCCAATCTTTCTATAGAGCCTTCTTCTAGTAAAATCACACCAGAATTAGCAAAATTCACTTTGGAGACTTTGTTTATCATTTGCCCCTCTCCTAATTGAATGTATAATGGTTACTGAAAGAAGAAACATAGCTCCTCTAGTACCTGATGAGAGAAGCTGCTTAATAAGAGGCTGGGGAAAGTGTAGATGTAAGGGAAAGTACTGGCCTTTGGTTACGTAATGCCCAGTCAAAGATATTGTGAATATATTTCTGGCTTCTGCATTTTTGTAAATACAGTATATTATTTATTTATTTATTTTAATAACATATGCTGGATGATGCACCACTCCCTGTTCTGAAATGCAGCACTTTTCAGCCAGTAGATACAACATTGAGTGCAGACATTAGGTTAGGCGTCAGATTTGTTTTCAGACCGGTATGGCCAAATTCCACAATATAGGGCTTAAATTGTTCCCGTAGTTCTCCCGGTACTGGGACATCATTCCTCTATCTGAACTGTTTTGCCCCTTGTCATATGGCAGAAGCTCTCTGTGTGTGCTTCCTCCCTCCTTTCCCTTCTCCATTTTATCAGGCTCAAAATATATTATTTTATTTTTAAAGGAAGGGTATGTTAGTGACACCTGTATTTTTTTAACACTTGCATTCAAGTCAAAGGGATTCCTGGGGAACGCAAGTGTACACCCATTAAATAACACAGTCTGATACCTATTTCCTGCCTGGAGGGGCATGTTGTAGGCTTGATTGCGTAGAGAACAGTATCAGAGATCCCATTTGTAATATTCACTAAAAATTGATCTTTGTTAAACAGCTTTGTAATTGTATTGCTTGTAAATTCCATACACTGCATCTGTAACAGTTTAAAGTCATCTAGGACAGGGGTGACAAGAGTAAATTTATCGCCAGATAAATTAGAAGACTGTTAAATCAAGGTCCATTAATTTCATGGCTCCATGTACATTACATATATATTTTTCAAATTATGGGTTTAAAATATATATCTTAAGTTTGCCATTTGTCAAATGATTGGTGTTATCTTATAATATAATTACCAGTTTGTCTGTCATGCTTGGACGGGACATGACATCAACAAGGTGTGGGGCCACGGTGTCATCAGGGGCGGTGCCCAAGCGCTGGCATAAGAGCAGCTATTACACACCCTAGAGAGAGAGAGAGAGAGAGACAGCAGAGAGAGAGCACAGAGAGAGACAGTACACAGACAGATATCAGAGAGAGAGTAAGAGACAGCACACAGACAGTAGAGAGAGAGAGACAGACAGCAAATATATAGAGACAGACAACAAAGAGTCAGAGTGAACATGTCACACAACACAGCAAGCATCATAACCATCACGGTTACAAACCTCAGAGAAAGAGAGACAGCACACAGGCAGACAGCACACAGAAAGGACAGAGAGAGAGACACCAAAGAGTGAGAGATAGCACCACACAACACAGCAAGTGCTGCCACATGCCATACACCAAAGCAAGCAATATAACAGCATTCATTACACACCTCAGATAGAGACTGACAGCACAGAGAAAAAGCACACAGACAGACTGCACACAGACAGTACACAGACAGACAGCACAAAGGGAGAGACACAGACAGCAAAGAGAAAGAGACTTTAAAGAGTGAGAGAGAAAAAAAACACACAACACAGCAAGGGCTGCCACATACCACAGCAAGTGGCTAACAGCCACCATTACAAACCTCAGAGACAGAAACACAGCAAACAGCAAAGAGATAGAGAAGGCATACTCACCATGTAACAGAGAGAGGGAGAGAGATAGCACAGAGAGAGACAGTACAGAGTGACAGCAATGAGAGAAACAGCACAGATAATTCAAGATAACAATATTTGATACCATCATTTATGATGATCAAGTTACTAGTGATATAATAAAATCTGAACAATGACCTAGCGTACTTGATTCAGTTTAAAGATATAGAAAATTAAGTCACACATTCAATATCTTGGTTTGTTATTTATTGGGAAAAACAGTGATGTGTACTTTAAGGATAAAGCTAATATAATTATTTTAAATTATGAAATTAAACCTTGAACCTCCTTGCACAAATTTGATATACATATACCGTAATATAATTTTATTTATTTTCACCTTTTTTTTCCAAAATGATTGTTTTTTTCTACATGTTGTTACAGTGAATGGTTAAGATGTGGAAAAGTTTGAGATATATTACAATTAGATGTAAAACTTTGTTTAAGAAGTAAGATAGTTCATGTTTTTGTAAGGATTACAGTTTTTAGAAGAGTTTCATAGCAATCAATTAGAAACAGCAGGGGTGGGGAAGGCAAACCTTATAAGACAGATAAGTTGCAAAATAGGAATTCCTGAGGCCACAGCTTCACCCAAGAGAAAAGTACTGTAATCCCCTTGTGTGTTTCTGCAACACAACACATTTATCACTTGGCAAATAAGGATACATTACAGTATAAGAACTATATGCAGCATCTCACAGAAAACTCTTCCCCATTAGAAGAGTCTTAAACTTATATCTAGTATCTCATTTTGAATAAATTAAAGATGTAGACAAAATATGTCATTTCTCTGTACTTAAGAGAGACGTACAATAACACACAGACACAGCATTAGTTTTGCATATGGACTTTTAACCCTCTTCTAAATGATAATTTATGTATCCATTGTCCTTTGAGCTGTATAGGGCTGCAATGTGTATTATAATTACTGGAAACACAATACACGCCTAGGGTGTATTCAGCTGTATATAATACTTCCACAAAAAAACTTTTTTTGTTAAAAATTTTACAATCTACTTTGTTTTTTGAATATAATTAAACATTGAATATTAAATCAGCGAGAAATTTGGTGCCCTAATTCAGTATGGAGTTTATATGGTTTCCCTTTTAAGGATTATTTTATCATTGAATATTATTCTTTAATTTGTATATCTTTGCTCATGTCTGCAACATGACTTTATCTTAATGATATCCCTATGTAAATAAGGGAGAAGACTCAAGTAGATTTTTTCTCCAGGTTAATTTTGATTATTGGCTACCCCTAACTTCCAGTTTTAATACAAAATATATTTTGCATTGATCTACCAGAATGATTCACTTCAAAAGCCAACCGTATTGTGATATATACCCAGTGTGTTTCATTATAATGAAAACACGCAGGGTATTTGATCTTGTAGTGTGACACATCTTTAGCTAGACTCCATGAGTCCCAGATATCCTATCTGTACACCACTAAACAGCAAGCAGTGGGGCGAGGAACATAACTCAGCAGTGTGAACATCTGCTGTTCAAAGACTCCAGCAAGCATTAAAAAAGGGTAGTATAAAGCGATGACATTTTTGCAATTTTCCAAACATCTTTCATATACTGCCTATAATTTAGAATTAAAACGCTCTCGCTCCTCTCTATTTTCCACTTCATTTCTGAATAGATATTAGGCCTCACAGTTTGTCACTCTCCTGACATTTTAATTTCTTGATAGCCTGTTATGGTGTAATCCAACTTCCATTTAACATTTAGTTTTCCTCCCTCTGCTGAAATCTCTGTGTATTTCTGCATCAGATTTCCGCCTCTTTTGTGAAGGTTCAGGCAGAGAAATATTTGCATTATCCAGGAAACTGCCTGGTGCCTCTGCTAATAAATTACTTTGAACATATCTTGTGGGCTTGTTGTGTCCTTCAGTGCTTCTTGTTCTCCAGGCACTTGACAAATGTTTGTTATATAATATTCTTGTAGAAGTTGCCTTTTGCAATTTAAAGTTGGATGGTTAATATGTCCTGTCCTCCCTTTACCGAATGTTTTATGCCTTACAAGGTACTCAGTAATTCTCTTGATTACTTTTTACACTTTCTTGTTTTTGCTGTCAACATCCACTGCTGTTTTTCCTCCCTTTAAATAGATTGCTTGGCTTTTTTTATGTGTTTATAATAGGAACACAAACCACATCTTAAAGTGGAATAAAAAAGTCAGAGGGGAATGTTGCAGAGGTGAGTGACTTTGCTATAAAGAACATTAAAAGTGTAATTGTGATCCTGTTGTAGGTTGACACCTGTCCTATTAGTGGTTTAAGACAAAGCAAGACAATTGTGGTGTATAATGTAGTACACTCAAATACTCTTCTTTTAAATTTACTAAAAAGAATGTGTTTATCTGTGTTATCCAGGCCAATACAAGTCCTTTAATATATAAACTGCATGTGGTTTTCCTGTATATATGATTGACGAGTAGAACAGAATTTTCATTTCTCAGCTGGATTAGCATGATGGTCAGAACTTTCAGAGATGTCTAATATTACACTAACAAAGTCCTTCTATTCATGTTAAAATATACATACTTTGTGAAACATCATTGTCATAACCAGCTCTTTGTTGGAAGGACAAAGAGACCAAGCCTACCTGTAGGTTATATAGTGTTCTGTATACCCGCACACAGACCAGCTTAACCAGACTCTCAGGCCAGGTAATCGGGTTCCAGGACAAGTGCAGAAATTAATTTCTGGGGGGAAAAAAACTTGCTCCCTCTAAATGAAACATATCATTCATATGTGCCCCAAACAGAGCATAAACTTTATTTAGATTTGGAGCATCCTTTTATTCAGGTTTTGACCTAATAAGTAGTGGGCCACTTCCTTAGACAAACACAAGTTTCACACCTTCTGCTCCTTTGAATTGCCCCCACATGGACTTGGACTGATTCCAAGGACGTGGCATCCGCTATCAGCTACCTCCTGTCGGGATCTCGACACAGCAGGGGTTGATAAGATACTGTGAGCCCTGGATGCAGAATATCTGGGTGGGGGTTGGGTCCAACCTGAGCAGGGGAATGTTTTTATTAGCTTAATGCAGTAATTGCACCCCATAGCACATACAAAATTAATGTCCTGAAAATTGACCCAGAGCCCTCTAGGCTCATATGACCCAGTGGAAAGGGGCCTAGGGGTCCAGGGCATACAACCAGAGCTTGGGGAACAACATAACAAATCAACATAACAAATCAACAACAAAACAAATCAACAGGAGGTAAAGTTGCTCACAAGGTCCTTATGGCAATTATGATACACCATTGATTCAACTGGCAATGTGTCTAATGCCCATCAGGGTCCAATGACCAGACCCAAAAGTCCAAGTGTCCTGGGTTTCATTACAATAATGTTACATTTTGATACAGAAATCGCTATATGATTTAAGGGTTAAGCTGACTTTACACTACATTTCAGTAAAGAGTTATGAAAACAGTAAAGTTTCTAGGTCCGAGACAGAGGTAGGTAGATAGCAACATGCTTCACTGAGTGTAAAATTACCTGTTAGTTATTTTATCCATGCACTTCTATCCATGGAGCCAGCAGGCTGGTATGGCACTATGCTTAATCCAGCTCCATTATCATATTTACAGAGAGGGGACACACCTTGTTCATCATGGTCAATGGGCCATCAGAATCAAAGATTGCCTTGAGTCTCCATCACACTGCTGTATGTTGATCCTTAATTGTGGGGGTGTGCTTGTTATCCATGTGTTTAGTTTTCTCAGCCCACATAACTTGCTTAATAGAATGCCAACACCAAAAAACTGTTTATGCAGGGGAAAGAGCTTTAAAGTAGAGCAGACCCCTGCAGAGAAATAAGTTGTCCTGACAGCCGCATTGTGAGACAACAGGCAATTACTTGTCTTCCAGTCTTTCCTGAACATCTCTAACCTCTATTTGGACTTGTAATTCAGACTGCATTTTATTCATTTTTATTTGTTACTTAATGTTTTTAATTCCGCTTATATAGCTTTTTGAGTAATAATGTTCTTATATATATAATTGATATATTGAGTAGCATAAATAATGAGCTTGCTTGTTAAGTCCCTTTTATTATTAATTATTAACTATGAGATTTCATTTACTAAAAATGCACTTTTGCATTGTATGTATCAATATTTTATGGAGACTTTAGAATGAAAAAAAATAAATATCATCTAAAAACTTTCTCTAGGGTTTTTTGCATATTACTTGGATAATTGCTATTTAAAACATTGAGAACTCATTATAGATTTGCATGTAAGTATTTTATGCAGAGCTCTGAATACTTTATCTAATGTTGATCACTAATTGTTTGATAAATAGCCTTCTTACTGTCTCCTTTTATTGTTTTTACATGTTATTAATATTCTGTTTTTAAAGTTAATAAAATAAATATTCCATTAATGTTCCTTTTCTGACTGTGAGATCTAACCATTGTTTGACATACCAAGGAAGGTAGGATTTAAAGCACAACTAACAGTGAGATCTGATAAAATAAATCAGCGTGAGATTTATATGTAGGAAACAACAGTTTCCAAAAAATTATCTCACATTTATTATAAACTTGTGGTGCTCACAGTTTTTGTAAATAGTCCTTTTTGAAATGATAAAAATCTTTCACAACTAACTAAATAGAAATTCCATTAATGTTCCATTTATGACCATGAAATGTAAAGATTGGTTCCTATACCAAGGGAGGTATGATATAGAGGACAACATGAAGGTCTGAGAAAGGAATTCAACATGAGATTTATAGGTGGGAGACAAGAGTATAGGTTACATATATCAAAGACACATGAAGGTCAGCGTCTAAGAGGGAGATGAAACATCTCTTATTGCCTTTACAGAAACACATATCTTGCTGAGTAAAAAGGATATCTATCTCAAAGACATTTATCTCTAGAAAGCAGAGGTGGTGCCATACTTGACATTTTAATGATTCAAAAATTTGTACTTAGAGAAAGCCGGAAGAGAGCATGGGATATATAACAGGGGAGACATGTGTAAGCTGCCTTGAATAATTTTTCTACAGTGTGAGTCATAGTGAACTGATATACACAAAATATATAAAAAAGCCTGAGTTATATGTGAATCTAATAAAAATTTAATCTTTTTAATAAATACAAAAAGATTGATAGGCCAACTCACTAGAAATCATTTGAAATATGTATAGAATATAAAAGAAAAAAGGCTACCCATAACTTGGTACTGATTCCAATGATTGCAAAAAAAGAAAAGAGAGGGATGGATTCCAATACAGAGTTGTCTGCAGTAATGTGGTCTCACATTGGTCTCTTTTTTTTGCAATTGATTGGAATCAGTACAAAGTTGTGAGTAGCCTTTTTTCTCTCATCCTATTTCTATTTAAAGCTACTTTTGGCATTCTTTCTAATTTGCCATATTTATTTTGCTTGAATATCTATTAGTGGTGTACTATGATACACAGCTAGGCTGACATGATATTGTTTATAAGGGATTTTTTTCTCCTTTATTTGTAATTTTTTCTAGTTTGCCATATTTGTCTTGGCAGAATAACCCACACGTGGTATATTTTAAGATATAGTTAGACATAAATGATACTGGAAATAAGGGGGATTGTCCTTTTTTGTTTCTAATTTTGCATCATTTAAAATATGCTCAAATATCTCATTTTGATCCAGTCACATGTTCTGTGCATGCCTTTCAATTCATCATTATGTTAAAGGTACAGTACATTTTTATTCTTTCGTTATATGAAAACTAGGGACTTGCCTGTCAAAAATGACGGCAATAAAATTTTAAGCCATGGCAATGCTGTTTGCCACAAAATGTAAGGCTTTTGCTCCTCTGAGGACCTTTGGCGCTCATTGCGAGCCTCTCCCCTCGTCTACTTCAAGTTTCCTGCTTTGCAACAATCACCTTCAGCGCTCATCGCAAATACAGATATATAAGTACAGTGTAAAATATAAAATGTATTTAGTACAGTGAATTAATACATTATTATTAATTAATAAATGAATATACTTTACCTATTTATATTTAATATGCAACAATCAGTATCCTGAAGAGCTAACAATCTCTTTGGATGTTCCTGCTTCTGAAAATGTACAGTTGGACTATTGATCACCTGAGGAGAAAGTGTCAGCAAGGTGCCAAGTGTGCAGTGTAAATAGGCTGCTTGCGCAAGGCCAAACCGTTTGTTTAGGCGGTGTGACCGTTTGCCCCCTAGAGGATGGTGCCAAGTAAAGTAGCGTAAAGAGTTCTTGACAGGAGTGACGGAGTTAAACTCCTGAAGAACTCCTAATTGGTCCAGGTGCAGCTTCACTTTAAAGCCTGGAAAGCAGATAGGGGTAGGGTGTGGCTGATGAGGCTCTGGCCCAGGTCGTATGCTGCTGCTAAGCAGCCAGAACAAGTGACAGAGAGGAGCTTGCTGGCTGGTCCTGTGTGGATCTACATTTTGAACTTTGTAAAGCAAACCTGAAGGAGATCACCTTGTTTACTGGGGCTGTGAGTTTTGGACAACAGAAAGGAGTGTGTGCTGTTTGCAGTCGCTGGACGAACCGAGCTGACAGTGAGAGCGACTACAGACTCAGGAGGTGAAACTACAAAGGCACCAAGTAAGGGAAGTGAATGTTGAGGATCCCCAGGCAGAGTTGCCTAAAATTCTAGGCGAGTGTGGAGCTCTCAGAGGCACTGAATGAAGGTACCAGACTTATTATACCCCAGTGCTGAGTGCTTGACCTGTTAATATTGCAATATCAAAGGGTCCCTGGGGTGAAGCATATGGGAGAGACTGGCGGGCCCTATGCTTCATCCGCTGTTATTTAAAGATGAGGAAAATACTTCTGATAAAACAGAGACTATTTGGTGCCCTGGCCACAAGGTGGCACTATACCACTTATAAAAGACTGTTTGTATTCTAGCCACAAGGTGGCACAATTATTATTGTCTTTATTTATATCGCGCCAACATATTCCATAGCGCTGTACAGGGGTTTAGTACATGGCAAAAAACAAACTTAACACCTTATAAAGAATGGAGGGCCCTGTTTTTGAGCATATAATCAAATGCACATAGTGCTTGTTTCCAAGACACTGACACACAATTGAAAACTCGCAAACTCACTATCCCACGTATCTGATCCACAAGAACTTCCGCTGGAAGTAGCACGACTAAATTCTTTGTTTTCTTTATGAATCATAATTCTCCGGAGCAGAAAAGCTGCCCTGGTGTAGTCAGGGTGTTCCTGTATGTTTATGTAGATTTTCATTTTGATTTACTACTTCTAGACCCTTGTTTAATTTTTAGGGCTCATAAACAAGTCTCCTGCATCATAAATCTATGTGTTGCGGAACCTTTTGTTACAAAAATTCCTGTGGTAAACGGCCATTCTTGTCACAGCGGGTAAAGCATCATTTTAGAATCGTAATGTTATTATTTGCAATTGTAAAATGGTGGCTTTTTTCTATGTGTTACTTGGCTCACAAGCATTTTTCGTCAGTTGTAATGGTATATTTTTTTCGTCCCCCATTTTTTCATTCACTTAGCTGAAACTCATCAATTTCGGCTTAAATTTGCGTGCAACCTCACTCCCAGGCGCCCTGGCGTTCCCCCTGTGCTGTGTTTTTTTTTTTTTTTTGTTTTTCGTGTTTTTCAATTTCCGCGGTTCGGCCGTTAAATTTGTATTTTTGCAAGGTTGTTTTGTTTTGCCCCCGAGATTGTGAGGTCATTCCTGGCTAACTCGTAATTGCCTGGTGGTGATTTGCGCGCTTCGGTCTCCTTGTGTGAGGGATTTTATATTTTTATTTTTTTATTTCCACGGTTCGGCCGTTAAAGTTGTATTTTTGCAAGGTGTTGTGTATTTTTTTTGCCTGAGATTCCGTGTGTTTCAATGCCTCAGCGGCTCGCCTCGCTTTGCGAGGGTCGCTGGAGCACCTTCGGCACTCATTTCCATCTAAGTCCCCCTTTTTTTCAATGCTTCATCTGCGCGCTGAGCACTTTTATGCCTCAACGGCTCTCCTCGCCTTGCGAGGCTCGCAAGCGTGACGACAACTTGCAGTTTGACAATTATAATATGTGATAGGTTGAGTTCCAATGAGAGAAAAAAAAATGTAAATCCTGTTACTATTATTTAATTTTGTTATTCTTGGAACTTTGACAAATCTAATCAATGTTTATTTATTTTGCCTTAAAACCTGAAGCACAAACATGCTTCCTATTTTACAGCCTAGGATCAATTAGTAAGAAATGAAGGCAAATCCAGTGTTGCCTAGGGTAGTTGACAGTGCCTCGTTCAGCCAAATGTTCTTGATACCATGAACGTGCATTTTCTCAGTCTCTTAAACTGGCTACTTTAATTAATTACCAAATAGCAGAAAAATACTTTAAAAGAGCTTTGCACATCCATTTGCAAATGTGTACTTTCTTTTTTTTTGCTAACAAAAGTGCACATTTACATCATGAAATGATTCTTGAGGCTTAAAAATTAAGCATTTGAAATGTAGGTCAGTCTTTGCTCATCGTGAATATCAGTGAGTGTATTAAACAGACATATGTTTAGCAGATTAGGCTGAAAAGGTTTTAGTACCATGGATAAGACTGAATTTTAATATCTGGAAAACTGACTTCAGCAGTGTGTAGAAAGTGGAAAATAAACAGATGTATGGAGGGAAAACAAAGCTTTTAGCGTGCTATTTGCATGTCATAACAGTGGCACAGAATGCCCTGGAATATCAATTAGCATGACACATTTGTAATATAAAGTAATAATCATAATTGTTCTTATGCAAATTAAAACGCATATAGAAATGTTAGAATTTATCTTAATTCATGCAAATCATGAGGCAAATTAGTGCATAATAGTACAATACATGTAAGGTCTGCAAAGCATTTAAAAAAAAAAAAATTTGTGGTATTGGCAAACTGTTTTATAACAAGTATAATGAAAGTGTTCATGTTACAGAGACCTATTAAAATAAACTACTGATTGCAATGCCTGGGATAGTCTATGTGTTATGGAAATGTCAGATACTCAAGCGTAAATTCATTGCATTACTGCTTAAACAGCAGAATAAAGTTTATGCTTTTCTGTGTCATATTCATTAAAGGTATATGTAGTGTCTGTGGAGACAGCAATGATGTCACATTAATGCATCTGATAGAGGTGAATTTATAGTGTCTGAAAAATAGTTTGCATGAAAAAATTTCAAAGTAAACAGTTAAACAGTTAGGCTTAAGTTTGCTGAATTTCTTGCATTAGCAAATAGTTCAATGTTGACACCCCCTGAAATTCCCAGAGAATATTTTTATGTACAGCGCTAGGGAATATGTTGGCGCTTTATAAATAAACTTTTATAATATTAGCATAAGTTTTTGTGCAGGCATACTCAGTTAGCACTTGAAGTCTTCCATACTGTGGGAAATCACATGATTTCAATGAAAGCCAATCAGCAAGCACATGCGCTTCTATATCGGGTACAATTTTTTAATTAGGTACCCGATATATGCAGTGCCATTGCTGGGGGTGTCTACATCACCACCAGCACATTCTTTTTTTTCCCCAAAAACTTTTGCATTTTTTCATGCAAACATTTTTTGCTAGGTGGGTTATGAAGCATTCTACAGGATGCATTCATAACCCACCTCACTTGCATATACCTTTAAGTGAAGCATTGACAATTATTACCAAAGTATACCATTCTGTCACATGGTACAGAGGGAGGATAATACTAGAAATGGTTAGCATGGCTGCTTCATTTCATAATAATTATAATTCCCATGGAGTTACTCAGTAAAAAAATAACTAATAATGTAGTTAATACAATTGTTCCAAAATATGTGCATTGCAAATATAATACTCACAATATACTGAATTAAAATTGCAAACCTATTTTCAGGGGCGGCCCGTCCATTGGGGCGTCAGGGCAAACGCCCCCCCAAATATTTTCGTGACCCTGCAATAAAAAAACACAACAATGTATTAGTAATAACCCAAAAACAATTAAATATAAGGTGTACATCATCATTCAAGTGTTAATCCAGTAATAAATGAAGTAAACTATTCCCAGGGACACTGTCACTTTATGATAACCCCTTGCGCTGTGTGTATATATTAACTAATGCTGCTGTGTATCTATTGTAGCCCCCTGCACCCTGTGTGATCATATTACACTAGTAAAGTACACTAACCTTTAGACTCTTCTCTTCAATGAGGCCTGGCCTGGCCCCCTGACCGTTAATGCATGCCACCCACCAGCACAGTGACGATATGCATGGGCGGTCATAAATGTATCAATTTAATGACTGACAGTCTTCCATCATTGACCAATCAATGGAAGGCTGTACAATCAATGGAAGGCTGTACAGTTGCCAAGAGAACATTGTAAACCCACCCAGACCGTTAGCCCCGAGCGCCCGCCAGCTAATAGGGCCTCGAGTTTACTTTTTGATTGACTGATACAGTGAATAAAACCGCCAGTTGCCTGTCCCTTCCCCCTTTCTGTTTCCTGACCCTGGTCACGCTGAGACTGAGAGACCTCCCTGGCTGAAACTACTCACATCTGCTCTGCAGCCTAACAGTAAGTCTTCCTGCCTGGCACCTGCCCTGCACCTGGCCAAACCAAACCCCTAGTGCCCCTAATAAAAGGTAGGGTCACCCAGTTACCCCACTATGCCTGCCTGGCCTGCCACCTACCCAGCCACCCACCAACTTACCTACCATCGACGACCCTAGGCCTGCAATGCCTGGTGCCACCCCCAGCCATCACCCCCATGTGGCCTGTGCCACCCCCGATCACCCCGATGTGGCCTGCCCTATGCTATGCCACTGCCCGATTACCCCGATCACGGGATCGGGGAAGTCGGGTGGTGAGCGGGGTGGCACAGGCCACATGGGGGTGGATGATCACCCCCATGATGAGGCCTGTGCCACCCCTGATCACCTCCATGTTGCCTGTGCCACCCCCGAGGCCCGATCACCACCACCCCAATGTGGCCTATGCTATGCCACCGCCCGATTACCCCAATCACGGTGGTCGGGGTATTCGGGCGGTGAGCGGGGTTGCACAGGCCACATGGGGGTGGATGATCACCCCCATGAGGCCTGTGCCACCCCTGATCGTGGCCTACGCAGCCACTGCCCGGCCAATGGGCGCGTTAGCGTGACCGACCCCACCCTGATCCAACTACTTACCTAGCAGCACCCCCCCCCCTATTTTTATTCCATTTTTAGAAGTAACAGGCATGAGCATGTGCCTGTTACTCTTAAAGATAAAATAAAAATAAGGTAAGGGAAAAACAATACAGTAAAAACATCACACATACTAAACAAACAATAATACAAATAAAGTAAACAGCACATACATATTAAACAAACAATAATAAAAATAAAATAAACAACAGCACATACTTACCTGTCAAATTGACCCCTCCAGCGTTGGCCTTCTGCCCTCTATGACCTGGATAGTCATAATAATCCAATGTTGATTGAAGCCCATGTCATAAAATCCAATGTTGATTGAAGCCCATGTCAAATAAATAATCCAATGTTGATTGAAGCCCATGTCAAATGAATAATCCAATGTTGATTGAAGCCCATGTTACAGTCAAATAAATAATCCAATGTTGATTGAAGCCACTGGTCAAATAAATAATCCAATCTTGATTGAAGCCGTTGTCCAAAAATAATCCAATCTTGATTGAAGCCATTGTCCATCCATTCTGGCCCATTGAAAGAGGCCTCCACCAAAAAAAACCTGATGCTCTAAAAAAAAAAAAAAAAAAAAAACTAACAGAGCTCCTCCTACAAGGAGCTCCACCCGCGATTAATTGTTTTTTTCCCACGCTCTGCTTTATATACTAATTTTTGAAGGACTCTGATTGGCTGAAATTTTTGATTGACATCGATTTCAACCAATGAGAGTCTTTAAAAAATTAGCAAATCAGCAAGCAGGTATGGAAGCCTGTAAGGGAAAAAAAGGTTAGTGTGAACTTGTTTTTGACCCTGTATGTATTATACATATTACAGGGCTATTTATGTGATATACATGTTACAGATGTACTTTTTATTTACTGTACTACTGTACGGTGGAGGGCTTCTATCGCTCTTTTGCCCACCATATTATAAATGATTGTTGTGGTGAACTACCTACTCATAATTTCCACAACACAGGCTGAGATCCCGCTCCATGCTGATGATAGCCAGTAAGCTTGAAACAGCTGTACATGGATTGGATACTCAGCCTGTGTTTATTCCAACCTTGGCTTTGCATTAAAGCTGTGTAATACAGCATGCATAAGCTTAAAGGAAGCCATGTTTGTTGATGGCTATGGAATGAAGAGCGAGGCATTTGTGGGCATATTTGTCTGTCCCAACTAAACTTCCCAGAGGGCAGTGTAATAACTGTTTTTCTCGGAACTCTGAGCTGGAAGCAGGTTTTTTTTAACTTGCTTTAGACATTCAAATGTGAACACAGATGTACTTTTTATTTACTATATATAGATATAGATATAGATATATATATATAGATATAGATATATATATATATTTATATATATTGATATATATATATTGATTGATATATATATATATATATATATATATATATTTATATATATTGATATATATATATTGATTGATATATATATATATATATATATATATATATATATTGATTGATATATATATATATTTATATATATATATATATATTGATTGATTGATTGATTTATATATTGATTATTGATTGATATATATATATATATATTGAGATATATATATATATATATATTTATATATTGATTATTGATTTATATATATATATATATATATATATATATATTTATTGAGATATATTGATATCAATTGATATATATATATTTTTTTTGTTTTCATTTTTTTTCATGTACAATTTGGGCCTACATGGTCCCAATTTGTTATTTAGGGTTTTTAAGGTGCGGTTGGGGCCTATATGGTCCCAATTTGTTATTTAAGGCTTTTAAGGTGTGGTTGGGGCCTATATGGTCCCAATTTGTTATTTAGGGTTTTTAAGGTGCAGTTGGGGCCTATATGGTCCCAATTTGTTATTTAGGGTTTTTAAGGGGCAGTTGGGGCCTATATGGTCCCAATTCGTTATTTAAGGTTTTTAAGGTGCAGTTGGGGCCTATATGGTCCCAATTTGTTATTTAGGGTTTTTAAGGTGCGGTTGGGGCCTATATGTTCCCAATTTGTTATTTAAGGTTTTTAAGGTGCGGTTGGGGCCTATATGGTCCCAATTTGTTATTTAGGGTTTTTAAGGTGCGGTTGGGGCCTATATGGTCCCAATTTGTTATTTAAGGTTTTTAAGGTGTGGTTGGGGCCAATATGGTCCCAATTTGTTATTTAAGGTTTTTAAGGTGCGGTTAGGGCCTATATGGTCCCAATTTGTTATTTAAGGTTTTTAAGGTGCTGTTGGGGCCTATATGGTCCCAATTTGTTATTTAGAGTTTTTAAGGTGCGGTTGGGGCCAATATGGTCCCAATTTGTTATTTAAGGTTTTTAAGGTGCGGTAGGGGCCTATATGGTCCCAATTTGTTATTTAGGGTTTTTAAGGTGCGGTTGGGGCCTATATGGTCCCAATTTGTTATTTAAGGTTTTTAAGGTGCGGCTGGGGCCTATATGGTCCCAATTTGTTATTTAAGGTTTTTAAGGTGCGTTTGGGGCCTAAGAAGAAACGAAAATTTGTGCTGCTATGAACACCCTTTCATGGTCCCCCCTCTGCAAAGCTGGTGTCGGCGTCAAACTAAAATAAGCAATCTTGAAATCAAACTAAAGAATAAATATAAAATCTTAATTTGTGTTTTTGCAGTAATGACAAATGCCCTGCAGTTACCACCACACATTAGTAGGATGTCTTTAAAAAAAAAAATACAAAAAAAAAAACCAGACAACATATTAAATTCAATATAAGGATTAGTTATGTATATAAAGAGAAAAACGCTGATCATTACTAGTTTTTGTTTCCCTTTTTTATTATATATTATTTACTGTTTATTATATATTAGTTACTGTGGTCTCTCAGATACATTCTTCTTTAGATGTTTTTCTGGTGCTGCATTTTCTTCATTTCCGTGTTTGTTAGGGACTCTTCTTCCACCAGCTTTAACTCCCAATTTGTTATTTAGGGTTTTTAAGGTGCGGTTGGGGCCTATATGGTCCCAATTTGTTATTTAAGGTTTTTAAGGTGCGGTTGGGGCCTATATGGTCACACTTGGTCTTTTAAGGTTTTAAAAGTTAAGGTTTGGGTCTTGAACGTTCTAATGTTTTTTTTGTTGTTTTCTATCACTTCCCAGGTGCAAACTATCTGTGGAAGCAGATTTGTTTGGACTCGTTGGTTGACTTACTGGACTTGAATACCCCGAGAAGGAAAGTAAACTGTAGGTGAGTATATGGTCACACTTGGAATTTGAAGGTTTTTAAGGTGCGGTTGGGGCCTATATGGTTCCAATTTGTTATTTAAGGTTTTTAAGGTGCGGTTGGGGCCTATATGGTGACACTTGGTCTTTTAAGGTTTTAAAAGTTAAGGTTTGGGTCTTGAAAGTTCTACTGTTTTTTTTGTTGTTTTCTATCACCCCCCAGGTGCAAACTATCTGTGGAAGCAGATTTGTTTGGACTCGTTGGTTGACTTACTGGACGTGAATACCCCGAGAAGGAGAGTCAATTGTTGGTGAGTATCATTGCTTTTAATTTTCTGTCCATGCGTATAGGTGCAAATTTGATGTTGATGTAGTCTTGTCACATGAGGGTTTGCAATCTGTAATGTATACCAATGAATTCAACACACTGTTATTTTTAAGATATTTTGTGACATAATATAAATTAATATACCGTGATCTCTTTCTTCTATTGGTATCAGAAATGAATACTATTGACTCTTTACTTGTGAAGCCTTTCAGCACCCTAACCTATGAGGAGAAGGTGGAAGTAAAACGGTTAAGACCTGACCAACCAGAGATAAATCTGCAGCAAATCGCAAGAGATAGAGGGAAGCAATATATCCGTACTTTCAATACTGAATGGTACAAGAAGAACGACTGGCTTTGTGGAAGCGTTTCTAGGAAGGCCTTATATTGTTTCCCATGCATCCTATTTGGTGGTGACGCTGCTTGGACCAAAACTGGAGTGACTGACATAAAACATCTAGTTGACAAATTGTCGAAACACAAAAGTTCTAAAGCTCACTTGGATAACAGGATCAAGTTTGAGATGCTTGGACAGGCGAACATTGCAGTTCAACTGGACCAAGGATACCAAGTCAGTATTCAAAAACACAACGAAGAAGTGGCTAAGAACAGGTACATCCTTTCCAAGATAATTGATTGTGTTCGCTTTTGTGGCGCTTTTGAACTGGCATTAGGAGGACACGACGAGAGTGAAACATCGCTAAATCCAGGAGTGTTTCGAGGCCTGGTGGATTTGGTTGGCAGTATCGATAGTGCAATGGAACAGCATTTGAAGACTGCAACTGTGTTTAAGGGCACGTCCAAAACCGTGCAGAATGAGCTACTGGACTGCATGCATGAAGTTATTAAGGAAGTGATTCACCAAGAGCTTAAGGAAGCCCAGTTTGTGGCAATCCAAGTGGATGAAACAACTGATATTTCCGCTAGGACACAGTGCGTTGTAGTCTATCGCTACATTGACAAGAAGTATCAAGTGGTGGAAAGATTTGATGGCTTCACGGAAATTAAATCAACGGATGCAGACCTGATTGCTTCTGTTGTGCTGGAAAGTCTGAATACTGTTCTCCCAGAGCCAGAAGACAAGAAGAAACTCATAGCTCAAAGCTACGATGGTGCCAGTGTGATGCGTGGAGATCAAGGAGGAGTTCAAAGAAAAATAAAAGACGTGTACCCGAACGCACACTACGTCCATTGCTATGCTCACCAACTGAACCTAATAATGGAGAAAGCAGTTTCAAGGATTGGAAGAGTTCGAGTTTTTTTTTCCAACATAGGCGGCATACCATCTTTTTTTTCACGCTCTCCAAAAAGGACTGGAGTTCTGGATGAGGTAGTTGGTAGAAGACTTCCAAGAGGTGCACCGACACGATGGAACTTCAACGTTAGGACCGTGAACGTCATCTACGAGAACAGAGATGCGCTACTTGAGTGTTTCCAGACAATTGAAGCATGTCTAAACTTTGATCCAAAATCTATACGTGAAGCCGCCGGTTTCATTGGAATGCTGGAAGACAGGGAGTTCCTTTACTTCCTTAAATTATTTCATTTAATAATGCCACATGTTGATATCCTCTATAGTCAGCTTCAGAAGCGAGACACGGATACTGTTTATATAAAAAAAGTCACAGAAGACTTTGTCGCCAGCATCCAGAAAATCCGTAATTCTGTTGAAGAGATAGAAGCAAGTTTGCCGAGCGATGTAACAGTCAACAGACGGAGTGCGGAGATCTCAACCTTGAGACAACTTTCAAGAGAGGTATGTGACATAGTGGTGGTTCATGCAAAAGAACGTTTTTCATTTTCAAATCACTTAGTCAGTGCCAAACTTGTTCAGAGGGACTTGTATAAAACCCATGACACTTGCTTTCCAACCCAAGCTCTGGAAGACACTGTGCAAGCATATCCAATACTGAAGAAGGAACAATTACGCACTGAGCTGTCACTTCTGTATGGGAAGACAGATTTTCATGCTTGTACAAGTGCTGTTGCTCTGCACAAACTTTTACATCAATTGAATCTACAGAATGATTTCACAGAGACAGTAAAATTATTAAGAATCCTGATTACAACACCGATGACCACTGCAGAATCAGAAAGATGCTTCTCCACATTGAAGAGGATAAAAACCTTTTTAAGAAGCACCATGTCCCTGGAGCGGTTGAATGCATTGGCGATGCTCTCAATGGAAAAGCAACTGATTTCCGAGATCCCAGACTTCAATGAAAAAACCATTGAGAAGTTTTGTTCTTTGAAAGATCGCCATGCAAAATTTAAATACAAGTGATTGAAGCAAAGAAGAATGCATACCCCCAGGGTGTGCAAAGATAAACTGTGTTAAGCAGCACCACCTCACACTACCAAACATAACTAGTGGTAAGTAAAGTATGAACGGTGTGTGGGTGTGCATATGGAAGGAGCTATGAAAGGTGTGTGCATGGTCAGTAACAATTGTTGAAGCCTTGGCGTGGTTTGAAGGAATTGGAGGCACTTCCAAGGGTAGCTGTCACTTGTGTACGGGAAGCCAGAATTTCAATTTCTGTACAAGTGCTGTTGCTCTGCACCAACTTTACCATCAATTTAATCTACATAATTTAACAGAGAGAGTGAAGCTATAAGGAATCCTGCTTACAACACCGAAGACTACTAAAGAACCAGAAAGATGCTTCTCCACATTGAAGAGGATAAAAAGGTATTTAAAAAGCACCATGGCCCTGTAGCGGTTGAATGCATTGGTTTGAAGGAATTGGAGGCACCTTCAAGGGTACGTAAAGTTCTCAGAAATGGCACCACCTCACTACCAAAAATAACTAGTGGTAAGTAAAGTATGAATGGTGTGTGGGTGTGCATATTGAAGGAGCTATGAAAGGTGTGTGAATGGTCAGTAACAATTGTTGAAGCCTTGGCGTGGCGTTACTGCTCATATGGTTATCCATATGCTAATTCAACGTGTTTGTTTGACATTGATTATTGTGTTGTCTAAACAGAAGTGAAATGTTGTTGTTTTCTTGAATCCCAAGATCCACTAATTTGGGCCTATACAGTGCTGATCGGTCTTCTAAGGTATGTTTGGGGCCTATGGTCACACTTTGTCTTCTAAGGTATGTTTGGGGCCTATATAGTTCCACTTGGTCTTCTAAGGTATGTTTGGGGCCTATGGTCACACTTTGTCTTCTAAGGTATGTTTGGGGCCTATATAGTTCCACTTGGTCTTCTAAGGTATGTTTGGGGTCTATATGGTCACACTTGGTCTTCTAAGGTATGTTTGGGGCCTATATAGTTCCACTTGGTCTTCTAAGGTATGTTTGGGGCCTATGGTCACACTTTGTCTTCTAAGGTATGTTTGGGGCCTATATAGTTCCCCTTGGTCTTCTAAGGTATGTTTGGGGCCTATGGTCACACTTGGTCTTTTAAGGTATGTTTGAGGCCTATATGGTTCCACTTGGTCTTCTAAGGTATGTTTGGGGCCTATATGGTTCCACTTGGTCTTTTAATGTTTTTTAAGTATGGTTTTGTTCTTGAATGGTCTGATTGATTTGCTTGTTTTCTTTCAACCCCAGGTGCAAAACCTATGTGGCTGCAGATTTGTTTCTACTCGTTGGTCAACTTACTGAACGTGAATACCCTAAGAAGAATACCCGACTAATGGTAGGTGTCACTCCTTTAATTTTTCTGTTAATGCGTATAGGTGCAATTATGATATTGCTGTAGTCTTGTCACATGAGTTTTTTCAATCTATATTGTATACCAATGAATTTAACACATTGTTACTTTACTTCTTGACATTTCTGCATTGCTGATCATGTATTTCAATGGACATTACAAGTATAAGGTCATTGGGCGGGGCTTATAAAGGTCATCATGACGTCAGGGGGGGTTTATAAAAATGGGTGTGGTTTGAAAAAGGGGGAGTGGTTATGTTTCCCCCTGTCGCCCCTCCAACTTGAAAAGTCACCAGCCGCCACTGCCTATTTTGATCATTGTTGGTAATCAGCAAATATTTAGCAATACAGTGACAAAAGAAAATGTTGTGTTCAAAAGAACAAGACATTGAAAACTAGAGTAGGCTATACTAGTTTGTATGCATTATTCATATAGATCATTGTAAATGTTATCTTTTGTTTTGTGGGCTGGTTGGTTCTTTGTGTCAGTAATTGCAGCTGATCTATGAGTCATATGAGATACTCCCCAACTTTCAAGTGTCTTACAGAACAATTACATTCTTACATTATGAAGCTTTATCTGACTTTAGAACCTGGACTTTTTGCTCATAGATGCTAATGATATTAAAAAGTTATATACATGTATATATTTTACAGAAAAGATAAACGTATAATCTTTCTCTCCTGGGTTCGAAAAGAGAAAACATAGAAAAAAGGACATGTTTTATATAAGAGGGGGATTTGCCAAACCTTCCTCTAAAACAAAACATTTGGGATGCTGGAACAGACATTCTCCCAAAAAATGGATAGTTGAAATGCACAATTATAGACCATGTAAAGTATATATTTGAACAATTAAATGAACACTGTAGTTTAGTGAAAACTCATCATGCATCTGAAGAATGCAACCAATTAACAACATTAGCAGCTATATAAGACAGTGACATAAAATCATTTTTACTGAAAATCAAATCATATATATAGATCATTCTTCTTGTGTCTTGGACTGCTAGGCTGGATTATTCTACAGGGGTTAACTCTTCCATAGATTTCTTTTGTCAAGGGGATGTGTGGAGTGACATTCTATCAAAATAATTGAATCTGAATCTAAAGTTCCTTCCTACTTCTCCCAGGTCACCATTTAAAAAAATAATAATACAACAGTTAAACATTAAAGGTTGTATGTATTTAACTTTGTAAAAATTGCACATTATCAAGAAGTTTTCTTCCTAAGAGAATTCTATAAATATAACTCTTCAGTGGTACTTTAGTGTTTTGAGAGGTTCAGAATATACACAATATGACCTTCACAATATAAACATGAACAATCCCCTGCACTTGAAATAACACCTCCCACAAAAAGAAAAATTATATTTTCATAAGTGTTCCTGCACCACTGAACACCACTAGATGAAACCTCTCATTCATGCAGACTTCCTCTACTAGAATACTAGAGATACATTTTTAATCCTTCAGTGGTGTATTTCACCTTTCAAAACAAACATATTTCTCATCTCTCATATCCAACCCTAAATGCCTTGTTTCAACATTCAACTGCCTACTCTGCTCACCTTTACCCCTTTTCATCACTTTTCAGCCCAAAACATTGCAGAATAATTTACAAACACAATTGATTCAATTAAACAAGTTCCACTTCTGCACTCAGCCTCTTCAACCTAGTCGGAGGATGAGGTGACTTTATGTCATGATTGATTTTTTGGAGAGTAAGATATGTTGTTTTTATGTATAATGTTTAAAGGTTATTGTGTGTGGTACTGCTATTGTATTATTGAGTCATCAGTAGCCAAACAGAATGGCATTCATAGCCTGTAGGTAGACTGAACTGGTTTCAATTAATGTCCTTTATCTAGAGCTGCTTATCTTCAGCTCAGGTAACACAGACCAGAACAGAACTCAGCCTTCTCTGATATCATTGCTGTCTCCACAGACACTGGAATATTATAATTGGGCTATGCTAATTCAAGCAGTCCAGGAAACCAGCTCATTGGTGTTGATGCATCCAAGTAGGGAATTCAAATGTGTTCACTCCCCAATTCATGTTTATGTTGTTTTGCTTTGTTCTGTGTTTTTCTGAAATGTTCAGTTGGTTTTGGGAAGCCATTAAAGGCCGTCTGTTTTGTACTAAACAAAGGTACATGTAAGCTCCTTATATGCTAAAAAGGCATCTGATTGTGCCTGTAACTGTTGTTGGGGATGCAGTGTTCTCGAACACAAAAAGGCACGGTTGGCAGAAATTTGTTTGACAGCCATTGCAGCCAGTCAGAAAAGGTCCATTTAGTTTTTTCTACCGGAAGTGGCGCTAGAAGCCTCATTAGCATTGGGGAGCTATTCCAGGGAGGAGCTACGTTAGTTGTTTTTTTTGTAGAGCATCAGATTTTTCCAAGGGCCAAGCCAGGGAAGAAGAGGAGATGGACGGGGACATTGTGCCAAGGTAAGTTTTTTTATTTAGAATGTTTATTGTTTTGTTATGTTGTATGTATTCGTGTACTCATGTTATGTTACTTTTATTCCAGGGGCCCAGCCGGAGAAGACTGCAGGAAGGATGGGGACATGGTGTAAAGGAATTTTATAAGGGTTGTAGGTAGGTAGTGTAGGGTTTAACAATGTGGACGAGGGGGTTAATAGTGTAGGGTAGGAGTTGGGTAAGTAGTGTAAGGGTTAATAGGGTAGTGTAGGGTGGGGTTTACTAGGAACATTTGGGGTTAAATAGGCCCAGTTAAGGCTTACATAGGACTAGACAGGGTTAAAAGTGTCTAGATGGGGTAAATAGGCCCAGACAGGCTTAGGTAGGCCCAGTTAGGGTTAAATAGGTCTAGATGGGGGTAAGTAGGCCCAGATAGGGTTAGAAAGGCCCAGTTAGAGTTATTGGGTCCAGATAGGGTTTAGTGTGAGTTAATGAGGTGTAGTTAGGGTTAATGGGTTAATTGTGGATATTTAAGGTTAATGGTGTAGTGCTTAGACTTTGTGTCATGAGGGTCCTGGAGGACCCTTATGACACTTCTCTTGTTGTTAGAGGGGTAATTAGTGTCCTATATGGGTCTATATAGACCCCTGTTGGACTGATGAGGTTGAATAGAGGCTTATGGGGGTCTGTATAGACCCTCATAAGTAATGGGGTTAATTAAGGGTTCATGGGCTCTGTATAAAGCCCCATGAGTGATAGGGTTAATTAAGGGCTTTTTGGGCTATGTATAGAAGACCCCCATTAGTGATGGGGGTAATTTCAGGTGCCTGCGGGGGTACTTATAGTACCCCTGTGACAGGGGTTAATATTTTGAGGATAATATAACATATTGAGGAATCGGTCCACGCAAACAGCATTAAGAGGACTTTTGTGAGGACCGAGGGAACAACGGATTCTAATTTAATGAGGCCTATATCTGTCCTAAAGAAGCTCTCTCTTGATCCATCCATACTCTCTAAGTACCTATTTTTTTGCAGGTATTTGCCTCCAAACTACCAGAATGACTTGTCTATAACTATCTATCCCATTTTCTGTCATCACACTTTTTACTTCATCCTCTTCAGTCTGATTTCTTTGTGCAACACTCTACTCTACCTAAGACCTGCTGATGGCCGCAATTAAAGGACACTTTCCCTATGGATCCTCCTGGACCTTTCCACTGGCTTTGACACAGCTAATCACTAATTTCTCCTCCAAACTTTCAGATCCAATGATCCCTGTGACACTGCACTCTCCTGGTTCCAATGTTATCTATCTAACCACTTCTTCAGTATCTCATATTTGGACACAATTTCATAACTCTTACCACTCACTGTTGGGGTACCTCAAGGCTCTATTTTGAGGATTGCATTTCTCAATATACACTGCATCCTTTGGCAAACTAATGAGCTATTTTGAGTTTAAGTATCATTTCTATGCTGATGATACCCAAATGTACATCTCCTCCTAGCTTTTATCCATCCCTACAAACTCCTGTTACCACCATCCTATGCAATATTTCCACCAGTATGACCTTCCAAAACTAAAAATAAACATTAAAAAAACTAAGCTTTTAACGATCCCTTCCTCTATCACACCCCCAGCTCTACTCATCACCCTTACAGTCAACAACTTCTCCAGCAGTACTGTCTTTCACTTCCCACATGCAAACGCTGTCTTGGAAATTCAGTACTATCTTTCACTTCCCACATGCAATCTCATAAGAGAACCTGACAATTGCAACTCAAAAATATGTCCTTTTTTCACAGGAAACAACCAAAATCCTATTTTAAACTGATCTATTGATTTGTTTTCTTTTTATTTCACCATAGAACAAGCTCTCACATTTAGAAACTGGCAGTTTCAGTGAATTGTTTACTAAGGAAGTCACAGTTAATGACCCCACACCCTCGCTTCTTAGAATTTATTTTAGTTATTTCATGTGTCAACATTTTAAAAAATTCCTGAGTAAATATATTTTTAAAAAAAATGTAAGAGGTTCCTGCCTTGTCTGTTAGGCTTGCTTCTCATAGGCAAATATTTATTCATTTTTATTACACTAACAGCTCAAAATCTGCAGTCTTATGTCTGTTTACAAACACAGCTGACTGTTCCATGATTAACACACCCTGACACCAGACGATGCAAGCTCCATGAACACAATATTTATGGGTTTTTGCTATATTGTGTTATGTGAATGTTACCTGTAACTAACAGATATACTTTTTCACTATGTTTGAATGTGTATATGTCACATATACACACAGATGTTTCTTTACATCCTAGTATCTTCTGTGTGAAGATAGTCATAACATTTGAAGTTAGTTTATTGCCCTCTGTAAAGTAAGATCTGAAAACAAGGATGTTGGTAACCATGGTAACGCTGTGAGGAGGTGACACTAAAGTGGGGACTGGTAAGGTGAGTATGTGGGGGAAGTCTAGTTGTGATATCTATGTAAGAAAGAATAAACTGAAGTGAGTATGACAAGCAACTAAGCAACTTGGTGTCTAAATCTATTTATTGTATATCCAATCGTAAGCAAAGGGATGAAAGGGCATATTACTATTAATAAGTCCGTAACTTTGGAGCTGAGCTTGCAGTGATTTTGCAGAGTTCCCCTAAGCAGTGTTCTGCGGGCGCTGCAAGATTGCATACAAAAGATACAATCTAGAGCGGGAGTGTTGAGGTGCATGTGGCCCCTTTCCTCTAGGGTTGTAACACCCACCACTTGCAAAATAAACACATTTTCTTCAAACACATTACTCTCCTCTCATGATTAATTCAGTCTTCCACTCCTCCTTGCTGTGTTTGACCTTGGCTTGTTTTTGACTACTATTTGGATTGCTGCTTGTTGCTGACCTTTGGTTTGTTTTCTAGACTTCTCATGACTTCTCTACCAGCCTTGGATCTTTAGTTTGTTTACTAGACATCTGAACTCAGCCAGCCCTGCACCTTTGGACAATATTGCTGTGTCTTCAGCCTGTTCCTGATTTCCGGCCTGTTACTGGACTTTACCACCTCCTTGTGTCAGCTGCTACTATACTGGTCGGTCTATGTTCTTCCTCTGTCCTGAGGGTTCCTATGTTGTTGCTAGTATAGTCTTACAATATTGTAGCAGTCAAAGTCTTACAGATCACATTGTAGAGAACGGTGATACCAGTGTTCATTACACTGCTTCCTTGGATAAAGTGAATTCACTGCATTTGTCACTCAAAACTAACTGTCAATTGATTTAACACTACTTTTCCTATAAGTAAGTTTTATCAAGAAGTTTAAAACATGCATGTTTATACCTGACTGTATTTGATAAAGATGCAAATGTTTTAAGAGTTTTTATCCTATACTCAATATCTTAAAACCGCAGACAGATGAACTATAATATAAAGAACAGGGTATAATCATATATGGGGACTAAACATTTATGCATTGTGTGTCATGATATTAAAGGTTGTTCAATCCATGTATTGCCATATGTGTATATATTTATAGAAAGACACATCGTCCCACAAAGATTGACAGATTAGCAAGCTCTTTAATGTGTTTTTTTCCTCTGACTACTATACAAGCTGCTTTAACTATTCAGGGGTCTGTACCTAATTTTGCTGCTGTAGGTGTACTGAGACAATTAACGCAAATGAGAAGGAAGAGCTGAAATGAAAGGATTAAGGGATTGATAGGTGAAATTATGATTCTTGACATTTGAGAGTAATTAAGAATGGGAGGTGGTTTTAAAGTAATGAAAAAAGTGATAAAAAATAATCTTTCTGTAAATATGAACATTATTGTTAATAATCTTTTGCGGTAATGTTAGATTTGATTTTTAGGCTTATGTAATTACAGGCCAGTAACTTTTAAATCAAAAGTAGGCTAGCTAATGGAAACACCTTTGATAGATAGGCAGCATGGGTTTACTGTTGTCAGATCATGTCAATCCAAATGTCAGATTAGTCTATGTAACTAAAGGTATAGATCATGGTGGATAAGTAATTGTAGCATATGTAGATTTTAGTAAAGCATTTGACTCACACAATCGACATAGTTACATAGTATTTGAGGTTTAAAAAAGACTTATAGTCCATCAAGTTAAATATTTTCAGATCTCCTCTGATCGGCAATGATCCAGAGGAAGGCAAAAAAACAACAATTAAAACCTTGCCAATCATCTCAAAAAGGAAAAAAAAAAATCCTTCCTGACCCCAGAAACTTGTGATCTGATTCCTCCATGGATCAATACTCCCTCTCTAATTAACCAGGATAACCCTGAATTCCCTTTTAATTTAAACATATATCCAGTCCCTTTTTAAAGTTATCTATCGAATCTGCTGTCATCACCTCCTTTGGAAGATAATTCCAAAGATTAACCATTCTTACCGTGAAGAACCCTTTTCTTACTTTATGGTGGAATCATTTAACTTCTAACCTCAAAGGATGTCCTCTTGTCAGTTGAAAACCTGACAAATCTTTATACTGACCCTGAAGGTATTTATATAGGCTAATCATAGTCATAGTTAATGGAATACAGTCAGAGGAAGGGGTGGTTACCAGTAGAGTGACACAGGGCTTGTTGCTGGGAACTCTTTTGTTTAATATATTCAAAGTGTTATTACAATTAGGTTTCAAGGGAAATATTGCATCAGCCTCCAAATAACTCAAAAAATATATAACAGGGCAGATATTCTAGGAGTTGTAAGTCAAATGTGTAATGATTTAATTAAACTAGAGTAACAGTCAAGTATGTTGGATATAAATGACAGCCCTGATAAATATAAAATTAAGTGATTGGGCCCAAAAAAACTTTAAGTAGAATATTTACTTAATGGCAAAAATGATGACAGCAACTGAAGAGGAAAGGGTCTTGGGAGTTATTAGATTCCGTGGCCTAAAAGTAGGCGAGTGATGCAATAAAGTCACAGGAAAACAAATAGGATGGATGCATTGGTAGAATAGTTAGCAGCAGTAAAAGGGAGCTACTAATGCCACTCTATAGGTTCCAAGTTAGACATTACCTAGAATATTGTATTCAAACATCAGGCCCAGACACAGAAATGACTGGCAGACTGATAGCTCCTTCTCGTTTCTGGGAGTGGCTGTTCTTAGTTGGTGAAGCAATTTGTCAATTCCAATAATGAACTGTGTCCAGTTCTGAAGACCATATATTCAAATGGATAATATCAAATTAGAAACCATTCAATAAAGGCAACTAAAATAATAAATGGTCTTAAAGACAAAACTTATAAAGAAAAACTTTAGTATCTAAATATGTACAGCTTAGAGGACAGATAGGAAAGGGGGTGATATGATAAAAACGTATAAATATATCAAAGGATTTAATAATGTCCGATAGGGGTTTGTCTTCAAGAAACAGAGGAATGTGAGAAAAAGAGCTCACGATTTGTAGTTGGAAAGTGGAAGGGTAATGTTAGAAAGTACTACTTTACAGAAAATAAATAGAATAGCATTCCAAACATAGTTAAGGAATTTAAGCATGCCTGGCATAAGCATAAGACTGACCAGCAACTTAATTAGGTATAATCGGTATACCAGATGGCCCTTTTGGCTATCGCATGTCGATTATTTATTTATTTATTTATTTGTTTCCTTTAGAAAAGATCACTAGGGTAGTCAGTCGTCATATGAACTATATGTTGTTTGTGGATATCAGGGTAGCCCTAAGTTCCCTATTACAAAATGTTCTACTCTCCCAGTTCTCACACCAATTAATATACAGACTTATTAAATTGTGATTCAGTAAATTTAAAAGAGCTCTATTTAAGCACACAGCTTAATTTTGTTACAGAAGTTTTTAGTTAGTGAACTTCTATCCAAAAGCAACGTCTTCACTAACTAAAAACTTCTGTAAATAAAATATGCCGTGTGCTTAAATAAAGTCCTCTTTAAATTTACTGAATCGCAATTTAATAAGGCTGATACAGCGTTATTAAATTGTGATTCGGTAAATTAAGCAGCCGGGACTGGAAAACTGGTCTGAGTTGAAGGAAAGATGGATGGTGCTAAATACAAGGATATTCTTGAGCAAAACCTGTACCACTCTGTGCGTGATTTGAGGCTAGGATGGAGGTTCACCTTCCAGCAGGACAATGACCCCAAACACACTGCTAAAGCAACACTTGAGTGGTTTAAGGGGAAACATGTAAATGTGTTGGAATGGCCTAGTCAAAGTCCAAACCTCAATACAATAGAAAATCTGTGGTCAGACTTAAAGCTTGCAGAGCAATCCATCCAAATTGAAGGAGCTGGAGCAGTTTTGCAAGGAGGAATGGGCGAATATCCCAGTGGTAAGATGTGGCAAGCTCATAGAGACTTACCAAAAGCAACTTGAAGCTGTGATTGCCACAAAAGGTGGCTCTACAAAGTATTGACTTTAGGGGGGTGAATAGTTATGCACAATGACTTTTTCTGCTATTTTTTCCCTATTTGTTGTTTGCTTCACAATAAAAAAAAAACATCTTCAAAGTTGGGGGCCTGTTCTGTAAATTAAATGATGCAAATCCTCAAATTATCCATGTTAATTCCAGGTTGTGAGCCAACAAAACATGAAAAATACCACAAGGGGGGTGAATACTTTTTGAAAGGCACTGTAGTTGTTGATCTTGCGATGTTGGTGATGTTTGCGATGTTGGTCACACAGAGACAAAGGCGAGGAAGGGGGGTGTAAAAAGAGACAAAGGGGGGGGGGAGAGACACAGGGGAGGGGGAAAGAGACACAGGGGAGGGAGAAGGGGGGAAAGAGACACAGGGGAGGGACAGGGGGAGATGCTGCAAAGAGACACATGGGGTCTCCCATCATTAGTGGCGGACAAGTGCCTAGTTTTGCAATAACCCAGGAAAAGGTGGGCTGTACTGGTAGCCAAGCACATGTCCATACCATTTCAGGGATTGTTGAAGGGTGTCAATACCAATGATTAACAAAAGGGAAACATGGACTTATGAGAGAAGTGAAATGTTAATTTTCCATCAAGTTATTCTAGTTTGGAAATCTTTCTGCTTTTAAGGTATATCAAAGTTTTTGAACTTCCTGAGTTTTTTGATTAGCCTTAATAAGCATAAATCATTGCAATCAATTTCATGAATACATTTCATATACACAGTTGAGCCACATTATTATGGCCCCCGGCTAGTATCCCAAATAACCATTGTGTTCAGCATGGACAGCAGCTAGACAGCATGGTAGAGAGTCAATACAATGCTGGAAGATCGCAAGGGTATCTGGAGCCATGCAGACTGCAGTGCATCTGACAGCTGCTGAAGGGTGCATACAGCCAACATGGCAATCAAGGTGGCCCCTCAATGGTGTTCAAGTCTGGGGACTTTGGTGGCCAACAAACTACTTGGAAGACTTTGTTTTCCTGCTCCAACCACTCCAGGACAATTCTGGCCATATGACATGTTGCATTGTCCTGCAGAAAGATACCATCTGTTTCAGGGAAGACCATCAACATGTATGGGTGTACTAGATCTGCAAGGATGGATAGATAACCCAATCGGTTGAGAGTGCCTCTCAGAGGTATGCGTGGACTGAGACAATGCAAAGAAATCATTCCTCAGACCATAACGCTGCAGCTACCAGCTTGTGTTCTTCCAACAATGGTTGCAGATTGCTTGTTCTATGAGCTTTTGCACCTGCCACACCAACGTCCATCCAGCTGATAGAGCAGAAAACGTGACTTCTCAGAGGAGGCAACCCTTTGCCAATCAGAAGAAATCCAATTTCAGTAGTGTTGTGCAAATTGAAGCCATTTGACAAACTGCGCTGTTTCATAAATACTGCCACCCTTGGCCAGAAAGCCAATGATCATCCCCCTTTCAAAGTCAGATAAATCACACGTTTTACCCATGACAGCAATAGCTGATATGTTTTCAGAATGCCTTCATGTCACCTTATATACCCACCAAGCCAGCTCATGACACTTGCCGTATTTCATTGCGCTACTGATGTCAAAACTAAGCTGTGGTCAGAATAAAGTGACTCGACCCCGTACTTATAAAATAATCTTCCTTTAAGTAAACACCCCCAAAGTGTATATGTATGATCCCTGTACCTACCAATAGCAGCTGTGCATTCATGTATGTATTTTAGCCCCATCCTAGGATGCCTGTCATATGCGCAACAGTAGAACTATGTGTGAGCCAATCAACTTGCACTGGAAGAAGCAGACCAGCTCCTTTTACTGCTGTTGACAGTGGCCCCCTTTTTCTGTTTTGGTGTGTGTGTGATGGTAGCCAATCAATGACAACGTAGATCAAATATCATACAATTCTATCATCTGCCAATTTGATAAAATACATACATATTAACTTCTTACATGGCAATGTGCCAACTTCCTGCTTTGTTGTTTTATGCAGTCAAATGCATCAACAGACTACAAATACCATGATGCTTTGTTGCAGAGACTAATTCCCCAGACATTGCAACAATATTGAAACCACCTCTGATTGGCAACAACTGAATGTAAATGTTATGCGAAGTTAGCGTGGATTGTAATGTAGTTACATGAAATAAATATGTGTAAGAATGGTTGGTTAAAATATAAAAAGGTAGTCTAGGAATTCTTTGGTATTGCCTTTCTTCATAAAAGGATGGTGGAACTTCTGTCCTTGTAACTAATAAACCATGCTTTGTATACTGTGCTTCTTTCACTAGAAAAACTAAAATGTACATATACAGTTAATTGTCAATATCATTTTAGTTCCCCATTTTAGACCTAGCATTGCTGGTTGTTGGTTGAAAATTGCTGACATATAGTTTATCTAATTTAAAGGGCATGACCAAGGTCTTTTTTTGCCATTTTTGCAGTAGCTTGTATAATAGATTGTTTTTTTTTTTTCTAGACTTAATCCACTATAATGTGATCAGGACAGCATGTATTTTTTTTACATCCTATATAATAACAATTCTTTCAGTGCCCGACACAACACCAAGTAATCTTTAATAGGTAACCTAAAGCAAACTACAGAGTTGTCGCTCTACCGTCAGCAGTAGTTAATAGAAATGAAACATTCTTTCATGTATTTAATCTAATGTGAATGTTACGGGTCTTTTTCTTTGGCACAGCAGGAAGAAGCATGAGAAATTATGTTTTTATTACATTGACTGCTTTTTGAAATGGAAAGGATTAAAGATACAATTCCAAGAGAAAGGAATCGATCTATAATGCAATCAGGAGAGCTTTGTATGAGATGAGTCTAATGTCCATTTATCTCCACTGTGCTTCAACGGTGATGAATAGGGTGCTTCTGTACAGCATCCTGAGTACTGAATACTTTACGGCAGCAATCTGTTGCCTTGTCATAAAGCTGACTTCTAGGAAAAGTTGCTATGTTGCAGGCTTTCCGGGGCTGAATAGTAGCAACTGCACAGTTTCTAAGCAAGCTTACACTTTATTCTTGATTTTATGTGCTAACAATGTTATTGGCCCTGACAAACCAACAGCCTTATCAAATTGCTATTCGGCCAATCAAATAGGGCCCTATATAAGCACAGAGCATATTTTGTTTACAGAAGTTTTTTTAGTTAGTGAACTTCTATTCAAATCAAGGTCTTCACTAACTAAAAACTTCTGTAAAAAAAAATATGCTATGTGCTTATATAGAGCCTTTTTCAATTGGCCAAATCCACAGTGATCAGAGTCCCAGTGGGTATCACTTGTTGTAGATCTTATGTTTCAAGCATATTCACAACAAAAATAGTACCTTATAAGAGTCATGAACCTAGTGAAGTACCATCTATTTATTTAATTACCAGTTTTATTCTGTACATTTTCTATGTAAGCATTAATCCATATTCTATGCTATCTTCCCATAATGTTTGCAACTCTCACAAAGATTTCTCAATTCCACCAGGTCAATACAATAACCACTTTCTAAAGCACTCAGGAAAGTACTGAGTATATTGCATACTTCCAAGACTACATTTCTGTATGTAATTTGTCCAAAGTTAGGCCCTAAAAGCATTTCACTGGGTCGATACATCTGATACTCTCAAAGTTTTATAATATTACAGCTAAATATCTAATTGGTCTGTCTAACATTCTCTATATATATGATTTGTTTTTTGAGTTATATAAATAAGTTATTTGTTATTTTGTTTTGTGCTTTGCTTCAAACCTGAACTTCAAGAATATACATTTTGTTTCTTCATATACCACAATATGTGAGAAATATAAAGCCTAACATGGAAAAAATATTATCATTAAAGTATGAATAATGTGTGTTGAAAATAGGAGCAGGTGAGTGTTTTTTCACTAAACGTCATAATAAAAGTGTCACTGTTTTATGTTTAATATGAGTTCAACTTTCTAACATACCACAACTTAGAATTCTAAACATATATTTACAAAATAGACAATGAATAAATGAATGAATGAATGAATTAATTCATTTATTGATTAATTTTCAGTAAAGAGTGGTTCTGGGTAATTGTTTGGCTCCGCACCCAAAATGTGGACACTGCCAAGTTAATGCTTTTCAGTAACAATACCCCAATAAATATATTGGTGTAAATACTGTACCTTATTTGAAAGTAGAATTGTCCCCCTTTCAAATTCATTCAGTCTTTGCCTTTATGTATTTTCTAAGCCCGTGTGCCTGGCGTCATTGGTGTAAGTGTTACTGTCTTTGCCGTTGTGTATTTCCGAAGTCCCGCGTAAGTCCCTCGTTGTTGGTGTAAGTGTTACTGTCTTTTGCATCGTGTATTTTCTAAGTTCTGCATGCCTGGCCTTGCAGAGCCTCATTTTCATCTTGTTTCAGAATTTTTAAGTTTTTTCGGCCGCCTTTTTTTTAAATCGATTTTTTTATTAACTTGCAACCTTACTCACCGGTTCCCTGGCTCTCTCCCTATGCTGTGAGTAAGTGAATTTGAGGCATATTTGTATGTTTTCGTCGTCCTTTCCAGTTTGGTGGTTCTGCCATTTAAAGTCGTATTTTTGGCTCGCTCGTGCCTCAATGGCTCGCCTCGCTTTACAAGGCTCGCAAGTGTGATAACAACTTGCAGTTTGACAACTATTATATGTGATTAATATTATCCTTTATTTGTAACACAACAATATATTAAGTAGTGCTATACAAGGGTTAAGGACAACCTAACAACAGTTTAAAGTATTGCAAAAATAATGGAGTGTCCTATCTATAAGCTTAAAATAAAGACCCATAAAGACTATTAAAGACCCATCCTCTTTTTTGATTTTAAACAAAAATGTTTATCTTGTTAATAAATGCTAATTTGCATGTGACCACAGTGACATTGTTGTATGTTATACTGTTAAACTGTCAATTACGGTTAAAGTTATACTTTGGCTTCCTACTACACAAATTACTAGGGTGTGCAGAAGATGAACCATAGATGAATTTTGTATTCAAACATTATAAATACATTTCATTTGGTACCTTTTAAGTGCAAGTATACTGCAGTGCATAGTTTTTGTTGATCAACTTTCCTGAAGTGGGAGGAGACTTTGAATGACGACTTATAATGTTGAATAGAGTACTATCAGCACTAGGGGAAGGTTGCAGATTAACCTGACAGTGCTTTGCACAGACCTAATGTAAATCTCATTAGTATACAAGGACACCCACTCCTGAAAACGAAGCATACACAATACCTTCACAAAAAGAAAATAGATCCTTGCAGTAAAGAATTATTACATAGGAAAGATATCAATGTAAAAGTTGTGTTTATTTGTTTGCTTTATAAAAAATGTTGCCTATTATCAAGTTTGATGTTCAAACTATAGAGAAAAATTACTACAAGGAACTCAAATAAGATAATGACAGGTTTTGCTTTTTGCACTTTTGTAGGTATAAACGGATATAAGTAATAATGGCTGCAAGTGTACTCAAGCCCATTTTTGTATTTAGGATTTATGCTTCCCTAGTTTCTTCACATTTGATTGCCCCATGCTCTATGCCCCACTTGCCGATTCTACTTTCCCCTTCATGCATGCCCAGACCAAACATATATACACCAAAAGTATAGATCAATACTGAGGAAAGGTAGTTGAAACAATCCCTAAATTACAGATAAACTGATAAGGCACAAAGAGAGAAAAACACTGATATGACATGAAACCCTCAGTTTGAACATAAACAGCGATGCAGAGAGTGGAGGCAGCATCTGGCATAAGCAGGTAAATGCATATAGGGGGAATCAACACAACATATTATAGAAAACATATATACACATATAGACATATGTTTATATATGTATGGTCTGCCTGAGTGCTTCCGGCACTGGGGAGCTACAGTTCATTGAGGGAACAATGAATGCCAACATGTACTGTGACATATTGAAGCAGAGCATGATCCCCTCCCTTCGGAGACTGGGCCACAGGGCAGTATTTCCAACATGATACCGACCCCAAACATACATCCAAGACCGAATACTACCTTGCTAAAGAAGCTGAAGGTAAAGGTGATGGACTGGCCAAGCATGTCACCAGACCTAAACCCTATTGAGCATCTGTGGGGCCTCCTCAAATGTAAGGTGGGGGAGTGCAAGGTCTCTAACATCCACCGGCTCTGTGATGTCATCATGGAGGAGTGGAAGAGGACTCCAGTGGCAACCTGTGAAGCTCTGGTCAACCCCATGCCCATGAGGGTTAAGGCAGTGCTGGAAAATAATGGTCGCCACCAATTTGGACATTTCCACTTAGGGGTGTACTCACTTTTGTTGCCAACGATTTAGACATTAATGGCTGTGTGTTGAGTTATTTTGAGGGGACAGCAAATTTACACTGTTATACAGACTGTACACTTACTACTTTACATTGTAGCAAAGTGTCATTTCTTCACTGTTGTCACATGAAAAGATATAATAAAATATTTACACTTTTGTGAGATACTGTATGTCAGAAAGTGTCAAGAACACTTACAGACAGAAATATCACTCCATGTCGACTGTGCCTATACAAACATATCTTAATGTACTGTACTACATCTTCAGACAGACTGCTATCCCCTGAAAATGTGCTGCCCTAGGCCTTGGCCTCTTGAGCTTAGTTAGAAACACAGTACTGGTGAAGCCATAATGCTTTGTCATTGTGAGTTGCATTTCTTATTATTTTTCTGTATTTTATTGTGACCCTTTTAGGTACAACACTGTGCATTTCTAATAAATATATAGAAACAGGAACAAATAGTCTTCTCTTTTCTCTAGTAGCAAATGTGTTAACCACAAATCTATTTCGGTCTCCAAATCTGAAATAAACTTTTTCTTACTACAAAATAGGGATAGCAATTCATTTTATAAGATTAATCAACTTTGTGTTTTTCACTGAGTTATTTCTTAGCTAGATTTAATATAGATCAGACAGCACAGTTTACAATGAATCCCATTTTATACACTACTGCAGCACTTATCATGTTGTGCAGGCAGTTATCTTTGTAGAAAAAAAAGAGGCATGATAGCTGGTAGGAGTGCAATATATTTGTCTCTATTACTTTGGAAGATAGTCGCATGACCTTGTCTTCTGAGAGATAAAATGATTAGGGAACACTAATATATTTATATTGTGACTTTTTTAGTTTCAACATTTATAGTACATGTTTTATGAATTATGAATATAACAAGGTTGAACTGGAACGCTGGTAACCAAAAGCACATGTAAATGTCTAAATGAGTTAATATTGTAGTATTCTTGTATTGTTCTGCACTTTGTTGAACAATAAAGTCATATTGATTTGGAACTGACCCAAATAGCTTGTAGTCTAAGTTTTAGTTTCTCCCTCTATTTGAGCAAACAAGCAAACATAATTTGCACTATTAATAGTGGCTCTATATTTCTAGAGGCTGTAGGTGAGCACAATATTGAGAGGGCAAATTTTATTTACCAGTCCACCAGTCTACGTTACGAGCTACAATTCTTAAAATCGTAGCAATTTAATGGGGCTGAAGATGAGGGAAAATATGCGAAGATACAAATGGCCGTTGGAACATCTTAGCTTTCCTCATCTAAACCATTCCTTGCTGTTGTTTAGACATTTAATCATGTCCGACTCTTCATGACCCTATGGACCGCTCCACTCTAGGCACGTCTTATGTCTGGTTGTGTTTAGCCATAAGGTTTTCTTGGCAAAGGTACTGCAGTTGGTTGCCTGTTCCTTCGCCAGTGGACCATGATTTGTCTGACCTCTCTGCTAACACCTGCCCATTTTTGGGTGACCCTTCGTAGTGTAGCTCACAGCTTCATTAAGGTTTTACCAAAGCCCTTTTACCATGGCAAGGTAGCGATCCAGAAGGATCTTCCTAATTGATTCAAATTTAACATGTATATCAGGTCATGTCATATACGCACTCCAAATGCATTGGATGGAGAATTTAGTGCCCCATTCCATTTCTTAACATATCTGTACAAAAAAGCTTTACCGCAAAACTGTGAGGGCTTTTTATGCATGATACAGACCCATCACAATCTCAGCTAGCCATGTTTTGTGGTTAATTGACAGGAACAGGTCATAAAAGAGTGTATTCCCTGCCCAAATGCTGCATGTGTTGTATCTTTTCCAAATAAACACACAAGCCTAGGAGTTAGGGTGTCTTAAAGTTAGTAGGAGAAGTGGTTCGTGTATGAGAGAGAGAGTACTTTGGAGGATCTGTTTATTGCTAGCTCATGTTATCTTACTGTACACATAAATTACACATCACACATAGTTTACTGACATCACATTATTCACATACATATAGAGTATTACAACCACACATAGATACATATATAAAGGTAGGCCACATTACATATACACCCCATATCCCCACCCTATACCCTCACATTAAAAACTACACTGAATACATATTTTATTTACATCACATATATATTTACATCACATATTGCATTATTTTATCCTCATATTTTATTTCTGAGAAGCAGGGAGAGGAGAGAAGGAGTAGCGAGGAGCAGTGAGAGAGGGAGATGAGGAGAAGTGGCAGGAGTAGTGGATCTGAGATAGACAGGAGTGGCAACAGTAGGTGTCAAGGAGGACTAGGAATAGCAGCAGTGGAGGTAGAGGGAGGGATGCTTCAGGAGCAGGGACAAATAGAGCAGGGGCAAACGGGGAGGATTATGGATCCCAGTGGTGGGCAAGGGCTGGAGAAGTGCAGGCCTCAGGGACAGGCATAGTTGGTACAATTACACACATGAGATATCCATGCCTGTGCCAATATTCTTCATGGGAGCAGGGATGTGAGACCTGGTCTGTGGACCAAGATCTAGAAAGAGGTAATCAGAGAGGTCAAGAAGATAGATTTCAGAGGAGAAGGCAGCTTCCAAAGCAACAAGTGGTGGCTCTCAAATGACCATCCATTTTAATGAGTGCGTGAGTATGCCAAGGGATTTGATCACCGCAGAAATGGTAGTGTGACTCCTGAGCCTGGTGGACACTCAGCATCCAGCGACCATGACAGGTGAATATCATAAACACTATCTTTCCTCCACATACTCAAACGTAAACCACACACGTAGATGACACACATCCAATGTAAATCTAAGGTTCCTGAATATGACTAGGTATATAATACACTTGTGTAGCAAATTACTTAGAGATATCAGGTTACAATGAGAATCAATCAACACATTTACTTAAAGGTATATGAAAGTGAGCTGGGTTATTATTATTATTAATTAAAAGTTTGTTGAATTTCTTGCTTTTGCAAACTGTTTTCTCAAAAAGTTGACACCCCTTGAAATTCCCAGGTATAATTAGCATAACTTGTACAATGTTTCTTTTTGGCCTGGGGATTGTGCAGACATGCTCTGTTAGCACCTGTAGTCTGTCCTACTGTGGGAAGTCACATGATGTCAGACACTTTCCTTTCCTTTAGCCAATCAGCATGCGCATGTGTTGCATATTGGATATCTCATTAATAATTAGATATCCAATATGCAAATCTCCATTGCTGGAGGTGTCTATATCACCCCCAGCACATTTGTTTCTTTTCTGCAAAAAATGCTTGCATTTTTTCATGCAAACATTTTTTGCTAGGTTGATGCATTCTACAGGATGCATTCATAACCCACCTCACTTTCATATACCTTTAAAGTCTTGCTTAATCTTGCAGACAGATGGTTACTTTGTTAGTATGAGACACAGCAAAGCATGTACAGCAAAATCTGTGTCTGCAGATGACAGATTAAAGCAGGGGATATTGTTTTGATATGAACCAGTACTAACAAAGCTCATAATACACATCAATGACATCAATGATAATTCCTTGGCAATACATACTCCTCACAATGGCAATTAATTGAACCATCAAGGATCAACATGTTATGAAGTCAGGTATATAGCAACAAACAAAAACCATATGATCATCCAATGTTGCTATCTGATATATTATTGATATCTCATTTTAGTTCAGAGGACATCCGACATCCCCACTGAGACTGAGACAGAGGCTGAGGCCGTGGCGAATATGGAAAAAGAACAGCACTTGCCATTTTTCTCTCATGTATTTTGTATTACCCAGCAAAGGGCACCTTATAGGTTCCATTCCATTCAAACAACTGTATACTATCCCCAATTTCACAGTCGTTACCCTCTTTCCAAATGTGCACACATTTTTATGCAACCTAATGACACTATAACCATCAATGCTGCTATAGGTAGCTATACTGATTAAAAACAAACTTTTATTTACACCCACAATAAATGCAGTGACAATTAAAGTCTGTTTGAATGTCCTGTGTTGTACAGATTAACAACATATGAAGCATGAAAGCTTTATAGGATTATTTATGGTTCACTCAAAGCTCATCTTTTTTTTCTGGAGCTGGATGCAAATGTTAGAGCCCCTTTTATTTCTGCTGTGTCAACTAAAAGTAGATAACAGAACAAAGATTATGGCACTCATTAATATTAGTGATTGACTTAATTAGCAATGTTTCATTTTTCAGTATTATTATTATTATGATTAATAATAAAGAAAACCATACCGCATAAATGATTTCTGCTAATGAAGAAAGTCTCTAGGTTAGCTTAGACCTCAAACCTATGGGGTTCCAGAATACAGATCTAAAATGTAATCGATTATTGTCACAACTTATAAAGAAAAAGGGAATAGCCCAGAGTTTATTGGTTCTTATAAGCTATTCACAGGCATATATTCATGTTATGACAAATGAGAAATATATTACTGTTTGTACATATAGCACAGATTGAACAGGACATTGTTAGAAGAATTAATTCAAATTTATGCTTTCATTTGTATCAACCTCGAAAATGTTCAGCAGTCAATTATGGGGGCACAAAAAGCTTTTTTTTTTATTATGGATGTAAAAGAGCATTTTTTAAACATTACAATAGTTAGAATATTAAAGAGACACAACAAAGTTCCCAGTTATTGTAGAAAAGCAAAGTACACACACATCAATACATAATAAATATTCTTGCAATAGGATGTTTTTTTTTTTTTAATGAGGTAAAGTATTAAATTAATGAGTTTGAAAGTTGGGTATTTTAAGCCTAAATGATCTATACAATATCTTGCTTTAACTCTCCTTATCTTGAACCATTAATTCATTATCACAGTGGGTGATAATGAAGAAGGGCATGCTCATTCTGACAAATAATAATAATAGTCACAAAGACATGTAATTGTTAAAGTCTCCGTTATTATATACCTTTTTAAAAACTGGGTAGGATATTCTTCCTTATCAATCCGCACAGGACATTCTATTGAGACATTTTTTTGTACCACTTAAGCAAATAGTAGTAGGTTTAAAATCTTTGCCTTATGAGTGCACCATAGAACAGGAATTGTCATGTTCTATGGGAATTGGTTCAGTATTTACCAAGGTAATGATAAGACCTTGGAAAAACAATAACTATGGAATTTTTCTCGAATCAGTAATATTTTATCAAACTTTTGTGCTACTTTAAAGGGCCACTGAAATCCCAATATGTGCTCTGTACCATTAGATATAGGGTGAAAAAGAATATGGAAAAAATAGTTTCAGTGGGTTATCTCTGTCTGAGGTTGTAATTATTTGATGTATACGTCATATGTAACTACTCAATAGGGTTCCCTGGTGGTCCAGTGGTTAGGATGTGGTGCTTTTACTGCTACAACCTGGATTTGATTCCAGTCAGGGAACCAGGAGGTCACACTGACCTGAAGTCAAGCATAGTTGGGCCTGGTCAGTACTTGGATGGGAGACCACCTAGGAATACCAGGAGCTGTATGCTGTGTCCCACTGGAGGAGAAACAGGCACCCCACTCCAGTATCTCGGCCATGAAAACCAAGTGGATCAGCATCACAAACTCATTTTTCATATGGTTATAACTTGGCTTTGGTTTGATGTATCTGTTTGAAATTTTGTATTTTAGGAGGGATTTGAAGATTGAATATTTTTGCCAATTTTCATGAAATTCTTTCTGGTCAAAGAACAAATTGGTTTATGTTTTATATTGTGATAAAAGGGTTTTTCCCATAGAATTTTTGATCACTTGTATTAAAAATGTACTGAATGTATTTGTTTGTAATTTGGCAATATAATAGTTATTTTCAAAGTCTACATGCCTTTTTTTGAATTTGTTAGCTAGCTTAAGCCATTTATAAAATATAACAATTTAAATGTGTTTACTGTAATGAGCATGCTCAGTGGATACTTCTGCATGTGACCTACTGTCATACTGAATGCATTTTGATTGGTCAGGTGATGGTTTTATAGTTATGGTTTACCTGCAATGGCAAGCATTTGTCATGGGGGGGTGAGCAAATTAAATGTGAAATGTTTTATATTGGTGAGCTAGAGGGGTTGAGCAAATGTTAGGTAATCAGAAGTGGATTTAAGCGTTTGTGCAGTGAGGAGAGAGAGAAGAAGAGAGAGAGAATATCAATCAGTGGACCTACCCTGTTGCTCAGGGGATGTTTGTAGTATTGTCATAATTATGTTTTGTGTACTGTCGCTAGAAGGAGAGAGAGATCTGCTGAGCTAGCATGTTATAGTTTATCCTGTTATCTGGGGAATGTTATGTTTAGAGGTAAGTGAACATTGTTATACAACAACTTTATATTAAACAATGTTATATTTTAATTACTACAGATTAACCCTCCTGGTGATATGATTATGTCAGTATTTAAAATGTTAAAGCGGTACATTCAAAAATAATCATACCACCCTTTCCCCCTTATCTTCCTCCCTTTCCCCCCTTCCCCCTTATCCTCCTCCCTTTCCCCCATATCCTCCTCCTCCCTTTCCCCCCTTCGGATCTATCCTGTTTTATGTGTGCTCTAGGTATGCGGCAGCGCTTGCGTTCCCTTGTAGCTGTGAAAACTAGGTAGTACACCCCAACCCCTTAACTCTCTAACCCTAACCCCCTAAACCTCACTTCCTAAAGTTAACACTTCCTAACGTTAACCCCCTCTAACCCCCTAAATCTCACTTCCTAACCCTAACCCACTGATCCTAACCCCCTAACCCTAACCGCCTAGAGCTTCCAAAAATGTGCACATGAAACATAATAGGTCCCCCCTTCTCTCCTCCCCCTTTCCCCTAACCCTCCTCCCTTTCCCCCCTTCCTCCTTATCCTCCTTATCCTCCTTCTCCCTTTGCCCTTATCATCCTCCCTTCCTCCTTTATCATCCTCCTCTTCCTCCTACTTTCCCCCTTATCATTCTCCTCCTGCTTCCCCATAACCTCCTCCTCACTTCCCCCCTCTCCAATAAACTCCCTATTTCCCTCTCTCCTCTCTTATTAGAAACTATGAGTCTAATTCATTTGAGCTTTCACATGTTACTATAGCCCGTCAGTAAGGTCACAAGTTGTTCAATTGGCGTATTTTTGCAGGCTCCAAACTTACAGCCCCCCGAAGCCTTTGATCTTTCACTTTCGCACTTTTGAGTTACAATGGCTAAAATCGCTAATCGCTTTTCAATTAATCAATTTCCTCAAGCCCGCAAATGTTTTCACACCCGTAAATGGCAAAAGAAGGAGAAAATCCTACGAGTGCTAGAGAGGACCCACAAGGGATTAAGCACCTATTCATAGCACTGTAAATGCAAATAAAAAATCAATGCTGCACTATAAATAACAAGGAAAACAATGACAGACATTAGAATTAATTGCACAACAGTCTCAAGCCCGCAAATCGTCAGTGTATAAGTTTGTTTTTATGTTTCATTTCAGGGTTAAATCGATCTCAGGTATCAATAAATTAATATATATCAGGCCACCCATATGGACTAGAACAGTATTGGCATTCACTTTCATAATTCTTTATTTTGCCGGTTTGCGAGTCTGATCGCATATCGGACCCCCGAACCTGATTGATTGACATGTAACCTCCATGTTATACTGCCGTAATAATGTCTCATTTTCTATTGGTTGATTTGAAATGGGAGCTTACAGGCTTGCTTAATTAATCATGAAAGTGTAGTTAAGATTGCAGTGCAGGATGGGGTAACTGAAGGCTTGAAAAATGCAGGAAACTAGCAGGGTACGGTACCTCGCAACCTTGACATCCCTCTTCCTGCAAAGGTTTTTCTAATGGCATCATTCATGACATTACATATAAAATAAATAAAAACATCACATCTAATAGGAAAAATGACATTATCCATGATATTACTGATGACATCACACTAGACCCCTATGTTGTCACTTAAGGAATTGATTGTTCACAATTGATTGTTCACTTACTTTAATTGTTATCTTTGGGCATTTAAAAATGTCGAAATGATTATCTAAATAATATATATGGCTAAAAATATTTTCCTTGTCTAAAAATATTTTCCTTGTCTAAAACCCATAAATTAAAGATTTTGTATTTTAATTGTTCCACGCTTTTTAGGTTTAAATAGCATATATATTTAGTGAATTCTCTGTAGTGGTTGTTCCAAAATCTCTCAAAGCCGACCAGACAGGCCAATATTTTTCAACAGGCTGTGTAGTCTATATTTGTCTCATTTGTATTTATGCATTGTGAAACCTGACTCTGTTCTGTTTGAAGGTTAACATCAAATTTACTTTTTATATATTTTATAAGATACATCTGAAAATACATTCAACCTATTACTCTGGATATGGACAAATTATTAATTGAGCATTTCAGTATATGGTTTTTATTAAGAAGGCCATAAACTCAAGTGTAAGTATAAGACAGCAAATATTTCATATAGATGATACCTTTTAATGACTTGCACAGTTAGCTATTAATATGTTTCAATGAAATCAATCGGATTTATTTTTGATTTCAGTCATGTACATTATTACTAGTTTCAAATATTTTTGTGTCTGATAAATCACATATATAGTTGTCAGTTGTTCGTAACGTTTGCGATGTTGGTAACGCATAGCGAGGTGAGCCAGCGATGCCGTCACACATGCTAGCCTCGTAGTCAGGCTGCATGAGCGCAGTGAGGGTCGCAACTGCGAGCTAAGTGCATAAGTCGAAAAACCCTAAAAACAAAAAAAGATATTTTAAAAATATAATAGACTCACAGACAGCACAGGGGGAGAGCCAGGAAGTCTGGGAGTGGGGTTGCAAGTAAATTTAAGCCAGATTTGTTTTCTTTTTGTCAATCCAAAATCGGCTAAGCGAGGAAAAAATGACAGACAAAAAACATAAAAAAATCTGAAACTGGATGAAAACAAAACTTAGCAAAGCCAGGCACGGTGGACTTAGAAAATACACAACGGCAAAGAAAGTAGCACTTACACCAACAACGCCAGGCACACAGGAAAATAAAACAAACACGCAAACATTCAGCAGACACACAGAAGAGAAACACACAGGGAAGGGACAGGGGGGGGGAGATGGTGGAAAGAGACACATGGCATTCCCAAGCACTAAACTTGCAGGTTAACGAAACCTGCAATGAGTGACCCGTACAGTAGGCGGGAGAAAAGGCGCCTATTGAGATCCACGAGATGAGCATCGAAGGCGCTCATTGCGGGGCTCACGATGAGCACCGTGAGAGCGAGAGGCTTGCAATGAGTGCCGAGGCGCTCATTTCGAGCACCACGATAAGCGCCGAAGGCGCTCAGCATGAGCCTCGTGATGAGCGTCGAAGGTGATCAGTGCAAAGCAAGAAAGTTGAAGTACATGGGGGAGAGGCTCAGCGCGTGGCTCACAATGAGCGCCGAAGGTGCTCAGAGGAGCAAAAACCTTGCATTGTGTGGCAAACAGCATTGCTAGCCTTACTAATTTAATCCCGTCATTTTTGACAGGAAAGTACCTAGTTAAAAATAATTTGTAGAATAGTGTTACTAATGACTGACCATATAGGGGGTATTGTGTGATATCAGTAATATCATGGATGCTGTCTTTTTTCATATTTTATGTGATGTCATGAGTGATGTCATAGCTGATGTCATCATTTATATGACATGTGATGTCATGGATGATGTCAGCTAATGTCATATATGATGTCATGAATGGTGTCATTAGAAAAACCTTTTCAGAGGAAGGGAGAAATGCTAAGGTTGCGTGTTACCTTAACTTCTCAATTTCCTACGTTTTTCCAGCATTAAGAAAACTTTTCCTGCGCTGTAATATTAACTATACTTTAAAGCAGTTTTTGGCAATACATTATACAAGCTAAATAACATATTTAAAATGTTTAGACAGCAGCAAAAAGTAAGAGGCTCCATGAGGATTTCAATTAGAGACCTTAAGCTCCAACATAATGCTTTTTTGTGCTGAACAAACATACAATAACTACATTGAACATAAAAATAATAAGGTTGGAATCTGTAACTGTTACATATTCTTCTCTAGATATCTTAACTTGTATACATGCTTCTAAGGTGTATGTTGGTATAGTGTTAAATGTGTTGTCTTAAAGAATGTTTGGTATTTTAAAGGAGACGTGATCAATATGGTAGTAAGTGCAGACTTTATTATAGAGAATGGGAAAGGGAGTGAGTGGTAAATGTCAGCAAGGGTAATAGAGAAGTGACTATAAATTGTTTAGGTGAACAGGTGAAAGCATTGTGAGGCAATAAGATTGGTGGCAGTGCTTAATGTTTAAGTGAGGGAACAGAAGGAAGAGCGACTTGGCCAAGTGCAAACATCTAATAGGCAATATTTCAAAGAACTGGTGTGTTTATCTTTCTATCTATGTGTGTGTGTACAAAACTAATGTAACCCATATGAAAACTAGTTAGAAGAGCCTGTGAGCTCATGTAGTACCAAAATATTGACCATAGGCCTTCATCAATTCAAATGCTGCTTCTTTGCAGATGACCTTCTCTGTACCCTAACAAAACCCCTCACCTCAATCCCTATCCTAGATATGTTCAAGAGATTCTCAAGGCTTAAAATTCAACATCGACAAAATAGAAGCACTGCTCTTGCCTCTCAATCAAAACCTCTTAAACTTAACTTCAATTTCAGATGGCAGGAAAAATACCAAAAAATACTGAGGAATTAATATCACTTCCCAAATTAAAGATCTCTATAAAGCAAATGATACAACCACATATAAGCCTAACAGCTGAAACCCTAGCTATATACCCTAACAGCTGACATGAAAAGATGGTCTAACTTCAATATTATCTAGTTAGGTTGTATAAATACCATTAAGATGAACAGTTTACCATACCTTCTATATCTATTAAGATCATTGCCAATTCATATAAACTCTACAGAGTTAGAAAAATTCCCCCAAAAACCTTCAAATTTATCCGATGCAATAAAACCCAGAGAATTGCTAGAGCCACTATGTTCAGACACAAACCTAAAGGAGGCCTACCATGCCCCAATTTCACATTATATTTCAAAGTTGCCCAACTTGCCTTTATTCCCATTGCACACTTTGTATCTCATCAACCAATCAGGATCTTTATGGATAATTTCCTGATGCGCCCTTACACATGGCATAAAAAGATTTTCCCCAAACCACTTTCTGTATTAGATGCTTCCGCAAGCCCTATTTCTAGACAAAAGTTAAAATATTGGCCCTAGGAAAAACAAAAAATTAAATCACACCCCCACTCTACCTACTATGACCCCACTAATATTAAAACCCAAATTTCCTCTTGGACATATTGGGGCTACTATCTTGGGGAAATCCAAAGACTTATATGGAATTGTTTCTGGGGTATAGATGAACTTACGCTATTAATGCCCTTAAACATTCCTATGACCTTCTTACACAAGAACATCTCAGCTACTGTTTCCAGTATTATTCAAAAACTTAAATGGCCTGGAGAAAATTGGTTTACCCATATATGCAAAAAAGCCCCACTCAAGCAAGGCATATTAGGTGCACTTTACAACACCTTTAACATGACTCCTGAAGGTAACAAATTCAATTACATAACCAGTTGGGGATAAAACCTCACTACAATATGGGACCAAGGATATTGGGATAATGCTTGGTTGAACCTCTCGAGGGGCTCACTACTACAATTCGTAATGTTGGCAACCAAAAGCCACATTGCTAAACAATGGAAATCAGAGTCAATGAACATCCAAGTAGTCAAAAACAAACTAAACTTTATCTTAATAAATTAAATCTTAGCAGCAACCATGCCAATATTTCTTAATCAATGGGAACCTTGGCTAGTCTACCTTTAGTTAGATCCCACAAACATCCCACATGAAAAAAAAGAGATCAGGGGACTCAAGGCCACGGATGTCGGACCTTGTGGATGGAAATGGAGGCAAAACACACCAAATACAAACACAGATCTGAGGACAGGCAAAAGTTATATGTTTTACTTAATTTATTTCATGTTTTTGTTTATATATATATATAGTATTTATCTTTCTCATACCTACTACTACTATCTAGACAGCTTAATATATTCTTGAATATTCAATCTTATTCCTCCAATCACATCCCTCCTAATACACTCCCACTCTTTTATTGTATAAAATAGAGGGACACATGATAACAATCGAACCAAAATTATATGTATTACAAGAAGTATTAAATCTTATGGACTTTTCTCTAACTCCCAATATCCATTATCTAATATACATAAATATTCATGAATAACTCCCACTTTATTGCCAAAATTCACCCAAATACTATAACATAGCTTGAAAATGTGTAAATGGTGGTAAAGTTAAAAATGACAAATAAGTTTGAATAACAAAAAAGACAGAGAAAAAAAGAAAATACAATAAAATGTTATATTATAGTTTATGTTAATCTCAATTGGCAAGTATATCAAACAAAGAATTACATTTTTCATGCTATATAACCTAATATATTAAAAGTTCTATGACAATTGATATAAATTGTAACAAATATTGCTAGTGTATACTTTTGCCAAAATTTTCTTCTAATAAAAAAGTGGAAGAAAAAAATGAGCATTTTGCATATTATAAATATGTATTTAATAGCTTACAAATACTAAAACATATGTGTATGAGTGCCGGGGCTCCTAAGAAGTCTTCAGATGTATATGTGGACCTGTATTTACCTATGATAATATTTTTGTTATATAGATTTTATGGAAGCATTTTTCAAGACACACCTTTACAACAATTCACGAAGCAATGATTCCTAGCATTGTATTTGGATCATACAATTACAGAGGGGACAATTAAACTAGTGAATTGTAGCTTCATAACTTCCACCACTGTCTAATTTCATTCTATTTGTAAAAATATGAAAGCTGACATATTATTTGATTAATGCTTGCATTAAATAAAAGTTAAACTTTTCTTTTTAGTTTTCATTTTACTTTCAGACATGTTTGCACATTCTTAGCTGGCATGTCATTTAATTCATGAAATAAACTTAATTTACACTATATAAGTAAAAGCAGCGGAAGTTGCAACTATGGAAAGAAAAGAAAATGTATGCACAACAGATGTTCAAATTTATTGCTCCACGCTTCTGATGTGAAGACGATGTTACCTTGAGTCTGAAAAATCAGAGTAGACAGGGTAAAGTTATATTTACTGTCTACTTAAAGCAGCAAGACTAGGCTCTTAGAGAAAAATACCTCCTTTGTGTAATGACTGCACTTTCTCTCTGCAAAAATGAGAAAAAATAATCAGCATATCATTAAATATGAAGCACCCTAGGTGCTCGACAAAAGCTGTTCAGAATTCAGTACACGTTAATTTACACAAAGCGTTGTTATGCAAAACCAATACAAGAGTGGTGAGACAAAAAGTATGAAATTTCAGGGAATTACTCAGCCATCCATCAGGAGATTGTACTGGGGATACACATAACGTTTAAACATGTTTGTAAAACTGGCCAGCACCAATGTTTTAATATTTTGAGAAAATATATTAAAAATAAGGTAACTAGATCATAACCACTAAAAATTAATTTCTAATGTTTAACTTTTTGTTTCAGAATTTATTTTGTTAGTTTAATAATATATATATATATATATATATATATATATATATATATATATATTAGACTAATTTGCACTGATCCCTTTCAAAGCATTCCACAATTTGATTGTATCTTCATAGATTCATTAGGATCTGCTATGTGATTAAAGTTCCTGGGTTTATAGTATTTATAACAAACTGCTTACTCAAGATTATACAATACATTTTACATCAACACAATAAAGCACGACTGTAGGTAAAGAAAAATAAGACACTTCTTTGTCAAGTATGTACCAAAATAACAATATTAGCAGCTACTGTATGTAAACCATGGAAAGACATTTTTTGGGGGGAAACTAAATTTGGGAAGTCTCTGTTTATGAGAACAGCAATTCATTTTATGTATGTTTCATCACATCCTGAGAGCTGAATTATGCAGGTGTGTGTTAATTTTCTGTGGACGGAGGGGTGGGGCAGGAGGGAATAGACAACTTGCATCATTCAGTGCAGAAATGTAAAAGACCCTCTCACACAAAACTTCTCTTAAAACTAGATGTATAACTTTTTTTCCTAGTTAACTATACTCTTAGTCAGACTCAGAGTTATCAAACATATATATATACAAGCGACTTGCCTGTCAAAAATGACGGGGCAATAAAATTGTAAGGCAGGTAATGCTGTTTGCCACAGACAGTAAGTGTTTTGGTCGTCTGAGATCCTTTGGCGCTCATTGCAAGCCTCTCTGTTGGTGTATTTTGTTATGAGAGGCACTTTTGCTCTCATTGTAAGGTCCGCGCTGATCTCCTTTTGCATGCATTGCAAGCCTCTTACCTGGTGTAGTTTGTGTCCTATGAGCAGCGTTGGCGCTACTTGTGAGGCGCGCAGTAAAGGGCTTTGTCCTTTATTGCGATACTGTGTTTTTTTGTATGTTTTTTTATCTGTAGTTTTTCATGCTAAATAATTAATTAATTAATTAATTAAATCATAAATTAATATACTTTACCTATTTGTAATTAATATAGGCAGCAAGCAATGTGCCGAAGAGCTAACAATCTGTTTTGATGTTCCTGCAGCATACAATGTAGATTTGCACTGTTGTTGAGCTGAGGTGTAAGTGTCAGCAATGTGTGCAGTGCGTAGTGTAAACAGGCTGCGTACACGAGGGGAAGCCGTTAGTGTAGCTGTGTATGTCCGCATTCTGTAAGTTAGTGTTGTAAACTGGAGGCGAATGTGTATGTGGATGATTTAGCGTACGGCTTTGTGTAAAAGTTATATGTGTTTGGCTGTGTTTTGCGGCTTTAGGGGTCCTATAGCCTCATTTTCGTTTTTTTCTACGGCTATTTTTTCTCTTGCTTAGGGGATATTCGAGTGTCTAAATGTACATTTGACTTAAATTGAGGTGTAACCTCACTTCCAGACGTCCTGGGTGTCTCTCCTTGCTGTGGGTAATGTTTTTATTTAATTTTTGTGTGTATTTCGTGTTTTTCTAATGTTTTCCGCTGGTCGGCCGTTAAGGTCGTATTTTTGCGAGTTTGTAATTTTTTTTCTAAGTCCCGCGGCACGTATTTTTTTTGTGTAAGTCCGTATTTTTTTTTCTAAGTCCCGTCTGCTCATTGCAGTTGACGTGGGAGCCTCCAACGTCGCGAGGGTCCGCATTTGCGGCCCATACTGCATCTGTCGCTTTGCAAGGGACGCAGTTCTTGCCAGCTCACTTAGTTTAACTACCCACAAGGACCATGGGGTTTTTCTGTTCATGGTAGGACAGAGCAACAAACCACTAGACATTCTTTTTCTCTTGTAAATAAGTTTTGGTGGCATCACCCATATTTGCTATATAAATATGATTATGCTGTTATCCATATTTTATTGATCTCTTCGTACAAATTATTTCTGAATAGGATTTAGACTCATCCACCTTGGGTATACTAACATATGCTATCTAACCACATATCAGATCATTAACATATATGTTATCGTCACAAATCAGTAACCATTAGAAATACATGGACACATGGATTATGGTATAATAAGAATATAAGTTTATTATTTGATGATCAGGGGGTAGGGCTATACAAGCCCAGGGCCACCTGCTATTGACTACAGTTTAACTACCCACAAGGACCACAGGGTTCTTGGAAATCTCGGCACCAGCACCCTGATATCTGGCTTCTGTATCAGTCAGAGACTCTCCATCAGTAATCAGTGCTTCCAGGAGTCTCGGTAACCTTCCTGTGGTAGTGACCAGGACAGGCTACTTAGAGGGTGGAGATAGGTTAAGCATCGCAGCCACCAGGAGTAAAATAAGAGACACACAATTTCTATATGTCTCCAGAAGTGAACTGATTTATTTAAGAAAAGTCAGTAATATTTATAGCAGATAGGAAGGGGGTGTACTCAATGTAACAATGAGATGGTGTGGCAGACAATTACAGGAGATGACCACGCATGGGGTCTAGTAGTAGCTTCCTGAGAGCAATAGGCTTAACCTCCAATACACATCCTGCTGTCTCTAATACATATCAGATGTGATTACCTTTATCTGGCAAACAATGGGATAAACATATTACGAATGCAATGGAGGTGTTTACGTACCTAATCCTGTGGCTAAAGCCAAACTGGCTGTCCTTTAATGGGCTAAGACTCAGGCTCTGGAAAGGGGTCTGTTACATATATCCACAGAGCCAGTCTCAAATAGAGCAGAATGTGCATTAATATAATTGGTGTGGTGCAAATTATACCCAGGAGAACAGGAGACTGTGTAAAATGTTGGCTTAAAGGTAACACTGTATAATGATAATAATGCATAGCATCTACTAGTCACATGTTGCTTTTCTGTAGATGCATACATATAATTCAACGTGCCTTAAGAAAATGTTTTGTTAAGCTGCAATCATTGCTATCTGAAATGTAATGACTGAAGATACTTGTTCTTGTTGAAGCTTTAGGGCAGAATTGCTCTTGTCTATATGGAGACAGGAAGAAAGAAACTAGCTAATTCGACAAAAAGCATCTGTGTAAAGACATTTACATTAATAATGCTGTTTCTTCAACAGGCAAAAGTGTGGATCAGTGCAGGAAGAGTATTTCAGATATCCCTGGCGGCAGTGTGTGTAAATTCAAATGTTTAAACGTAACTAAAGAAAAGTCTTCTCATGAAGTTTCTGATGATGAAGATCATTCATATCTCTTTTCTCCTGCTAACGGTTCTGAAAAACCCAGTTGTAGTGGTGTCATTCAATGGAGGAAGTGACAGTGTGATAAGAGTTCTGGGCAGAGAAGAAGTGAGAAAACAACATGAGCATATCTTTGGGCCATCCTCTTCTTGCGTTGACGCATACTTTAGATGTCTCTACTACACTAGTTTCTACTTCTACTTTCCCAGTTTATAAAAGTCGTGAAGAAGGATCTGGGTCTTTGTCAGTGATTCCTCCTGTGGAGTAATCTCCACCACTGCTGTCTTTTCCAGAGATTACCGCTACTTTTTCTGAGAATGATGATGATAATGAAAAAGGTATATTATGTATATATGTTATTAAAATCTATTACATTTATTTCATGAACAATCTCCAATACATGTGATTAAATAATGGCAGTGAAGTTCTAATTTGGTATTTTAATGTCACTTGTACCTTCTGGCCTGGATTTGTGGATAGCCATGCTGCACCCAGGTAAGACAATCATTCTTTAAGACATTTAGTCTAATTGACTCAGCTGTGCACATGAAGGAAATCCACATCTCCAGGCCTGATTTTAGACACCCCTGCAATAGAGAGTACAAAGCTGCAGTATATGTGGATACAGACTCTGTAGGACTGCATGTGTGTCATATACTATCCTAACCTGGAACATGTCTCAGCTGCATATTAACAACCATTGCTGGGAACATGTCACAGATGATTCAGCAGAGCACGTGTCTGATGCACATGCAGTACATATTCATATGAGCCATGATCCACAATGCTCATTTTGCAGGCCGTGGTTCATCTGTCTAACACAAGCACCACAGTCACTCACAGGTGACCATGATATCAATGATATGGAAACACATAGCTATCAATTGTGTATGGCAACCAACTGAAATATATGTTTATTCCATTGCAGTACCCAGAAGGGCAGCCAAAGAGGAGGAGGCAGGAGTGCCCGAAAAGGAGGGCCAGGACGTTCAAGAGGGCCCGGGACCATTCATACAAGCTGGCTGTTCAGCAAAATATGAGGAGTGGGAATCGATGCCCTGGCCCTCAACATCAACATACAGCCGGCCACAGCCATACCAGCAACCTCAACCGGCCATGTCCTGGACCCAGACATCCTCCCAGCTGCCAGTAATGACAGCACCATCACAGCAATGGGGGCAGCCAACACCATGGATACCCCCATCCTATGCTGACCCATACTATGCTGCCCCTTCATATGCTGGCCCACCCGTCATGGCCCGACCCCCGACATTGGCGGAGATCATGGCCTAGTGTTCCCGGGATGACTAAACACGCCACCAAAGATCTGAAAAGATGCTCAGATTGCTCCAGGGGCAGAGTCACCTGACAAACGCCCTCCTGCTACCCCATTGGCAGCCCATGCCTCTCCAGCCTTCGGTTGCACAACCGCAACCCGAGTCGTCTGCCTCATCTCAGACATCACCACCATCTCAACCTGATCCCCAACCACCCAGAGTAGTGGCACCCCCCGCTCCTACACCACCACGACTTGGAAGAAGAGCGAGAAGGAGAGTGTCCGCGGGCACAGAAGATGGGGGCCCAGTCACGAGGAGTAGGAGGTCTTACCACAATCCATGAAGGCCTCCTCCTGATCCCTCCTCACTGAATACTGATTCTTATAGATGTTGACATACTATTGGCTGGCTACATTGTACTTGTCTGGTTGATGTTCAATGTGGATTGAACTTGAGCTGAAGTGCTATAGTTAATCAGAATATTGTTATGATTGATATCTTGTTCTTGTCTCTGTAGGTGTTAATAGCCAAATCTCACTACCATGAACGCATGTTCTTCATCTTCGAGCAGTACAATACCATCATGTGAGTATACACTCAACTCAGTTCCCAACAGGCATCAGATCAGTGTCATTCACCACTGCAGATGGATCTGAAATGCAATATATGACTACATATCTCTTCGCTAATGAATGTGACTGTTGTGAGTTTCCATTATAATGAATAGTGTCCCGGCTTTAGAGTTGCACGGTCCCATTAGGATCTTCTAATCCAAAGCAGTAGTTCTACATGCGTTTTAGTAGCATTTTATCCCATTAACAGTATGAAAGCGGATTAATGTATTTCATGTCATCCAAACAAAATGGATAATTTCCTTTGTTTGACATCCGGATCAATGTGCATGTGTTTAGGGGTAATGTGAACAGTGTAATCTGTCTGGCCTTGGTACCACCCATATACCAGTTAGATGTGACATCAGCATGGGCCAACTATTCCCTGTAGATAATAATGGTACTTTTTGCTGAAAGGTTGTGATCACAGTGAAGCATGCCTTGTTGTATTAGACATCCTCAACATATTCCGTGCATGCTGATGCTGACAGTTGGTTTGTACTGGTCGTAGATGACGTTCATGTTAATTGGTCAATGGTAGTGTCCAGAGCAAAAACAATGTACCATAATAACAGCTTATGATTGTTGTAACCTCCTCTTCATGTTTTCCAGATTCACATCATCTATTGACCAATCAGCAGTAATGTAGGCAAACACACTGTGTGTGGAATTGCTAAGGATCAAATGATCCATGTATTCTAGTGTCTGTTTAATATTTACAGTAATATGGCAAACGTATGGTTGTTGTATGTGCATTAATGGTTATGTCCATAAAAATGGAGTGGTATATGATGTTGGTTACTGTGGGGTCATGACCACATGTGACCCTAGTAGATGCTCTGCATTACCCTTATGATGTTGTTTGTTTTCCCTTCAGATGTCCTCTGATTTGCCACAGCCTCTTGCCATGCTGGGATCCGCCCACACCACACCCATGATATTAATGCACAGTCTTGTCCATTTCTGATTGTGCTCTGTGTATGAAATAAAGTATGAGGACTGTTATCACTGTTTCTGTGTGCTTGTACCGTATCATGCTTTCTAATTGACAGAATACAGATAGAATGAAGTGTCATTGTTCTATACATATATATAGTGTGTGTGTTTGTTTAAAAACATACATATACTACATTAATCTGTACCTTGCCAATATAGAAGTAAGTGTCAGCCAGAGGGGCGTGAAATCAGGAGTCATGTCTATATACATGCAGGGTTGTACGTAATGACTTTTAGGGCTTAACTTGAATTATGGTATTCATCTACATTCAACAATTATCATGTAGTAATGTAAACTCATATTGAACAGAATAGTTACACACATAACTGATGGTGATGAGCACATCTGTTGACTTTCAGGGTAATGTACTTGTTACATGGTAAATCTATAGTATGAACATTAGCCAGGATAACACAAACAACATTGACTGATAAATAATGTTTAATTTGATATCACAAATAGCCACAGAGCCACACAGTGACAAATTACCCCAGGTTTGCTCAGTATCATGTTGGAGGTAGGTAGGATACAGATTTCCAGTAACAGAGGGAAATATGGACATAGGGACAGAATGCAGGCGAGGGAATGACATTGATATAGATGATCAATTGAGAAGATATACAGTCTATCATTCAATATGAGGCAATATCAGTTATATCATATTATTAAAGATATCATGATAACAATAACATTCAATATTCAAAAACAACAATACAGAATAAGGAGATACACTTATGGGGAGAAGTAATCTGTAGTCTTGTGTGTGCAACAGACACTCCTATGCAACTGGAGAGGTATAAGTACTCAATCAGTCAATATTATAACCCCAATAGGTCAGTTCTCTGGCAATGCTTATCTGCTATGAGAGCAGCCTCTCCATACCTAAGTTTGGACACTCAGATGGCGACCTTACCAGGACCATAACAGTGTGTTCAAACTCATGTGTGAGATTAACTCACAACAAACCAGCCAATTTGAGGGGATTTCTGTACTCTGAATGAGCATCTCTATTATCTGCTGTTGCATATGCATACCTGAAGATAAACATATCCTAATTAACAGTTATGTTCCAAGGCTAGAGTTACTCTTCCCTATTTGTACAGGGAGGATCACATCAGCACTGAAGAAGAGATCTGGAAGGAAGTATGATGCAGGCTTCACAATAGTCCAAGTAGAGGAGAGTATATAATGTCTACATAGATTCATATGTACCTAATGCTTTAGAGTATGTGAGCATATACATGCTGTGGATATGCAAGGAACATCAGGTGACATATGTCACATGACACCTGCACTGTACTCTGCCATTGAAGCTTTACACATATTAGCTCATCAGTATTAGGAATCAGATATCACACCCGATGCAACGAATGATTGACTTTGGCATATGAACATACATGATGAAATGTGACAATAGCATGGTCATGGAATGTGGGAATGCTCATCATCATTCCTTCTTCTGACTGTGAGGAATGGGACTCATCTACGCGATCTGTAACAAACATACAAAGAACATGTCAATATGAACATTACACATGCTACTTCCTCACATACCAATATATGCTGGTTATTTCATACATATGTCTTCACTGTTCTTTTCATACATATGAAATGAGCTATTCATCTGGCAGATGATGAGGAACGATATATCTAATTACTAATGATGTAGGAATATCACACCTATTACTCATTAATGATTAAGATGATACACAAGGTGATTTGTTCCACCAGGACACGTGCGCTGTGGATCTACGTTATTTCTCACCGCTTACGGCTTACCTATATGATGTATTCTGGAAAGTTAAAGATAGGCATACATTAATTGAGTCCTTGATGTGTTATTTATGTGTCCTTCAGCATACATGGCCATATTATTCTGCAAATACTCACTATGTAGTTCACATTGATGTAGCCGTTGTTCTGTTGCTGTTCATGTTGTTTTTCCATGTCTAGGTTGTTGAAAGATAAGTTGACACACAGCATCAGTTCTGTAAGGTTAATGTAATGTGATGATTAGAGTCGCAAATTAGCGACTGCAATCATTTTGCCTTGAACATTCATATGAAATATGATTAATGATCACATATTTATATATCACACATTACACATATTGTCGTTACATATCTGCAGGGTTGATCATATTTCCGGATTGAGATGAAGTGTATTGATCCCTATTTTGTGTGGTTTGTCAGGATCAGACGATGTGAACAATACTGGCCTATAGTGTTTTGAGGTATTCCTATATGAATGTGGGGCATACATACATTGACATAGTGGGATATACAATCCACTCCATTTATTTATGCCATTGATGTTTTTAACTGTCAGTACTTAAGATGTGTATGGGAATGTGTGCTTACCTACTTGTAACTGATAGCGTGCCACATTCTAGTGTAATCATTTGTACTCAGCTGTTCATCATGAGACATACATCATATCAGAGAAATCTCCTCTACTGTGGACTGGCTGAAATTCTGTATGACAATGGAGATGGATAAAAGAAGATTTGGGAGTTGGGCATAATCCAGATACATTAGACTCTATTGCATTCATATTGGGTTTGAACTTACATGTGACATACTCACGAATGATGCGGACAGGTTGCTGTAAACCCTGCAGATTATCCACTACAGGGGGAGGTAAAGCCTCTTCCTCCCCATGGAGTGGAGCTGCATCAATGTCCACCAGACATTTGGCCTGTACTGCTATATTGTGCAGACAACAGAAAGCAATGATGATGTGTCAAACTTTATCTGGGCTGTATTGTAGGCCCCCCCAGTGGAATGTGAACATCTGAAGAGCATCTTGAGTACACCAAAGGTGTGCTCAATTACATTCCGGCTTATCTTATTCACAGCATTATATTGCTCCTCTGCCTGGGTCTGGGGATTGCTCACAGGGGTCAACAACCACGGCAAACAACCATATCCTGCATCACCTGATAGAAACAAAGTGTGAGATGTTGATATGAATAGGATGTTGCGATGTTTGACAAAGCATATGAACAAATTTCATCATCATGACCTATGAACAGATCCCTGTGGCTAACACACAATTACAGATATCTGAAAGTGAGCTGGATCGTGGATGCATCTGATAGAGGAGAATTAGTAGTTTATTAATACATGTGTTATATATCAAGCTTCAGTTTAATTACAAAGTTATTTGCACAAAAGTCAAATCCAGATGGTCAAGCCCACAGGAAGCTTCTCACGGGTTCCTGGACAGGACCCCTTGTGCCTGAGCCACCACTTCCTGTATTTATGCCCTCAACAGCTGATCGCCCACATCAATGTCAGCCTCCTTGTCTGCAGGTGGCCCTATATCCCTCTGTCCCTGTGCCACTGGAGTTCTATCTCCTCCCTGATCCTCCACCATGATAATAGGCATGGCATGTGGTAATTCCCTTGCCTGGCTTTGTTCTGCCCCAGCATGGATCACATGACTACTCACACCCTCATTTACTCCCAGACACTCCTCTCTGCTACTCCCCACCAACCCCTCAATCACACACCTTGCATCCGAATCTCCATCGTGCGTCATTCTGTGGCCACAATAATATATTAGATTTGTCCACCCATCCATACTCTTCTGCATATCTCGGACTTGTTGAGGACCCATGCTGTTTCAGGCGTGCTGATGACTTTTTGTGGATGTGGTTATATAGCTTTTTGATTAGAACACCTGGTATTAGGCAGGTGGATTTCAGGTTTGGAATTGGTCACCTGTGGATCCTGACCCATGTGGCATTCCAGCTGATGATTTTCTTGTAGTGGCAGGCCTCAACATGGCCTTTACTATTCACTTATTTCTTGACCTGTGATTTCCATTGTGATAGAGATCTTACATTGCTCATTTGTACCTAAGTATTTGCTTAGTGATGATTTATAACACCCATAGTTCAATGTTTGGACATGGTTGATCTAGGTGTGCTAACTCTTTTAAATGCAGCATCAATTCTACTAGGTAATGTGTAAGTGATGATAACACCCATAGTTCAATGTTTGGACATGGTTGATCTAGGTGTGCTAACTCTTTTAAATGCAGCATCAATTCTACTAGGTAATGTGTAAAGCTGTGTTTCACAAGTTAATCTTCCAGCCTAGCCGAACAGGCCAGGATTTCAGTTTCACAAGTTGTAAACACAGGTGAGACAATTAGTATTCACCAAGAGCCTCTGATTTGGGCCCCTGGGTTGTCATGGTTAAGGATTGTATGTGGCCTGTCTGTGGACTTGTGAAACACTGGTATGTGATGTTGATACAGTGAATGTCACTGGAGAATAGGGGCACATGCTTAAATTGACACTAATGTGGCAATGGGAGTGTTGAGCATGACAATCAGAAGAACCTACCTGCTTTTGTATTGTTTAAAAGTGGTTTACTCTCTTTCCAAGGCTTCCTATGGCACTCTTACATCTTTTTAAGAAGCCTTCGCGGCTCCTATTGATATGTCAGGGTCCACATTAGTGCCTTTGTGAGTGAGAAATGGTTGATCTTGCAGCCAGTTTGACTTATATGGCTTTCAGCATGACTTTTCATATTTGCATATGCCTGACCATTGCAACATCTGACAATACAGAGTTTTATTTAATTTACCTATTTGTTCATTGGGGATTGTTGGCCAAGTCATTATAATGCCTTCCATTGCTTTTTAAAACCTTTTAAGTCACCTGCAGGCCTATGGACTCGAGTTACGGCCTGGAGACTCAAGTGCGCATGTGATTAGCTGAGAGGCCGTTGGCGGACTTCGCTATTGCCCTATTGGCTGTGTCAGGCCATCAAGCACACATCTGACTGGCTGATAGGCCGTTGGCGGGCTCGTAAGCTGAAAAGGGGACAGACTAGCGAGACACGCCTCTCAGCCAATCCCATAAAAGCTAGACAATTTGATTGACAGTAGGAGCTTATACATGTGATTGATACACGCCCATGCGTTGACTGTGTTGTGAGATTCGTTGGAGTTAGCACAGGAGCAGGGGGGAGAAAGTGAGTTGTTTGGAGAGTAGTGGTTTGGAGAGAGGCAAGGGCAAGAGAGGAGGAGTCAGAGGGCAGGAGAGGAGGAGAAGAGGAGGAGTTGGAGGGAGGAGAGGAGTCGGAGGGAGGAGAGGGTGAGTCAGAGGGAGGAGAGAAGGAGTCGGAGGAGGAGGATCTTAGTGTAGTGGCGGGTGGTGGACGGGGGCCCGAGCGTTAGGCACACGTAGAGGAGGGACAGAGGGGAAGTGGCTTGTTCCCAGAGTAGGGGGTAGGTTGGGGAAGGGACAGGCCTCAGGGAGAGGTCAGGGATGCCAGGGTCCCCGAACAAAGTTGAAAGGGCAAGGGGCTTGTGTGCAAGGGTAGGACCAGGGCATTTAACTATACGCCCCAGGAGAATATAGTCCTCCTGGGTGAGGCCCGTGCCCGTCCCGCCATCCTCAGGGGGAGGGAAGAGAAGCCTGGGCCTAAGGCTCAGGCTTGAAAGGAGGTAGTGGAAAGGGCGAAGAAGGTGTGCAAAGTGCCTAGGGGCATGGGGTCTGTAAAGCACTGCTTTGTGGATATCCGAGCCACGGTGAGGAGGAATATGGCCAGAGAAGACCAAGGACACATCGTGACCTATAAGGAGTGGGAGAGGGTCGCAAGGGACTTCCTTAGAGGACCGCCACTGGAGCTTCAGCCCGGTGGGCCAGCAGGACCCAGCCACCATATCAGATGAACATGACATACACCACCGTGCCACCACATGTGCATCACACACACTACACATGTACATGATGAAAGTTACAGACCACACATGAAATACAGATAGAATTAGGAGCCAGGAGAAATCAAGACCAGACACCAAAGAATAGATCAAATCTAGCAAATGATAGCTCATCAGAGTTGCAATTATGAGAATCATTCATGTTCAAGCCTAGATGTCAGATAGTTAGGAAGGAACTCATATCAATGTAGCAATCAGCATACTAATGACATGTACCTTTCTTTTCTATCTTTTAGCATCCAGTAGGAAGTCTGGGTCTAGTGGCGAGCCAGATGCAGGGCCGTCAGCCCCCTCCCCACAGGAGACAGCTCAGGGGGAGGAGGCTACAGGATCATCAGAGGGCCCTGGCTCGGAGGAGGGGGAGGTCATGGTTTTTGATGACTCTCCAACCGGACAAAGCACCATCCATTTGGACATGACCGTCCCCCTCCTCCAAAGACTTGCCATCTCAACAGGGCCCTCAACATTGGCGGACTACGAGACAGCACCTCCTTCCCCACACAGTGAACTGTCCTGGCTGTCATCGCCAGCAGGGACACCACCATCAACACCCCTGGCTCCAGCCGGGTCCCGGACCCTCCCTACTCCATCCCCACCACCGGCAGTAACCCCGTCCATACCACCACCACCAAAGACCCAGGTTGCACTGGTGGAGATGCTGGCCCTCATGAGGAGGATGGGTGCCGGCATCTCTGCCATGAGGCGCAGCCTGGACAGGCACTTCAGGGAGGAGAGGATGCATCACCTGATGCTGGAGAATTACATGGCTGGGCTGCTGAGAATGGTCCCCAGCCCCCCCGTCAAAGACATCCCCTGGCCACCAGCGGCCCCGCCCTTCCTCTCCTTCCACCATGCCTCCCCCACCACCACACGTGGTGTGACTACCTCTACCCGCCCTCCTCCACAACCACCAACAGTGAGGAGACGGCGTCCTGTCACAGACCATGTGTGCCCTGCGCCCAGGCGGAGGAGGATATAGGGGCTGCAGACATAATTCTGCCTTCTTAACAGCACTCCTCAGTGACAATCTATTGGTCACAATCTTAACCTAATCTAGCCTGGCTACAGAGTTTTGGATCTTGGCCTATGTGATATTTTGTATGCAGATGGCTAACACCCATCACATGGTCCATGTGTTAGCCATCTGCATACAAAATATCACATAGGCCAAGATCCAAAACTCTGTAGCCAGGCTAGATTAGGTTAAGATTGTGACCAATAGATTGTCACTGAGGAGTGCTGTTAAGAAGGCAGAATCATGTCTGCAGCCCCCATCATGTCTGCAGCCTCTGTGGACACGCAGGGTTCTGTTTAACATGTCACCAATTGATGGTCACTGATGAATGATGTTGAAAAGAGATGCTGCAGTCCCTTTTTTTTAGACCCTTAGATTTTAGTTTTTTTCTTTGTTTTTCTTTCCATTTGTTTTGTTTTAGGTTCAATTCCTGTCCATGAAGGCATCTTCTACATCTGCAAGCATTGTGGAGGAAATGTATGAGGTAGGAGTTTTTCCCAGTGGCTCTGAGGTAGACATTCCTTCAATGACAGCCCCCCTTAACATGTCGCTCCCCCAATCTTAAAGCTATTATATAGCCAGATATCTAAGACATGATTGTTGTTAGCTTCAATGTAGATTAATACCGCTATGGCAGTGGACTTGCAAAGTCTCACAATGGCATGTTAATGACAGCCAGCATTAATATATGCACTAGTGAAGCATGTGATCCTGACCTTAATATCAGTCTGAGAACAGATCCTAGGGTCTGATGTAAGTAATATTCAATCTGGCTGCTGACCTTTGTGTCCTCTCCGTATTAATGGCTATGTGTCCGTATTACTGATAGTATTATTGATAATCTAGGGACCTAGCTAATAGTTAGTAATGCTTGTAGATGGGAATGAGGTGAGTTGGTATAGAGCTAAATAGTGTACTGTACATGCATTGTGATTACTTTTTCTCCTCCTCTGCCTTTTTTTTTACCAATTTTGCCCACCACACTGTATGTGTGTAACTGGATTGGATTACACAGTCCAGAGGTTGACTCATCTGTTTCATTGAGCAGATCTAGACAAGTTGTACAGGATATGCACACTAATGGTTTCTTCAATTAAATGGAGGGATTTCTGATGATCCATTTTTCATCAAATTACGGTTGCAGCGGTGTAGTGACTGCATGTGACCCTGGTAGGTGCTATGCATCATGATTATTCTAGCCTATCACATTTGCACCTGTAGCTATCCTTTTTTTTCAGTCCTAGCCTCTTGCTCTCTCGGGACCCACCCCCACCACACCCATGATATTGTTGCACAATCTTGACCACTGCTGATTGTGGTCTGTGTACAAAATAAAGCTTTGTTATACTATTATCTGAATGCACAGTCTTGACCACTGCTGATTGTAAATAATAAAGCTTTATTATAGCATTGTAACCATGTCAGCGTGTTTTCAATGGTTGGAGTTCTGGGACATCCACATGCATCACAGTGTCCTATAGTTGTAAACTAATGAGCCCTTGCTAACATGCAATGGACCCATACATATTAACTGAATAATAGTACTAATTGCATTAGATATCCTATAATACTAAATCTGAAATCTTAGCATAATAAAGGGTTAATACACAGGCCAAGTCCAATTAGTGATACTGTGGAGTAGGAACATTTCCCTGAGGGCATAACAGGATTATGACAGGTGACACTGTAGTGGGTTGCAAGTTCCTTCTCCAGTGAATTGGGATTTGTCCAACCTCTCTGCTTTTGCCTGCCCACCTACACTGGCCCTACATGGTATAGCTCACAGCTTCATTGAAGTACACAAGCCCCCCTCACCAACACCACTTGGAATGGTCCTGCATATGCAAATGTGAGAAATCATGCTGCAAGATGCAGGAAGCCTTTACAGAAACACTACATCATTATACTGCAACACATATAACTCAAAATGGCTGCCATATTAACCCTTCATCACTCACAGTGGCTCTAATGTGGACCCTGAAATCTATATGTAATTGCATATACATCTCTCTCATCACATTTACATGTCACATATCAAGTACCAGGAGAACATTTGAATATCTCTTGTTCAGTATTTCAGTCATGTCTGACTCTCTCATTTTGCTAGGCGTCTGCCACTGCTTTTTTACAAGGTTTGCATGCTGGTGATTCTGGAGTGGCTTGTTAGTTCCTTCTCCAGTGGATTGAGATTTGGCAGACCTCTCATCTTTAGCCCGCCCACCTACACTGGTCCTACATGGTAAAACTCACAGCTTCATTTACGTACACAAGCCCCTTCACCACCATCACTTAGCAATGCAGAAGGGTACCAGGGGAACATACACCACACATATCTACTGTAACCCATCAGGAAGGGCCGCAAAAACACATGGAGGCTGTGCAGAGGCACTGGGATCAACAGCCAACTAACTGCCATCAGGGATAATCTTTGCTACACCCATCCTGGAAAGTCCTGCTCCATGTGTTGAGATGTCTACTCATTCCCATTTTGCGACCTTGCGTTATGTTGTGCTATTCATCAATTTACATTTGAATGGATTGCTAAGTGATGCTGTTGAAGGGGCTTGTGGGGTCGTGAATGAAGCTGTGAGCTATACCATGTAGGGCCAGTGTAGGTGGGAGGGTGAAAGCAGACAGGAAGGACAAATCCCAATTCACTGGAGAAGAAACTGGCAACCTGCTCCAGTATCACCAGCATGCAAACCTTGTAGAAAAGCAGTGGCAGAGGCCTAGCTACAGTAAATGAGCTGCAGTCCATGGGGTTACAGAGAGTCAGAAACTACTGAAAGAATGAACAGGAAATATTCAAATGTTCCCTGGGTATTTGATATATGCCATGTGACAGTGTAATTTACACATTATATGTTTTCCCAAATGTAGATGTTATGAGCAAAATGTTTATACAATTATATTGATATTTTATGGGCCACAATAGAGCCTTTGTGAGTAATAAAGGGTTAATATGGAACCATTTTAATGTTTATGTGTTGCTATTTAATCAGGTAGTGTCTTTAATTGCTTTATGTATGTTGCAGTATGGCTTTTCATATTGGCATGTGCATGACCATTCCAAGATATGATAAGAACTAATTGTTTTTATAATGCATTTGATTTGGGGGGAAGGGGTTATTGTGCAATTTAATTGTAATGGCCTTCCATGCTTTGCCTATATGTTAAACTGCACTGTTGTGTTAATTTTACACTTTACGTTGTCTCTACGTAGTAAGTAAACCCTTTGCGGGTGCTTTTTTGTGCCTGTATCGATTTTTGCTCGATTTGCGAGGTACGAGCTTACACGCCATGAATTTGTGTGCGCGACTTACTACGTTGCACTCCACGGAGCCTTATCTCGACCTAATTACGACATTTGCGAGCTACGTATTCAAAAACAACTCTAATTTAATGAGGCTCTTTATGTCACAACTGAAGTTTCTTCATCAAGATTATACACAAATCCTAGGCCTGCAAGTCCTGTCTCCACTGTGGCTTCTCAAGATCCTCACTCTGGAAAGAGTATTGTTATTTCATTTTAAATTATTTTTTTAAATGTTGTAATAAAAGTAAGGAAGTATAGAATGCATTTAGTAATCATTTTATAATGTGATCACATATATAGTTGTCGTAATTGCGGGGTTGACCAAGGTTGTTGGTAACGCAATGTAACCGCGGGACTTAGGCTGCAATGAGAACCATAGGCGCTCATTGCAGGCCTCGCGATGAGTGCTGCAGGTGCTCATCGCCAACAGCGCCGCGGGACTTAGCTGCAATGATCGCCTTTGGCGCTCAATGCAGGAGTGATGTCCCGAGACTCGCGCCACTTATCTGCAATGAGCGCCAAAAGCGCTCATCCTGAGATGCGCAAAATTACACTGAAGCACGTAGATGGGCTGCGGGGCTCGCAAAATTAAGACGTTAACGGCCGAACCACCAAACTGGAAAGCTCTGCAGAAACACACAAATATGCCTCAAATTACACTCACACACAGCACAGGGGGAGAGCCAAGGAGCCTGTGAATGAGGTTGCAAGTTAATTCACGATCAAAAATCGTTGAAGCAAGAAAGAAAAAAAGGCTGCTGAAAAAATGTAAACCCAACGAAAATGAGGCCGAAAGACATAAAACGAGGCTGAAGGATGGAAATACGAGCCCTAATCAGTAAGACTTAACGCAAACCAGTAACACTTAATAAAAGCCAGTAACACTTAACCCAAGGCAGTAACACTTAACCCAAGGCATTAACACTCATCGCGAGGCTCACAATGAGCGCCAAAGGCGCTCATCGCGGGGCTCGCAATGCGCGCCTATAAAGTACACAGGGGGAGAGGCTTGCAATGAGCACCGAAGGCACTCATCGTGGTGCTTGCAATGAGCACCGAAGGTGATCATTGCAAACCAGGAAAGTTGTGGCTCGCAAAGAACGCAGAAGGTGCTCAGAGGGGCCATAGCCTCGCATTGCATGGCAACAGCATTGCCAGGCTTCAAATGTTTTGCAGTTATTTTTGACGGGCAAGTCACTAGTATATAATAGTGATGTGTATTTTTTATTGTTTTTAATATTTCGTTTTTATTCCATATTATTTCCAATTCCTTCTGTAGTATTGTGTATAAGATTACATGAGTCGCTGTAGTGTCTTTACAGAATTATTCTTTTAATTACATTGTTTACGTTAGGTAATAAATGTTTATTTATTTTTTTATAATAAAGTGTTTTATTAACTGTTAATTTTTTGTTTAAAATAGTTTTTATCAACAATCACTTGATTAATGAAATTTTAGTTATTTTTCTGTTACTGCACACTTAATCTTTGCAATTTTAACAAGTATATACAGTAAAACTACATAAAAATATTTTTTTTCAATAACTAGTAAGTTTATGGTGTATAAATTGCATTTAAACTTATTTACTTAATTTAAATTTCATTTTTCTAACTTACATTATTCATAGTATTTTATTATAGATATTTTTGTCATAAGATGTCATATTTTGCATTTGATACATTTTTATGATGTTACAAATATTTATACAGTATATAGGTTTACATTTCCTTATTGTTTATTTAACTTTCTAAATTAAATATATATTTTTTTGTTCTGAGTTTCCTTTGAACCATGTGAGTATATTCAACTTATTTTTATAAAACTAATACAATTTTAGTGCAATGTATTAAATAATGTTTAAAGTAAAACTAAAATATTAAAATGATCTATTTTCTGAAAAATTTATCAAATGAGAAATTTACACGGTAACTTCTAATATATTATGCTCCTGATGTTACCATTTGATATAATTTTTATAATGTATTGTTTTTTTTTTTTTTTAAATAATACTTGTAGAATAATTGAATATATTAATTTATCACATATTGTTTAATTTATGTTTAACAGTTTAAATAAATAAATAAATGTAACTGATTTAAATTACTTTATTTTCTATTACCTAAGTAATGATATTTTAAGTAATATAAATGAAAGTTTAAAATATCAATATATAATATAGTGTATAGTTTAAAAAAAACTAAATATGATATATATCCTGGTGCAAAACACCCTTTCAACATACCACATAAACTTTAATTTGAGGATATTAACATCTTGAAAAAACATTGCATTAGATCAATTAAAAAATAAAAATATATACTGGTGTATAATTAATATCAGTGATACACAAGGATCATATATTTAATTAGTAATAGCCCTGAATGCATATGATGTATGAAAAAAATGTATTGGAATGGATATAGAGCAGATCCAATAAAATCTCCAATACCAAATACAGTAACAGGATCCCTATGATAAGTCAGTCAATACTATATTTTAGCCATATACCTCCAAATATACCAATCAATTGAATGCTATTCAGTAATCCTCATATTGCCATTCAGTGGTAATCCCCGGTTTACTAAATAAAGATTTGGACACCAACATTTTAAAAATGTTATAAACAAGATCCAGACATGGATATCCTTATAGCCATAATATTTCAGTATCCTGCAATATATTGCTGCCCCGATACTTAATAGCATTCCACCACAATGTGGTTCATAAATGGCCCTTATTTAATTCTGAATTGTAACTTTTCCAGCAAGGTGCTACAAACACACTGCACCACAATCGGCTGTATCAGCTTCACACATAAAAAGTAGTTGCGGTTTTGAGACTGAATGCTGCCCAAATCGTGAACCTCCTTGGCATGCAGTGTACTATTGATAAACACTTCAGTTTGGGATATCCATATCTCAGAGAGATGTTACCGATGGTCTGTTCTGGCTAGGGCAACATCTCTCTGAGATATGGATATCCCAAACTAAAGTGTTTATCAATAGTACACTGTATGCCACAAGGCTCCCGATTTGGGCAGCATTCAGTGTCAATACTGCAAGTACTCTTTTTTGGGCCTCATTCAATTGCGATTTGGGTCAGTTGAATAGGGCTCTATATAAGCACAGAGCATTTTTTTTACATACGTTTTTAGTTAGTGAACTTCTATGCAAAAGCAAGGTCTTTACTAACTAAAAACTTCTGTAAAAAAATATGCTCTGTGCTTATACAGAGCCCTATTCAATTGGCCAAATCGCAATTGAATGAGGCCCCTTATGTGTGAAGCTGATACAGCCGATTGTGGTGCAGTGAGTTTGTAGCACCTTGCTGGAGAAGTTACAAATCAGAATTAAATAGGTGCCATTGTGGTGGAATGCTATTAAGTATCGGGGCAGCAATATATTGCAGGATACTGAAATATTATGGCTATAAGGATATCCATGTCTGGATCTTGTTTTTAACATTTTTTTAAATGTTGGTGTCCAATTCTTTATTCAGTAAACTGGGGATTACAGCTGAACGGCAATATGAGGATTACTGAATAGCATTCAATTGATTAGTATATTTGTAGGTATATGGCTAAAATATAGGATTGACTGATTTATAGGGATCCTGTTACTGTATTTGGTATTGGAGATTATTTGGATGCAGATATTATATTTATCTGCTCTATATCCATTCCAATATATTTTTTTCATACATCATGAGCGTTCAGGGCTATTACTAATTAATTATAGGATCCTTGTGTATCACAGATATTGATACACCAGTATATATTATTATTATTTTAATTGATGTAAAGCCGCATTTTTTCAAGATTTTAATATCCTCAAATTAAAGTTTATGTGGTAGCATATAGTTTGCAATAATTATATATATTTTTTCATATTCCTGTTATGTATATAGTCTGATTTTTTTTTATATTTACATTGTATACATTATATATTTCAACTATATTATGTAGTTCTTTGTTAATAATATCATTTTACTATTTTTAGAGAGTAATGTTGCTGCTGCAAGTGGTAAGTAAATGATTTTGTGTAGTCAATGTTATTTTTTTGTCTCTTCAAAATGTTTTTAATATATTTTAAAAAACTCATAACATATTGAACTATAAACGTACATATATTAAAACACTTCAATAAGTATTTTGTTTATTTAAAAAAACATAAAATTAATTTAAATACTATTAAAAAACAATATTCAGAATTTAATAACATATAAAAAAGTAGAGGTACTGAACAATACCTAATGAGACACTGTCAAAAAGAACTGCCTCTAAGGGCTCTGTTAATAATGGACAGTGCTCCTGTTCATCCTCCAGGCTGTGAAGTTATTACCCCTAACACAACTAGGTGCTATGAGGTGACTTTGGATACTGAGTTGACACTGAGAGAGTTCTGGCAGGACCATTTCAATATCCTCCACTGTGTTAATCTGATAGATAAGGCCTGGTAGTCAGTCTCGTACAAGACCATGAATTGTGGCTGGAGGAAATTGTGGCCAGAAGCTGTATTTCAAGGAAATTGGAGGCTGAACATAGCACAATTGTGGAGGACATTGTTTCTCTGGGCAAGTTCATGGGCCTGGAGGTTAGTAATGAAGACATTGGAGAGTTAGTGGAGAAGCACAGACAAGAGGGCACTGAGGGTTTGCAAGAATGTTAAAAGGAGCAGCTAGTGATAGTGGCTGAAGAAATTTCTTCAGTTGAAGAGGAGATAAGGGAGGAAGCACCTCCTGCACTGATCAAAGAAATATGGGCAAAATGGGTTGAATTACAAAATTTGGTGAAAAGGTATCAAAGCTCAAGCAATCCCCAATCTGGACCGGTTTATTGGTCAAACACTGTCTCACTTCAGAAACATTCCAAAACGAAGGCAGAAACAAGTTTGTCTTGACATTTTCTTGACTTTCTAGTGAAACTCACTGAATCAGAGTTTCCAGCAGGGTTCTTATATATGTCTGTTTAGTTTTAAGGTTTTGTATCAAGAAAAAACAACACCACCAGATCAAACTAAAATGTAAAATTTCTAAGGTCAGGAACAAATTATTTCAATTTAGATTAATCCTTATGGGAAATACTACCTTGGTACTCAACCTTTTTGGTAATCGGATTAAGGTGGAGTACCAAGGTACCACTGTACTATTAATCATTCCATACTTTTACTGTGTAGTTCTTTAACTGATCATGTTTTGAAACCTACAATATTTTTCTATTGTAACCCTTTTTTATTAAAAAAAGTAAAGAAACAAAGACTTTTATTTAGAAAATATGACTGGTCATGAAAATAAATATCTTTTTTGAAGGATAGCAATTATATGAAGCCATCTATTATCACATAGTTGTTTGGCTCCTTTTTAACTCATAATGATAACAGAAATAGCCCTGATCAAAAGTTTACATACCCTTAATTCTAAATACTATGTATTGCCCCATTTAGCATCAATGACAGCGTGCAATCCTTTGTAATAGTTGTCTATGAGGCCCCTAATTATTGCAGGTGGTATAGCTGCCCATTCGTCTTGGCAAAATGCCTCCGGGTCATGCAAAGTCTTTGGTCGTCTTGCATGAACCACACGTTTGAGATCTCCCCAGAGTGGCTCGATGATATTAAGGTCAGGAGACTGTGATGGCCACTCCACAACCTTTACCTTTTTTTGCTGTAACTACTGGAGGGTCAACTTGGCTTTTTACTTAGGGTCATTGTTATGCTGGAAAGTCCAAGAGCGCCCCATGCGCAACCTTCAAGAATGCAAATTGTCTGCCAGTATTTTCTGATAACATGCTGCATTCATCTTGTCATTCATTTTCACAAGAATGAGCCACCACCATGCTTTACAGTGGGGATGGTATTCTTTTCACTATAGGCCTTGTTGATCCCGCTCCAACATTTTGTGACAATAAAGCTCTATTTTGGTCTCGTCACTCCAAATTACAGTGTGCCAGAAGTTGTGAGGTGTGTCAAGGTGTTGTCGGGCATATTGTAACCGGGCTTTTTTGTGGCATTGGTGCAGTAAAGGTTCCTTTCTGGCAACTCGACCACGCAGCTCATTTTTGTTCAAGTATCTTTGTATTGTGCTCCTTGAAACAACCACAACGTCTTTTTCCAGAAATTTCTCCTGAGGTTACCTGTGGGTTTTTCTTTGTATTCCGAACACTTCTCCTGGCAGTTGTGGCTGAAATCTTTCTTGGTCTACCTGACCCTGGCTTGCTATCAAGAGATACCCAAATGTTCCACTTCTTAATAAGTGATTGAACAGTACTGGCTGGCATTTTTAAGGCTTTGGATATCTTTTTATATCTTTTTCCATCTTTACAAAGTTTCATTACCTTATTATTCAGATCTTTTGACAGTTCTTTTCTGCTTCCCATGGCTTAGTGTCTAGCTTGCTCAGTGCATCCAAGTGAGAGCTAACAAACTCATTGACTATTTATACACAGACACTAATTGCAATTTAAAAAGCCACAGGTGTGGGAAATCAACCTTTAATTGACATTTTAACCTGTGTGTGTCACCTTTTGTGCCTAAAACAAGGCCAAACATTAAAGGGTATGTAAACTTTTGATCAAGGCCATTTGGGTGATTTCTGTTATCATTATGATTTAAAAAGGAGCCAAACAACTATGTGATAATAAATGGCTTCATATGATCACTATCCTTCAGTAAAAGACATTTTTCAAAATAAATTCCAAAATTTCACAATTTCTGCCAGGGTATACAAACTTTTGAGCACAATTGTATACTGTATATAGAATCATTATTAAATGCTAAAATTAAATAATATATGGCATTGTTTTTAAATAATAAAACATTTACTTAATAAAATCTACTATAAAAATTGACGTTATGTCTGTCACGCCTGCACAGTGCTTTGTGCGCAGGCGCATGATTGTTGGTAGAGTATAGGCATTGCAGAACTGCATACGCGGAACTGTCAGTTTTTGTAACTGCTGCCATAACCAAGCTGGGTATACAGAGTGAGCCGAGAGAGAGAGACAGGACAGAGAGAGAAAGAGTAAGACAGAGAGACACAGAAGAGAGAGAGAGAGAGGTCAGAGAGGGAGGGAGAGATAGAGCAGAGAGAGAGGACAGAGAGAGAGCAGAGAGAAACATGACAGAGAGAGACAGGACAAAGAGAGAGAGAGAGTAAGACAGAGAGACACAGTAAAGAGAGAGAGACTAGAGAGAGAGAGAGAGAGCTACAAGAGAGAGGGAGACAGTACAGAGTGAGACAGAACAGAGAGAAAGAGACAGGACAGAGAGAGAAAGGACAGAGAGAGAGAGAGAGTTACAGGCGCACTGGTTATGACGCGAGAATAGCGCTCAGTTAAATATAATATAAAATCCACCACCAAAGGGTGGTATTTGCACAGACACAGAGCAAAATGAACAAAATATATATGTTGTATATAGTAATGGACTTAATTAAGTTATAACTTATAAACACTTCTTATTCAACTCAGTGGTCAGACTGACATCTCATTTGGGGAGCTGTTCGGTATGTGACCTTCCCCTAGCTGGTCCAGGAGCCGAATGGCGCATTTCCCGACAAAAACGTGTAACTTCCGGCACGACATTCGCACCACTTCCGGTGTGCCTCATGATGTCACTTCCGGTGCTATTCTTGCATCATGACCGGACCAACTGTAACTTCACTTCCGGCGCATTCAGAGCGTCACTTCCAGTGCGCCGTATATGTCATTTCCGGTTCTGACGTCCTCGACGTCCCTTCCGCTCCTGACTCAGATCATGGAGGCCACAAAAAGGCCAGCTCCGCAATTGTACACCACACAGAGGACAGTATATATGGAAAAAAATTACAGTATATATAAAAAAGACAACAGTATATATGAAAGAGACATGAATAATATGAAACAATGTAAATATCAAACAATGTAAATATCAATATGTCTATAAACTAAAACATATAGGCAATCTTAATATGTACTGTATGTATATATATATATATATATATATATATATATAAATATATAAAATATATAATATAATATATAATATACACCTATACAGTAAACATGAATAAAAACAAACATATATATATATATATATATGTATATATATATATATATATATATATATATATATATATATATATATATATATATATATAAAACTGTGATAGCAAATAAGGTTACGTTATCTATTGAGACAACCACCTAAAGTTTTTTTAGAAGGATAGTTGGAAATAAGTACTTCCCAGTCTAAACAATACCCACCTCCCAACCCGGGTAGAATCATGCAAAACTGTCATATGTAATTATATACACAACGTAACATCAGGTCCTGTGAAAGAGCAAACGAGATAAGAACACAGAAATATTAAGGAACTTTTTCTTTACATACATTTATATAATATTCTGATTGCTTTTGTTTATAAAGTAGATGGATTGTCTTGTGTTTTGCTGCAAATAAATTTGTGAGTGTTTGCTGTACTTTCTTTTCTTTGCAATACAAGATAATTTTTGTCTGTGTCTTTAAGGCTGCAGAGATTGTGTCCACCACTGAAATATATTTCTAAAGCCGGCATATATATAAAAAAAGGAAATCTTTTTCCAGAAATATGTAACAGTGGAGGATTTATGGTCTATCTTGTTTGTAAGTGTAAGACAGTGTGTTTATTCTATTTTAAAGCTTGCTAACACTTATCTCTGCGTCCCGAAAAGAAAAAAAAAAAAGGCTGTGAATTTCTGTCTCCTTGCAGAAAATTCTTAAGGTCGTATTTAGTTTGGATAGGATGTGTATGGAATGTTGTTGTTTAACTTTTTAAGGTGGATTTCAGTATTGGTAGTTATATGTTTGTGGAGAGATGTCTCAGGAAGAAGTGGAGTGTTAGTTGGGAATTATTGTAAGTTTAGTACGGTACTGAAGCGAATAGTTCCTAGAATGTTATAGTAAGTGATTTGGAAGAGAGATTTTGTATGTGAATTTGATCCAAAATGGAGTTTGTTTTTGAATAGACTGCAAATAGTAAATACGGAAAGAGAAAACAGGCAGCCCTTAACCCCCGAATTAATCCTTCTACATATATGATGTATCTGAAGTGAATGTGTCAAGGACACCATGACTCAGACTGACATCAGACTTCTTATACAGACTTTTAGACTCTGATATAGAGTCAGGATGGAATTAGGCTAACGTCCCTTCCATTACGTGACAATGACTTTAGATTTGTCCAGGATTTAAGGGTAATTAATTACTTAGTCATCCCAATTGCCCCGATTGTCCCTGATATCACTGCTCTCATTACGACCATTTCCCATGACGCCACTATATTTATTATTATTGATTTATCAAACGCATTATTTTTGGTCCCATTGGACCATGAGACACAACTACTTATGGTTTTCACTTTTTGATGGGTGCCAAATAACATGGACCCGTCTTCCCCTAAGGCTACGTGGATTCACCAGCTGCTTACTCACTGGTGCTCCAACAATAGCTTGCGGTCATGGACCCGTGTCATGGTTCTGTCCCCATTCAGTACATCAAATGACTTACTGTTTGTTGATATGTACTCCTACCGGGGAAGCCAATAGACAGTATTCACTCAGTCTGCTACAGCACCTAGCAGCTGAAGGTCACAAGGTAACTAAATACAAATGGGGGCAACACATGTTGATGATTAATTATTGCAGGCAATGGATCCCTGAATGCTCACTATGACTCCATTTTACGTACGGCTGCTAAGGGGGACAGCCCAAAACATATTCAGTGGACTCCAGGCATGACTGAAGCTTATGTGACCTTAAAAGTTAGTATTATGCAGGCCCCGCTTTAGGACTACCTGATTATTGTAAACCATTTCATTTGTATGCAAGGGACAACTGTAAAACCATGGCCACGGTCTGTGCCCAAGATCACGGAGGTAGTATGTGTCCCGTTGCATTATTTTCCAAAGTAGTCCCTACTCCGGTCCAGGAGATGCTGGTGTGTCTCCAAAAACATTTGGTTCCTTGTGATGTGGCCGTACAGAAAGCATTCCCCCCCCCCCCCCTTCAGCTGCTCTGGCAGAAGGACTGACAGAGAGAACAAGCTGCAGCTGCAACCCAACCCCCCCCCCACCCCCCTGCTGCATCCAGTAGTACACTGAAAATGAAACTAGTAAAACTGATAACACATAGCAAGTACAAAGAATCACAATGATTTTATATCTAGAGGTAATGCTTTAGCTGACAGGGTAGCAACAGTTGCAAGTGTCATTTTGCATCAGAAACTTAAAATCACACTGCCAGACATACATACAAAGATATATACAGTGTCTACAGAATAACTCTACATTACCTAACAAAGCATTACATGATCACTTGCCTCCACCCACAGCTTCATTCACCCATTTACAAATTGATTTTACTCATATCCCAAAGACAGGATCAAAGCAATTGTACCTGTTGATGATAGTAGACCAGTTCTCACGGTGGCCTGAGGCCTTTGTAACACAAAGAGAGGATGCTAAGACGGTAGCTAAAATATTAACTACCGAGGTAATACTGAGATATGGATGCCCATTGCAAATTAATTCTGATAATGGACCAGCCTTTATTAGTGCGGTAATTAAGGAACTGGTACAATGGCTACAGATAACCTGGAAATTCCATATCCCTTACCATCCTCAGAGTTCAGGCATAGTGGAAAGAATGAACTGCACTATTAAGGAGAAACTTACAAAGGCCACTGCAGGTACATGGGTGAACTGGCAGAAATACTTATCTGCCATTCTAGCAGAAATTAAGATGACTCCTAATAAGTCTACTAAATTGTCCCCTTTTTGAGATTCTTATGGGAAGACCATTTCCAACTCCTTGGGTAAAAGGCCCACTTGTAATTATGTCTGGTGATCTTGATCTTATAAGAGAACAATATGTGCAACAATTGATTGATAAATTGAATGGCATCTATGGTGATGTGTCTTCCCGCTTTCCTTTACCCTCACAGGAACCAACACATCTGTTCCAGCCAGGTGACCTCGTCTGTGTCCTTCCAGCCAGGTGACCTCGTCTGTGTCGACAACTGAACAGAGCAAAGAAGGGAGGCTCCCCATTCGGATCACCGACTACCGATGTAGCAGTAACCAGGACTGCCATCCTCACTGACTCACAGGACATCTGGATCCACGCATCACGTCTGAAGCTGTGTCCAAAGAGGGGTAAAGCAGGTGACAAAGTCCCCGTTAAAGCGATTGAAGACAGTGATAATAAAAATTTCAAACCTACTTCTGCATCCACAGAATGCATGGAAGAACTTTCTCCTGTTGATGTGCATTATGCTCCTGATTTATTTGCCCTTATGGACATTTCTGAATTGCCATTATGACCAAGACGATCTGGGACCATTAAAGTCTGTTTGTGGTAAACACAATAACACTCACATCAATACTAGTTCACCTCATAGGCACAAGAGATCCACATGTGATAACACAATTATACAAAATCATCCCTGGGAACGTAATACATTACAAGGATATGCTCACTCCTTTAACATTTCCAATTGCTGGGTAAGTGCACACGTTGTTACACATGGGGAAATAGGTATGCCTCTATTTGGCCTTCCAGCAGAAAACTTCACTCAAAGCCACATACTGTATATGACAATGGCAGTACACAACCTCGCAAATAGAATTTCTTTACAATATGTACAATCAGCCACACCACTTAACTCTTTATGGATGCAACACCTCATACGCATGTATTTCCCATCAAAATATAATAAGAGTGTATAATTTATGTTAACCCACACTAACCCAGAATATAACTGTTTTAGGGCCCTAGGAAAATGTAAATCTGTTGGTTGGTCCACTTGCTCCAATACCACACTTATTTTTATAGGACCTCCTCCCTTTCTGACCTGTATAAGAGCTGTAGAGGTCCCGGATGTCCCTACTTATTTTCTCTTTTACATAATATATCAATTAATGGTACTGGTTGTAAAAACAGTAATGGGTCCGTGTCTAATCTCTTCCACCTTATGCCGCCTTCTCCAGCCATGAATGTATACTTTATCTGTGGCAGGTACGCCTACCGATGGCTGCCCCCTAATTGGGTGGGCAGTTGTTATTTAGGTCAAGTAATCCCATATATATACACAATCCCAACACTTCCAGAAGGCTGCATCAGAACCATGAGGGATATAGAGCAGAAGTGCGGGTGGAAAATATTCCTAGACACCCTAGGTATAACCCTCCCACATGCAGGCGTAGGGAAACTACAGGTAGAACTATCCATCCTTTCTCTAGTAGTACAGAGGGCATTGAATAGCTCTGCTGAAGCAATTGAGAAACTAAAATAGGATCAGGTGCAAATTTAGAATGGTCACTTTGTAGAATAGAATGGCTTTAGATTATGTTTTAGCTTCCAAAGGCGGTGTGTGTGCTTTAGTAGGTAAAGAATGTTGTTCTTATATTGATGATAATTCTGTTTACTGTCATTACTTCCCTTGTATTCCTTTGTGCTTTTATTACTTACTGCAAGGCTTTATTCCTAAGAATTTTCAGCTAAATACTGTGACTTAACACCACCCGGTCACAGGTATATCTCATGTACTGATACCCTGGAGGGTCTATCACCTTCCAGTGTTTCAGTTCGCTTCCTATCATATATATACACCACTGCTTACATCCCAAATAAAGATCACGTTGTGATCTAAGAGGGGAATGAAGGGGTTAACATATTCTGCTGATGAAGGGGTTAACATATTTTGCTGACACATAGCCTTACCATAATATCATGTGCCTATCCTTGGGATGTTTTTCAACCTTACTAAAACACAAAACATTTCTTGTTGTTCTAGAAACAGACAAACACCTGATTATTTGTCCTTGTACCAACTAACATGACCCGTAAAGATGCTGCTAATATCCGCCTTCTTTTGCAAGTATAAATTCTATGCAATGACGTAGCAATAAATGGAATTAGTACTGAGACTGATTGTGTGTGTGTCTTACATCCAGTACGAGTTCCACAGAATTCTGTTTGGGCCCTGTGTTTCCAAGCTGCCAACTACTGATTAGGATGTCCCAACAATAAGTACCTCTTATTTTTAAATATCCAACTGTTAAAAACATGTATATAAAAAAAAAATAAGATATACATACCAAAAACCCAATTATCATAATAAAAAGCAGACAGACTCACCATATAAAATGATAAAAACTATAATAATTATAAAAATGATAAAAAGGCCGCTAGGTCTATATTAATATTCAGACCCTCTGGTATCAATGTGCCCAATTTGTGGATCCACTTGGTTTCCGCTTTTCTCAAAAGATTCAGTCTGTCTCCATCTCTGGATCCTAATACAATCAGCCTTATTAAATTGCGATTTAATGCGCCGGAAGTGAAGTTATAGGCGCACCAGTTATGACACGAGAATTGCGCCGGAAGTAACGCCATGAGGAGCTACGGAAGTTACGCGAATGTTGCGCAGGAAGTTGCACTTTTTGGCGGGAAATTCGGCTCCTGGACCAGCTAGGTGAAGGTCACATACAAAACAGCTCCCCAAATGAGATGCCAGTCATACCAATGAGATGAATAAGAAGTGTTTATAAGGTATAACTTAATTAAATCCATTACTATATACAAGATATATTTTGTTGATTTTGCTCAGTGTCTTTGCAAATACCACCCTTTGGTGGTGGATTTTATATTATATTTTAACTGAGGAAGCTCTAATAGTTGAGCGAAACGTGTCTTTTTTATGTTTTATGTGTTGAGGCACTCCATCTGATCAGTGGAGATCTTATTGTATCTTTATTAAATTTATTTTATTTTGACGATAATTGGACTTCAGCATTTTTTAGCTATATATCTGCATTGTGAGAGGTCATTTGTGGAGCAACTGGTCCTGTACACGAACCCAGAAATAAGTGGAATAGTGGTTTATTTCCTGATGTGCCTGATATACCTTATGACTGTGAGGATCTAGCATGTGAGTTGGCACTCTTTACACCGCAGGAAAATATGTGGTGGTTTTGTGGTTTATGTTTTATTGTCCTATTGCCATAAGGATAATCTGCATTAGGGTGGTCCTCTTTGTTCTTTGTTTATTGTTTTGAAGACACTACTACCAGCGGACCCTTTATGAACAGCGTACCTTAAGGAGGCAGTGGAACCCTAAGCAGTTTGCAGAACACTTAGAGTTTATTATCAAGGGACATCCCATGAACAGCTAAGAAGACAGTGGAACTCCAAGTCGTTTTGAAGAACCTTCAGGTGCATTTCACCTTTAAGATATAAGATGTTGGACTTTGGACTGAAACATTGTATTAGATTTTTTTTATAATTGAAATATTCTTATTTAAGAAAAGCTTGAATGTTTAGCTCTACAAGGGTGGAGATTTGATTTGTTTTATATGAATTGTTCTCCATCATAAGTATTGTGTAATTTACTATTCAATTGGCATCTTTTGGTAACCTCCAAATGGCTGCTGAGTTACAGCCTTGAAAAAAAGTGGTGCTGTTAAACCCTTAACTTTTTTCAAGCCTGCAAGGATTGGAGCAATACCGATATAAGCTTCAAGTCTTGCGGGCTTGAAAAAAAGTTACAGGTTTAATGCCACCAAACCTTCAAATGAGAGAGGGAAGGGATCGGAGGGGTCATTATTTAATTATTTAAGGACTCATATTGCCAGTAATTTATGAATATGTCCAAGGGAGCATGGCATTGTTGCATTTGGATTATGTGTTATTGTGTGGTTATATGTTGCCTTACATGGTTATTATGTATCCTAGTTATAATACGTTGTAAGAGGGAAAATGTTATATAGAACATATGTGGAATTGGTAAAAATGCTCTCCATAGAAGTTAGCTGCAGATCATTGCACACTCACACATACAGACCTTGGGTCAAGACAGGTGTATGTACTTCAAGTAGTCCTAAGCAAACACTTGAGTGTAATAGAAAGTTTTTTTTTCACTAGCCAGCTATAGATATCTGGTGAATTTGATCTCAAGAGCTTTGATAGCCCAAGGTTGCAAGCCAGATGGTCTGACATCACACATACACAAATGTACACAATGGTGGTATTGGAGAGTATAAATATGTTGTTTTGATCATTCAATAAGGGTTGAGAGATAGTTTTCACATATCCACAGTGTGAGACTATTTATGTGTGTTGTATCCTGACTTGGGGAGTGGTCTTGCCATGGGCCACTAGTAATCAGTATCCAGTATTCTCTGCCTGTACCTTTTGGGCCTTGCCCTCTTCAGAAGCCATATTTTGTGCCACAGAGAACAGGAACTACATGATTCTGCTGGGGTAAGTTTGAACTGGGTTCATATCAAGCCCCCTTGAAAAGCAGATCGTGACAGGGGGGAAAAGACACTGGGGAGGGAGAGAGGGGAGGGGGCAGACACAGGGGATGGAGAGGGGAAAAGAGACACAAAGGAGGGAGAGAGGGCAAAGAGACACAGGGGAGGGAGAGAGGGGGAAACAGACACAGCAGAGGGAGAGGGGGGAAAGAGACACAGGGGAGGGAGATGGTGGAAGAGGCTCACAATGAGCACCGAAGTAGCTCAACGTGAGGCCCAGGATGAGTGCTAAAGTTATGGGGGGGAGGCTCACAATGAGCCCCAAAGATGAGGCCTGCAAGTTAGAGGAGGGGTGAGCCTCACATTGTGTGGCAAACAGCAGTTGGAGGCTTCAAATTTTATTGCCGTCATTTTTGATGGGGAAGTTGCTAGTATACATATAATTGAACATATACAATTTGTATTTATACACATAGAGCAACAAAAATTACCACAGAAAAATATATCATACTTAAATAAGTATAAGTACAAGCATATGTTGTAAAACATGAATTAATGGATCATTGTACTCACCTATTTATATTATACATCTACAAATGGGCATAATCTTTTGGAAAGTAAAAATAATTGTTAAATATTATACATACTTGTGCTGCAATGAGAGCCATTATTTTTGATAATCTACTTTTACAGTGATTGTCATAAAGAATATATATATTGTGATCGTTTGCTCCTTGGAAGTAATGACAAGCAAGTGGAGTGTGAGTTCTTGTCAGAAGTGAAGGAGTTAAAACTTCTGAAGAACTCCTAATTTGAGCAACTCCCCTTTAAAAGACTGGAAAGCAGGCATGGAAAGGTGGGGAGGGGCTGACTAGGCCCTAGGCAGGTGTGCTGCTGAGAGGAACAAGCACAGAGTGGAAGGTGATCTGCTGTGGAAGTACAGTGAAGTTTGTAAACTACCCTGTAAAGGATTGCCTAAGTGACTGTTACTGGGAGAACGGGGACTACAGCGAGTTGTATGAGCTGGAAGAGTGACTTCAGACCCAGGAGGTGAAGTTACAAGGAAGCCAAGTAAGTGAAGGGAATAAGTGAGGATTCCCAGGCAGAGTCTTGCCTTAAAGGCCTAAGCACGGTCTAGCTGAAGTATTATGCCCCAGGGAAGAAGTGAAGTAAAAGAGAAGTTTATACAAGTGAATTTGTGTATGCAAGGGTCCCTGGGGTGAAGCATACGGGAGAGACGGGCGGGCCCTATGCTTCACCCGCAACTGTGTTACAGAGTGAGGAGCTGTGTCCCACTGAGAGAGGAGCTGTATCCCACTGAGAGAGGAGCTGTGTCCCACTGAGAGAGGAGCTGTGTCCCACTGAGAGAGGAGCTGTGTCCCACTGAGCGAGAGAAGCTGTGTCCCACAGAGCGAGAGAAGCTGTGTCCCACAGAGCGAGAGAAGCTGTGTCCCACAGAGCGAGAGAAGCTGTGTCCCACAGAGCGAGAGAAGCTGTGTCCCACAGAGCGAGAGAAGCTGTGTCCCACAGAGCGAGAGAAGCTGTGTCCCACAGAGCGAGAGAAGCTGTGTCCCACAGAGCGAGAGAAGCTGTGTCCCACAGAGCGAGAGAAGCTGTGTCCCACAGAGCGAGAGAAGCTGTGTCCCACAGAGCGAGAGAAGCTGTGTCCCACAGAGCGAGAGAAGCTGTGTCCCAGAGAGCGAGAGAAGCTGTGTCCCAGAGAGCGGGAGAAGCTGTGTCCCAGAGAGCGAGAGAAGCTGTGTCCCAGAGAGCGAGAGAAGCTGTGTCCCAGAGAGCGAGAGAAGCTGTGTCCCAGAGAGGAGAGCTGTGTCCCAGAGAGGAGAGCTGTGACCCAGAGAGCGGAGCTGTGACCCAGAGAGGAGCGGTGTCCCAGAGGTTGCTGAAGGTGGGGACCTAATCTCACCAGTAAAGAGACTGTTTACTTCCTGGCCACAAGGTGGCACTACCCCAAGTCTAAAGGACTCTTTGTTTCCTGGCCACAAGGTGGCAGACTCCCAAGATTAAAGGACTGTATATACCTGGCCACAAGGTGGCAGTCTCCCACCTCACAGAGACATAGCCGTTTATCTCCCGTTATTTTAAGCAGAGCTACGGCTACCGCTGTATTTTCTTTCTTCAAATAAACCTATTTGCTGCACTTTCAAGCCAGTATCAGCCCTTCATTCAAGTAACCACCGCTATATGCGGCCATCCTGATCACACTGGTGTCATTTGTGGATTGAAAAATGTCTGTGTTGAAGAAGACAGCCCACCGTACAGCATAAATGGAGGAGGACTTGAAAGCTTTTATAGAAGCCCAGCGGGTTGAACAAACAGCAAGCCGAGTTGAACAGAGTGCTGGCTGCTAAGCTTGGTCAGAGCCAGTCAGAAAAGAGAGAAATGATTGCAGAGCATAGCATCCAAGCCGCAAAAGAGGAAGATAAAGGTTTTGGAGAGGTTACTGTAAGATTTAGAGAGGCCACAGAGAAATGGCAGAGACAAATGGAAGTCGACAGGGTCCAAATGAGATAGTCTCTAGAAGCACAGAAAGTGCAGCTGCAGCGACTGAGATCTACAGAGAACAATGTGGATTCAAAATCAAGCAGGGTAAGGAACCCCAATTGCTTTCTAAAGAAAATGACAGCTCAGGATGATGTAGAAACCTACCTCCTGAATTTTGAGAGGATTGCTACCAGGGAAGGTTGGCCTAAACAGCACTGGGCCACAGTCCTGGGTCCCTATCTGTGTGGAGAAGCACAGGAAGTGTATGGGGTTTTGCCTGAAGAAATTGCAACCAATTATTGCACCCTGAAAGAGGAGATCCTTGATCGTATAGGAGTAAAGAAAGTACAGAGAGCGCACCCCTGGAATTTTTTTGCCAGACAAGCGTATCGCTACCCAAGAGACATACTTGTCGGGCCAAGTCTAAGTTACAGTTTCCCTGTTAAGGGAAGGCCAACCAAACCTGACCTAGTAGTAAACAAGGAGTCGGAGAGAGTGCCCGCAGAGTCGGAGAGAGTGCCCGCAGAGTCGGAGAGAGTGCCCGCAGAGTCGGAGAGAGTGCCCGCAGAGTCGGAGAGAGTGCCCGCAGAGTCGGAGAGAGTGCCCGCAGAGTCGGAGAGAGTGCCCGCAGAGTCGGAGAGAGTGCCCGCAGAGTCGGCCGATCCAGCCAAAGAGGTCGCTGAGAGCCCCAAAGAGGTCGCTGAGAGCCCCAAAGAGGTCGCTGAGAGCCCCAAAGAGGTCGCTGAGAGCCCCAAAGAGGTCGCTGAGAGCCCCAAAGAGGTCGCTGAGAGCCCCAAAGAGATCGCTGAGAGAACAAAAGAGCCTGCTGGTGCAGATAGAATGGCCTTAGAGGAGGAGAAACAGCGTTTTGTAAGGCTCCAAAGACAAGCCCACGTTAAAATGAGGCCCGAGTATATCCCTGAATAGCGGAGGAAGCCGACATTCGAGGACTACCAAGCCTAGACTAAGCCTAAGCTGAACGAATCAGTGGTGTCGGAGCGGCCACACAGTGATAAAGAGGAGAACATCTCTCAATTTCGACAGAAGCCCCGGCAAATACCATTGTTGACGTTAGACAGTGGTGAAAGTGACAAAGAGGCGTCTAATGGAGACCAGCTAGAAAGTGTTTCTAGGCCAGTGTCCGATGTGAAAACCTTAGAAAAGACTGTTCCTGTATCAAAACTGGAGCACACGCCACTAAATGAAGCTGGACAAGCTGCACAGGCAGAAGGATTTGATGATGACCCTGATGAACCAGCCGTAGTAACGCTGGTTGAGTTTGTTGCGGCTAAGCAAGAAAAGTTAGATGCTCAACGATCTATTGAAGCCTCTGTTCCGGATTCATCAAAAGAGCAAGGAACAGTACCTGAGAGATCCACTGAAGAACAAATTCAGGCTGTCACTGTGTCTGTGATAAGGGGGAAGAGAGCTGTTACCAGTCTTGAAGGAACAGAGCAAGCAAAGGAACTTCAGTTGTCTACAAACAAAAATAAACTTGAAACTGAGAATGTTCTAACCAATGAGGTGGAGGTAACTTCAAGAGCATTAACTGCTCTGGAAGAGGCAATAGAAATCTCGTGTGCTGAAGAGACCACTGAAATGTTGTCGGTGGTTCCCCAATTAGAAGAGTCACCTGCAACCACAGATGAAGCTACACCTGTGCCAGAGGAAAGCGACAATGCAAAGAGGGTTGAAGAACAACAGAAGCCTGTTGATCACATCCTTCAAGCAGTGGCAGAAAGTACAAAGCTGTCTGTAGAAGCAGAAACTGTACATCATGTAGTAGACATTATGGAAACGAATACTGTGGGCTTTGAAATTATTGGCACAACAGAAAATGTGCCACCACTTGACGAAAAACTCCCTGAAATCATCCCTGCTGATGGTAAAGTAGAAGAATTTACATATCTGATGGAGGAGGCAGCAAAGGAACTGCCTGCAGAAAGCATTCATGATTTCTTCAAGCGTCGGCCAAGGCCACCTTGCGAAGGGAATGACTTGCAGCTTATTAAATCAACAAAGTATCAGCCATGTAGTTTGGAACGCAAGTTGGTCATGAGTGATAAAAAAGAAGTCAAAACAACAGACTCTGCTCCAGCAGAAAAATCTAAAGGGAATGCAAATAATTCCACCCAAGCATCACAGGCATGTATGGGCGAGGTATTAGAAGGAACTAAAGTTGGAGGAAGTGAGCCAGCCAAGAGTTCTGATGAGCCACCCAGGGCTTGGCACACAGTGGATTCGGAGGACCAGGTGGAAAAGCCAGAGTCCATTCCGAGGCCTGTAAGTGAAGATGTAGATCCTACTTGTGAAATCCAGCAGGAAATCCCTGTGCCCCTACTGGATTCTCAGACTGTTGAGGAGACATCTAAATATCCGGTACCAAAACAACATAAAGCAAAGCTTTCCAAGCTGGAAAAGCCTTGTTGGTGCCCCGATGATGGCTTATTGGTTAAGTTGGATGAACATAAGCAAAATAAAGAACTAGAAGTTTGGAAAGAGCGTTTTCTGAAGCACTCCCTGCATAAAGCCAAGCCTGTGTTTGAGAGGAAAGTTAACCTAAATATCGTCCGCAAAGGGACAACGGCAGATGGAAAGGAGGAGCTAACGGCAGATGAGGTATCTGTCATTGTGTCTGCTGAAACAACTGATGAGGTAATTCAGAGAAAGCCAGTTAAAAAGCTCCCAATTCTTAAAGCAAAGCTGCAGGAAGCAAAGAAACGGCATCATACTGAAGAGCGGCAGAAGCGCCAGGCTTTGTTTAAGTTGGACAAGGAAGGTGGCCGTGAAGTTGAGGATGACGAGGGAAACACTGAGACTGTAGTAGATCTCCTGGGAGTTGAAGTTAATGAAGAGATTGTAAATGAGTACGGGCTCGAAGAGAGTGCAACGGATATTGTTATATCTGTACCCAGACATGTGACTACAGAGTCCATCACAAGGCTGTTCGAGGACAGCGCTACAAAGTTGAGAGATTCACTCCTTCCTGATAAAGGCTACACACATGAAGGAGGCCAACAGACCAGTATGGAAATGAGAAGATGGATTTACAGGCGGCCACGATCGCAGCCTGCTACCTCAGTGCGGACGGCACAGAGCGAGGAGTTCTTGAGTGGTGAGCGACCCTAGCGGATGTCCGGCCTCTCGGCATTTCGCCCAACACCATGTTGTTGAGCTGAGGGGGGGGGGTGTGATCGTTTGCTCCTTGGAAGTAATGACAAGCAAGTGGAGTGTGAGTTCTTGTCAGAAGTGAAGGAGTTAAAACTTCTGAAGAACTCCTAATTGGAGCAACTCCCCTTTAAAAGACTGGAAAGCAGACATGGAAAGGTGGGGAGGGGCTGACTAGGCCCTAGGCAGGTGTGCTGCTGAGAGGAACAAGCACAGAGTGGAAGGTGATCTGCTGTGGAAGTACAGTGAAGTTTGTAAACTACCTTGTAAAGGATTGCCTAAGTGACTGTTACTGGGAGAACGGGGACTACAGCGAGTTGTATGAGCTGGAAGAGTGACTTCAGACCCAGGAGGTGAAGTTACACGGAAGCCAAGTAAGTGAAGGGAATAAGTGAGGATTCCCAGGCAGAGTCTTGCCTTAAAGGCCTAAGCACGGTCTAGCTGAAGTATTATGCCCCAGGGAAGAAGTGAAGTAAAAGAGAAGTTTATACAAGTGAATTTGTGTATGCAAGGGTCCCTGGGGTGAAGCATACGGGAGAGACGGGCGGGCCCTATGCTTCACCCGAAACTGTGTTACAGAGTGAGGAGCTGTGTCCCACTGAGAGAGGAGCTGTATCCCACTGAGAGAGGAGCTGTGTCCCACTGAGAGAGGAGCTGTGTCCCACTGAGCGAGAGAAGCTGTGTCCCACTGAGCGAGAGAAGCTGTGTCCCACAGAGCGAGAGAAGCTGTGTCCCACAGAGCGAGAGAAGCTGTGTCCCACAGAGCGAGAGAAGCTGTGTCCCACAGAGCGAGAGAAGCTGTGTCCCACAGAGCGAGAGAAGCTGTGTCCCACAGAGCGAGAGAAGCTGTGTCCCACAGAGCGAGAGAAGCTGTGTCCCACAGAGCGAGAGAAGCTGTGTCCCACAGAGCGAGAGAAGCTGTGTCCCACAGAGCGAGAGAAGCTGTGTCCCACAGAGCGAGAGAAGCTGTGTCCCACAGAGCGAGAGAAGCTGTGTCCCAGAGAGGAGAGCTGTGACCCAGAGAGGAGAGCTGTGACCCAGAGAGCGGAGCTGTGACCCAGAGAGGAGCGGTGTCCCAGAGGTTGCTGAAGGTGGGGACCTAATCTCACCAGTAAAGAGACTGTTTACTTCCTGGCCACAAGGTGGCACTACCCCAAGTCTAAAGGACTCTTTTTTTCCTGGCCACAAGGTGGCAGACTCCCAAGATTAAAGGACTGTATATACCTGGCCACAAGGTGGCAGTCTCCCACCTCACGGAGACATAGTCGTTTATCTCCCGTTATTTTAAGCAGAGCTACGGCTACCGCTGTATTTTCTTTCTTCAAAAAAACCTACTTGCTGCACTTTCAAGCCAGTATCAGCCCTTCATTCAAGTAACCACCGCTATATGCGGCCATCCTGATCAAAATATGTATATATCACAAACAGGAAGCAGTATTTATTTTTTACTTTCTAAATGCATTTAGCCTATGAGCAAGTGCAATTCTTTGAAAACAGCATATTGTTAATATAGCAGTAATAAATAACTGATATAGTATGTCATGACTGACTTGGGGGAGGGGGGGCAGGGATGGGGCTCCCCTAAACCTCACAAGCAGGGCCCTGTATGACACAAATCTTTATTGTCACAGACCCCTGAATTCACAGACACTGTTATTTGGTACCCTAGCCCAGGAAGGCTCTCAAGATGGACTTGGGATATGGTCTAAGAACTGTGACTGTAAGAAGGGGTTTTTTTCCTGTATGTATAATGTTTAAAAAATGTATGTGGTAACCCAAGCTGGATACACTGACTTTCATCTTAGCATCTTAGGTGTTTCCCTCTCCCAATGGCACATATGAACAAGAATATTGTAAAACCAGACCAGAGAGCTTATTGCACCCCTGGGGGTTGTAAAGCATATAACATCAGATATCTCAGGGGAAGGACATTTGGGAGGTTGGTAACCGTAGTAACAGGTGGGGGAAAGGGCAATGTGGTATTTTTATTGTTTTGGTTTTAAAATTTGTCTGAAGCAAGAATAAAGTCTGAATCTGACCGTAGCATTCTAAACTACAGGATTACTGGTGTTATGAATTAATCCTAATCAAAGGATGTAACAGAGTTCATTATTTTTTAATAAAGCAGTAACATTAGAGCTTAGCTTGCAAACTGGGATTTCCAGAGTTCTCTCCTAAGAGGTGTTTGCTGGGAGCTGTGAGATTGAACACAAAAGGCACGACCTAGAGGGAGAAAATTGAGATGCATGTGTCCCCTCAACTCTGTATCATCACAGCTGGTGGCAGTGGTGGGATCTCAGCAGCAATAACCAGCAGCCAGGATGGCATATGGAAATGTATCCAAGATGGAAATCAAGTACTTTCAGCAGCTTGAAGGAGATGCAGAGACCTACATACGATTTGCCCAGTACAACCAGACCAGCTTCCTGATTGCCTGCAGAGCAGATGTGATTCAGGAGAAAAGGAGTACATAAGGTCACTATGGAGGAGGATCTGGCAGCAACTCTTATGGATCATTGGATGGTATTACTGGCACTCCAGCAGGGAGGTGAGCTAACAAAATGGCTGGAGAGACTGGTGTTGGAGGAGATGCCTTTGGAGGAGCAGTATGATGATATGATGGAGCCGGCTATCACATTGCAACGGCAATGCTACTACAGGCTGTATTTATTGGAAGGGCGACAGGGCGTACTGAAGGGTGATCCAGCATGTGACATTGGTCCTATAGAATGGGGGTGATCCTGTATAATCAGCACTGCCAGGAAGTGGAACTAAAAGCAGGGTCCAAGGAGGCTGCATTGATTGAACCCTTGATCCAGGAAGAGTTGGAGCTGAACGCCAGTTATATAGAGTTGATGGAAGCAGCCCATGCTAGGACCTGGCTCAAGGGAGGGAAGGAGCTTTGCCAAGTGGCTGGGGTTGGCACCAGGAGCCTCTGGACGCATACAGGTGTTTGGATTCTTGTTTGCCCTCAGAGAGCACTGGCTGTTTGAGAAGTGCAGCTCTGGAAGGGGGCAGAGAGGACTGTTGGCAGAACTCAGGCCAAGCAGACAGTCTGGATGGGAGGAGCTATGCTCACTGGCCCTTGGGAAAGGCTGTAATGACCATCGAAGGAGCCCCAGCTGACAAAGGTAAGGGAGCTAGCCACAGGCCAGAGGGCAGGGGAGGGGATGATCCCTGCATTTCTGCTAGATAGAGCATTGGTTTCTCCCCTGGAGTTGGTACAAGAAAATAATGACAAAAATCCACCCTGCACACTCAGGACCAGGCCCTGTGCAAAGGGAAGCCTGGGGGAAATTGTTTTCCACATTTTCCCCAATGGAGTTTAGTAGCCATGTTTACTGGGGATTAGAGATGCTGCTGGGATTGTACCACACTTAAGAGAAGGACATATGGACAGATTGAGTTTAGTAGCATTCAGTTAGCCATCTGTGTGGATTACATCCTGGATCCAAATCTTTATTGTCAAAGCCCCCCTGAATTCCCAGACTCCATTAGTTGGGACCCTCTCTAGACCAGGAAGGCTAATAATATGAACATGTGATGCGGTCAAAGAACCGTGACAGGAGGTTTTTCCCTGTATGTTTATAATGTGTATAATGTTTAAAAAATAATGTGTGTGGTAATCCATGCTGGATACACTGACTTCCATCTTAGATGTTTCCCTTTCTCAATGGCACATATGAACAAGAATAATATTGGTAAGATGGAAGAATTTCTGATCAAAGTGGATGATACACACTCCATTTCAAAGATTAGATTTAAAATGAACATTTGATAATTTAACATGGTCTAAAGAATGGCTTCACTATTAAGGCATCATATATGGAAATATTTTTTAAGACGGTACAGAGATGTTATGTCACACTATTAACTATGAATAACTATGAAGTAAAATACTCCCCACTTGTCTGGAAGCGTTGAAGGAAGGTGGGGGACAGCGTTACATGTATGGTGGGAGTGTGAGAAGCATTGCTGTACGCAGTTATCTTTAACAACGGGAGAAAAGATTCCATGTACCCCCCAAGTTGTACTATTCCATTTAGATTTGGACATGTTAATATCTCAAGTAAAATATCTTATTTCCCATATTCTGATAATTCTGATGCAAGATTGTCATCTAAATAATTTAGTCAATAAGAAGTTTGCCGCCAAATGACATCTACGGAAACAATTTTTGAAATCTAAGAAATAATTATTGGATACATTTTAATCTCCTGTTGCACAGGTTGTATGTATGTATCTATGAAAGTTATATATGTCTTTTTATTTTTTTTGTATTTTTCAAACAATAAAAAAAAGAATAATATTGGTAAGTCTTAAGCTTCTCTTTAAAAATCATGAGGACTCTCAAATTTTTATGGGGGGGGTTTACAGAACTGGAGTTGCATGTCTAATTATTCAAGTACCAAATAATGGCAATCAAACTCTTTTACATTAACGGTGATGCACTTGCTGATTGAAGAGCACGGGTAGGAGTCTAGGCAACCAAGAGCTATCTCACATAGCTGTGTCCCTGATCATTTAGAACTTTGAAAGTAAGCAAGCCAACCTTGAAATAAATTTGCCATTTTCGATGACAGGTCACTAGTTGGTTTGCAATAAATGTCTCAAAAATGATCTCTAAAAATGAATGGGTTGAGATACGCCTGTGCTTAGTTATGTTAGGATACAGAAAATAACACAAGGAACCACACCATTATCTATGTGTTCCAGGAGCAACTGATTTTTTTTTTGATAATACTCACATATTTAAATGGGATAGGGCACAAGAAGTGTATACAATACAACAGTGAGAGGCGGTGACAGATAATGACAGAAATTTTACCCCACAGGGAGTCTTGCACCTCTAATAAACATAATGCTGTCTAGACCCTGAATAGAGCATATGGGAGATGGAATTAACTTAAAAGGATAAGAACAGATAACAATGCAATATACGTTTTAGTCCTTCCTGCTTAGTCTGAAATGTAAGAGTGCATAGAAAGTTATGGTGAGCCCAAAAGAGTCCAAAGTTAAGGGCAACCGTGACAACAAAATGAAACATTGATATCCTGAGAATTAGTGAAAGCAAATGGACTGTGCCAAGAAGACCAGTCCTTCCCACAGGTTGTATAGGTTCCTTTTCCCCACTCCCAAGATAGCTTAAGCAGCCCAGGGTGATTAGGTAATGTAACTGCTGGAGACAGAGTGTCTGGATGAGGGGTTAGGGTCTAATCCATGTGGGGAACCATAGATTTGGGGTGTGCAAGCTCAGTTTATCAAGGGGATGGTTCGCCATTAATCAGGGAACTCAGCGGCGGGTAGCTGTGCTGTTAGCAAGCTCCAGGCACCTCCTTAATGGAGAGGGAATGGTGGCAAGGCCAGTAAGTATAGGGAGCTATGCTGTTAGGTCTACTCACTCCCTGGCTGACCTCTCCTTGGGAAAAACATCCCACAATAACACAAGTTAACCTTGCTGATTTTACATGATAATTTAATCAGGCTTGTGTATCTCCCATTGAAGTCTATGGAGCCTAATCTACTGCTAACACGAGTTTGAATCTTGCCAGGACCTTGGCCAGCCCTAGGGGCAAACAAGATATAGTGGTTGGCTACTGGAAACATCTACTGGTTGCCCTTAAAGTGGTACTAACCCCAAAATATTGTATTTGCCCAATGTAACAGTTACACCCCAAGAGCACAAAAAGTAGCTGTTCAAAAATTGCAAGGTCTGAGGTACTGCTTTCTTTAGTGAAATTGACGAAAAAACTCTCTCAGCAAAGAGCATTGTACAATTTTTGTGAACACTGGACCAATTAAGTCCATTAATTCTGCTAGAAGGCGTTTAGGGCCTGGTTGCTGAATACAAGTCACGGGATGCGGTCCTTTGGGGATTTGTACAATAGCTTCACCAGAATTGTCAAGGCTTGTCTAGGACGGTATAGAGCTTTTGCTTGGTTTCTTAGGTAAACAGTTTCCTAGGTTAACTTTTATTAAATTACTAGAACACAATGAAACATTATTCCACCCTGAATTAATGACATACACAAAAGAAAGATTAAATATTCATAATCCCTCTGTATTTGTAATCAAGGGGTAGTATTTGTAAATATGAATTATCAAATAGGGACTAAAATAATGTATATTTTGTTTAAGATTTTCCACAAATTGTGGATTAGAAGATTGTCAAATATGAGATGACAACTGTGACGATCTGCTCTTCCTATGGGGCTTGAGAAGGCTTAGTAGAGCTGATCCTACCCCGCAGTATAGTTTTTGGTCCGTTTGGAATCCCCCTGTAAGTCAACAGGACCTTAGCCAGACACTCCCCAGACTTTTTTTGCAGCAGGAATACAGCTGGGCTGGAGTTGATCAGTGTAACAATCAGGATACAGAAAATAACACAAGGAACCACACCATTATCTATGTGTTCCAGGAGCAACTGATTTATTTTTGATAATACTCACATATTTAAATGGGATAGGGCACAAGGGGTGTATACAATACAACAGTGAGAGGCGGTGACAGATAATGACAGAAATTTTACCCCACAGGGAGTCTTGCACCTCTAATAAACATAATGCTGTCTAGACCCTGAATAGAGCATATGGGAGAGGGAATTAGCTTAAAAGAATAAGAACAGATAACAATGCAATATACGTTTTAGTCCTTCCTGCTTAGTCTGAAATGCAAGAGTGCATAGAAAGTTATGGTGAGCCCAAAAGAGTCCAGCATATAGTCCAAAGTTAAGGGCAACCGTGACAAAAAAATGAAACATTGATATCCTGGGAATTAGTGAAAGCAAATGGACTGTGCCAAGAAGACCAGTCCTTCCCACAGGTTGTATAGGTTCCTTTTCCCCACTCCCAAGATAGCTTAAGCAGCCCAGGGTGATTAGGTAATGTAACTGCTGGAGACAGAGTGTCTGGATGAGGGGTTAGGGTCTAATCCATGTGGGGAACCATAGATTTGGGGTGTGCAAGCTCAGTTTATCAAGGGGATGGTTCGCCATTAATCAGGGAACTCAGCGGCGGGTAGCTGTGCTGTTAGCAAGCTCCAGGCACCTCCTTAATGGAGAGGAAATGGTGGCAAGGCCAGTAAGTATAGGGAGCTATGCTGTTAGGTCTACTCACTCCCTAGCTGACCTCTCCTTGGGAAAAACATCCCACAATAACACAAGTTAACCTTGCTGATTTTACATGATAATTTAATCAGGCTTGTGTATCTCCCATTGAAGTCTATGGAGCCTAATCTACTGCTAACACGAGTTTGAATCTTGCCAGGACCTTGGCCAGCCCTAGGGGCAAACAAGATATAGTGGTTGGCTACTGGAAACATCTACTGGTTGCCCTTAAAGTGGTACTAACCCCAAAATATTGTATTTGCCCAATGTAACAGTTACACCCCAAGAGCACAAAAAGTAGCTGTTCAAAAATTGCAAAAATTACATTGAACCCTCTAGGCTTAAATGACCTGGTGAAGAGGAGTCTCACAGACCCAAGACCAGGGCTATAGGAAAAACATCCCACAATAACACAAGTCTGTAAGTGACACATAGCCTCATTAAATTCGAAGCTCGGATGTGCAACGTGAGATCCACAATGGCTGCAAAAGTTGCAGATTTATGGTGCTATTTAATTAGAACATGCTGCGAGTTACGGGCTTGAGAGGCAAACCTGTAAACCATTTTTCACTCGTTGGATATGCGGCCGTGAACATGATCAATTAGTCAAACTCATAGTTACGAGTTTAGATGGAGCCGATGGAAACAGAGATCGTCAGAATTAAGTCACTTAAAATGGAGGTGGGATTTTCAAAGTCTTACGGGGTTCAATTACGAGTTCCGATCGGACCCACATTCCAGATGTAATGCAATATTGATAAAGCCATAAATATGATATTCTATTACATGTGAGTTCCAGTATATGTATAAACCCATTGTTTTCCAGATCGATATAACACAGAAAATAAACATGCCGATTTGCGAGCTTGAGAATGTTGTGCTATTAATTCTAAGACCTAACATCACTTTCCCTTTTAATGAAAGTACAGTAGTGTGTGTATATGTGCATTTACAGTGCTACAGATTTGACTTTACCCCACTTGTGGGTCCTTTCCAGCACTCGTTGGCTTCTTGGCTCCATTTGCGAGTTACGGGGTTGAACGCCAGTGATTTTGATGCAATTTAATAGTGCAATTCGAATGTAGCGGTTACAGGCTTGACAGATCAAAGGATTTGTGAGCTTGCAAGTCAAATTTTCATTTCCCATTTCTCGCTCTTACCCCGCGAATCGTCGGTGGGCTGGGTTAAGAGGCCAATTTAATAGCCGTAAGACTTGCGGGCTACATTACGAGCTAGTTTTTTACACGTTAGGGGAATTTAATGTGGTTGATAGTCTTTTCAAAATGCTCTTATGGCTATTATAACAGCCCCTGGGTCAGGTAGCCACATGGCTAGTGTCCAGTTGCCATTTCAAAAAAGTTTATGATTCCATGGATTCATGACAAACTGTATTGGAGCATTTTATATCAGACAACAACCACACTTTCTACTGTGGTCAAGAATCTGGAAGAATAAATGGAGCAGCCCACAAAATTGACCAGGATGACCAAAGCAGTGCTTCATTACAACCCAATAAATGACAGAATGATTTCAATTTAAATTCAAGGCAAGCCATTTAACATCAAAGTGATCCAAGTCTATGCTCCAACTATGGATGCTGAAGAAGCTGAAGTTGTTTGATACTATGAGGATATTCAACATCTCATATATATATATAACACCAATAAAATATGTTACTCTTATCATAGGAGATTGGAATGCTAAAGTAGGGAACCAAAAGATAACTGGAATAACTGGCAAGTTTGACCTTGGAGCAGGTCAGAGATTAGTAGAATGTTGTAAACTCAAAGGTAGTGGAGATAGGAAAAGATTTGTCCGACTGAATGTAGAATTACAGAGGATAGCAAGAAAAGACAAGGAGGCATTCTACAATGAGCAATGTAAAGAGATCGAAGAAGATACCAGAATGGCTACGTCAAGAGATCTCTTCAAGAAAATTGGGGATCTCAAAGGCAACTTTCATGAAAAAAGTGGGCATGATAAGAGACAAAAATGGTCAGGACTACCAGATGTGCAATCCGAGTTCCACAGAGGAAGAGGCACAAGAGATCAAATTGCCAATGTTCGATGGATAATAGAGAAAGCAGGAAAGTTCCAGAAAAAAAACTTATGCTTCATAGACTATTCTAAAGCATTTGAGTGAATCAAAACAGAATGTGGCAACTCCTTAAAGAGATGGGAGTAGTAGATATTCTCATCCACCTCCTGAAGAATCTTTATGTGAACCAAGAAGCCACAGTCAGAACCGAACATGGGACAAAAAAGGGATCCAAGATTGGAAAAGGTGTGCGGCAAGGTTGTATATTGTTCCCTTATTTATTCAACTTATACGCAGATTACATCAAGCATAAGGCCGTGCTGGATGAATCCAAAGCCAGAATCAATATTGCTAGAAGAAATATCCACAACCTCAGATACGCCGATGATACTTTGATGGCTGAAAGTGAGAAGGAACTAAAAGTCCTATTGATGAGGGTGAAAGAAGAGATTGCAAAAGCTGGCCTGCTGCTCACCGTTAAAAAGACAAAGATCATGGCAAATGGCAATCTCAGTTCTTTGCAAATAGATGAGATGGAGGCAGTGACAGATTTTATTTTCCTGGGAATCGAGATCTCTTCAGATGGTGACTATAGCCATGAAATTAAAAGACATTTGCTTCTAGGTAGAAAAGCTATGGTAAGCTTGGTCAACCTAGTTAAAAGATATTAAAATATCAACAAAGGTCTGCATAGTCCGAACTATGGTATTCCCAGTACAGGAATACAAATGTGAAAGATTGACCAAAAAGAAGGCTGAGCTCTGTACAATTGAAGCCTTTGAATTGTGGCGTTGGCAAAAACTACTTTGTTCACTAGAAGGTATGATCATGTAGCTGAAGCTCAAATATTTTGTCCATATAATGACAAGACAGGATTCCCTAGAGAAGACTATGATGCTGGGAAAGATTAAAAGGCATAAGAAGAAGGTGACAACAGAGGCAGAGATGGATAGATGAGGTCACTGAAGCAACAATCATGAACTTGATGGAGCTAAGAGGAGCAGTGACTGAGAGATGTACCTGGCGTGCTAAAGTCCATAGGGTCACAGAGAGTTGGACGTGACTGAATGACTAAACAATAAACAACTAGTGTTGATGAAGGTAGTAATTATGATTTGAGGTGTGGCAGGTTGTGATACATTACCAGCTGGCCTGACTAAAGGGTCAAAAATAAAGATTATACAATTTGTGATTTAAAGAATATATTTGGTCACTCTAATAAATGCAGGTCTAGATTCTGCAGATGGATCAGTTATAGTATGATGATTCCCATCTCCCTAGTTATTTATATTGAGTAGGGATGGCCTTTCTTGAAGTGTTTAGGGCTGCACCAATCCTAATTGAATGGGCAGAATATTTGTGAGCCAGATATCCTAATCAAAAGGATACTACTGTAAGAAATGAATGTTTTAGGTTGGTGTGATTTGGAATCTAGAGATGGTTTGATTACTAAGCTGTAAATAATATATAATTTAATGATACTTCTGATGTAAGGCATAGTTAACTAGACAGTCGATGGGATGGTGTAGATGGAGAATGACTTATGCAATTAGGCTCTATTGAATGCCATATGTAAGGAGAAGGCATTGCATTATATGCAACAATAGTTGTGAGATCCTGATTCTCAGTGATCTTTGAACTTTCATAAAAGGTTGACCCAACGTTGTGATAGCTGAGGTCAACTATTTATAACATATGGGTGGCAGAGGGTATCCATACCTGTAGAGCAGATTTGTTATTTTTGAGCAGTATTTGTGAATTGCTGATAGGTTCAAAAACTACATATGATTGTCCATGCTAAGCCACTGCTAGTGATGATTGTAGATATCTGATGTGCCTGAAAATGGGCTATTTAGGTGGAATGCATGATAATTTGAATGGAATGGTCCGAGGAGTGGAAATGGCAGGGTGGGCTCTAGCAACTCTGATTCTGGCGCTGATGATGGAGAGGTTGATGGGAGACTTTTGTCTGAACTAGCCTGATTGGCCATGACTTATTTTTGAAATGATGTTATGAAATGATTTGCCTTGATAATGGCTGATATTTGATGGATCGGAAATGTATACACTTGTAGACAGATAAATGCAATGTTTGTGACTGAAGATTGCTCGAGGTGTATGCTGGAGGTGAGACCAGCTGTCAAAAACGCAGGAAGTGGTGGTGAGAGATTCAGTAATACTCAATGGTCTCTACCAAATAGACTGATTCTCTGTAGTGTACTAGATGGTCTCCTGACAGAGACTAATCACATATATAGTTGTGAGCATACGAGTTGTTGCTAACGCTTGCGGCCTCGCGACCCTCGCAAACTGCGACCCTAGCAAACTTTACGTCGTAACGCAAACAACATACGAGACACGTTACCACCCATTACGACCTCGCAAAAAACGGCTGCAACACGCGGACATGAAAAAATGAAAAACACAATAAATACACACAACACATACATGAAAAGCTTACCTACAGCAAGAGGGAGCATCCAGGACCTCAAAAAATGAAGTTACACCTTAATTTAACTAAAAATAAAAGAGTTTAGACATTACAAAATTCTCTAAGCGACAGAAAAAATGGCCGCCGAACAAAACGAAAACGAGGCTACAGCACTCTAAACACGCAAAACACCACCAGAAACACGAAAAACACCACAAAACACATGCGGATATTCCGCTACAGACGCATACCACACATTACCCGCCATTTTCCGAAAATGCGGACGTACACAGCTACACTAACGGTTTGGTCTCGCGAACGCACACTATTACACTCCACACATTCATCACGCGTACACAGCAGCTCCACACCACTAATGCTCCAGCAACATCAAAACAGATTGTCAGCTCTTCAACAGAATGCTTCCTGCATATATTACTTGAAAATAGGTAAAGTATATTAATTTATTAATGTATTATTTATTTGTTTATTATACACCAAACAGCATTAGCTCACTTACAATTTCATTGCTGTTGTGCAATTCGCTAGTTCTATAATAGAGCGCGTACAAAAGTATGTGGAAGTGTGGGAGTGACTCAAAGATCTCTAACGAAGAGACTGATTCTCAGTGGTGTACTCAATGTTCTCCTGAGGCTGATTTTATAATAGTGAGAGAGTGTTAAAAAGTTAATTTGAAGTGTTGGAGAGATGTTAAGGTTTCTAGTGAATAGACTAATTCTTTGTATTGAGAATTGAGATAATGGCCTGATGCCACCAGAGATTAATCGAACTGGATTTTTTTTTTTTTACTTTAATATCTGATTATGCATAATATGATGACATATGTAATATGTCAACGAGAGCATATGGGGAGGGTAAAATGAAATTAATCAAACATTACAGTTTCTTGAAGTGTACATGATGGTCTCCTGACAGAGACTGATTCTAGAATAGTGAGAGAGCTTAAAAAGAAAAAAGTATGTGGAAATGTTGGGGAGAATCAAAGGTCTCTAGGGAATAGACTGATACTCTGTAGTGTCATCTGATCTAATAGCCTGATGCAATCAGTGATTAATTAATTGGATTTTTTTACTTTAATATCTGATTATGTACAATGTAATATGATGACTTATGTGATATGATGACAAGAAAGTAAAAGGAAATTAATTAAACATTACAGATTCTTTGAAATATACTTGATGGTCTCCTGACAGAGGCTGATTCTATAATAGCGAGTGTAAATATCTGCATTAAATTATGACGTGAGCATGCAGGGGAGGGTAAAAGAAATGAATTAAAGATTCTGTGTAGCGTACTTGATGGTCTCCTGACAGAGACTGATTCTATAATAGTGAGAGAGAATTAAAAAAAGGATGCAGAAGTGTTGGATTGAATATAATTTTTTTTTAAACTTTAATATCTGATGATACATGATATTATATGAGCATACAGGGGAAGGGTAAAAGTAAAAAAATAAATTGCATGTTACAGACTCCCTGTAGCACATTTGATAGTCTCCTGACTGATTCAATAATAGTGAGAGAGAATTTAAAAAAAGTATACATAGGTGTTAGAGATTGAATTTAAAAAGAAAAAATACGTTAATAGTTGATGGTGCATGATTTGATGACATGAGCATAGGAGAAGGGAGAGGTGTGTGGAGGAGTAAAACATGGGATGCCTCAAAAAATAAAGGGAGTTTGAGAGAAAGGAAATGGGGTACGGCCAGGTAAGGAGGGAAAAATGCTCTGAAAATGGGGGAACAGGTGCTGGTAGAGAAAACAGCTATTAGGCCTTATGTCAAATGACAAGAAGGAAAGGGGGACAATAAGGTATGGTGACAGAGGGCATCCAAAACTGTAAAGATGATTTGTTTTTTTGCTCAGTATCTGGGAAATGCTGAATAGGTTTAAAAATTACATTTGATTATACAGTTATCTGATATTCCAGAGGATAGCAAGAAGAGACATTCTACAATGAGCGATGTAAAGAGATTGAAGAAGATAACCGAATGGATAAATCAAGAGCTCTCTTCAAGAAAATTGGGAACCTAAAAGGCACCTTTCATGCAAAAGTAGGAGTGATAAAAGACAAAAATGGTAGGGATTTAACAGAAGAAGATCAGATAAAGAAGAGGTGGCAGGAATACACTGAAGATCCATACAGGAAGGATCTTAACAGAAGTGATAATTTGTCCAATGAGTTGGCGCCAGGCTTCTTGGAGAGTGAAGTGATATGGGCCCTAGGATGTCTTGCTGATAATAAGGCTGCAGGAGGTGATGGAATCCCAATTGAACTATTCAACATTCTACAGGATGATGCTGTGAAAGTGTTACTTACATAGTTACATAGTTACATAGTATTTAAGGTTGAAAAAAGACTTTCAGTCCATCAAGTTCAACCTTTTAAAATCTCCTCTGATCTGCAATATGCGGATTAACTATTAATTCATTAGTTGTTAATTAATTATTAATCAATTATTTCAAACACAAGCGAGACTTAGCCAATTGTTTCAAAGGGAAATGTAAAAAATGTGGATCAATACTGTCTCTCTAATTATCCATGATAACCCTGAATTCCCTTTTTAATTAGAAATAAATCTAGTCCCCTTTTAAAGTTATCTATTGAATCCGCTGTCACCACCTTCTCTGGTAGAGAATTCCACAGATTAACCACCCTTACTGTGAAGAACCCTTTTCTTTCTTTGAGGTGGAATCTTTTTACTTCTAACCTCAAGGGATGTCCTCTTGTCAGTTGAAAACCTCTTGGCACAAAAAGCTCCCCTGACAAATCTTTATACTGACCCTGGATGTATTTATATAAGGTAATCTATATCTCCTCTTAGATGCCTTTTTTCTAGAGAAAATAAGTTTAATTTGGTTAGTCTTTCTTCATAACTTAGCCCCTCCATTCCCCTTATTATTTTGTTGCCCTTCTCTGTACCTTTTCCAGCTCTAAAATGTCCTTTTTATGAAGTGGTGCCCAAAATTGTACTCCATATTCCAAATGAGGGCGTACTAGAGATTTGTATAGTGGCAGAATTATATTTGCTTCCCTGGCTTCTATACCCTTCTTAATACATGCTAATATTTTATTTGCCTTTGCAGCTGCTGCTTGGCTTTGAGCACTGTTACCTAGGTGGTTGTCCACAAGCACTCCCAAATCCCTTTCAATATCTGATACACCTAGATTTGCTCCATTAAGATTATAAATTGCATGGCTATTTTTCCTTCCCAGATGCATAACTTTACATTTATTTGTATTAAATCTCATCTGCCATTTAGATGCCCATTCCTCAATTTTATGTAAATCCCTTTGGAGGGAAAGCACATCACTATCTGATTTAATTACCTTGCACAACTTAGTGTCATCAGCGAAAATGGAGACCCCACACTCCAATCCTACCTCTAAGTCATTAATAAATATGTTACAAAGGAGAGGACCTAATACTGAACCCTGAGGAACCCCACTTACCACATTAGTCCAATCGGAGGATGTTCCATTTACAACAACCCCTTGCTTCCTGTCTTTTAGCCAGCTCTCAATCCATGAGCAGATATTTACTGCAATTCCTGTATCCCTTAGTTTGCCCAATAGTCTCCCATGTGACACTGTATCAAAAGCCTTTGCAAAATCCAAAAAGACTACATCCACTACTTGTCTTATGCGAACATATTTGGAAAACTCAACAATGGCCATATGGCAATAGACTGGAAAAGGTCAGTCTACATCCCAATTCCAAATAAAGGCAGTGCCAAAGAGTGCTCCAATTATCAAACAATTGCACTCATTTCACATGCCAGCAAGGTAATGCTTAAGATTCTGCAAGCTCGACTCTAACAATATATATGGACCAAGAACTACCAGATGTGCAAGCCAGGTCCCGCAGAGGAAGAGCTGCAAGAGATCAAATTGACAATGTCTACTGGATAATAGAGAAAGCAAGAGAGTTCCAACAAAACATTTACTTCTGCTTCATAGACTATTCTAAAGCCTTTCACTGTGTGGATCACAATAGAATGTGGCATGTTCTTAAAGAGATGGGAGTGCCAGATCATCTCATCCTCCTCCTAAAGAATCATCCAAGAAGCCACGGTCAGAACCGAACATGGGACAACAGAATGGTTCAAGATTGGAAATGGAGTACGACAAGGTTGTATATTGTCACCTTATTTATTCAACTTATATGCAGAGTACATCATGCGTAAGGCTGGACTGGATGAATCTAAAGCCGGAATCAATATTACTGGAAGGAATATCAACAACCTCAGATATGCCGATGATACTACTCTGATGGCTGAAAGTGAGGAGGAACTAAAGGACCTATTAATGAGAGTAAAAGAAGAGAGTGCAAAAGTTGGCCTGCTGCTCAATGTTAAAAAGATGAAGATCATGGCAAACGGCAATCTCACTTCCTGGCAAATAGACGGGGAAGAAGTGGAGGCAGTGAAAGATTTTATTTTCCTTGGATCCAAAATCTCTGCAGAGGGTGACTGTAGTCATTAAATTAAATGACATTTGCTTCTGGGGAAAAGCTATCGCAAGTTCGGACAAGCTAGTAGAAAATAAAGATATTAAACTATTAACAAAGGTCTGCATAGTTCGAACTATGGTATTCCCAGTAGTAACATACGGAAGTTAGAGCTGGACCATAAAGAAATCTGGGTGCTGTAGAATTTAATGCCTCTGAATTGTGGTGTTGGAGATGACTGCTTATAGCTCCTTGGACTGCAAGAAGATCTAATAAATCAATACTTCAGGATATCAAGAAAAACTGTTCACTAGAAGGTATGATCATGAGGCTGAAGCTCAAATATTTTTGACAGAGGCAGAGATGGATAGATGAGGTTACTGAAACTATGAACATGAACTTGATGGAGCTCAGAGCATCAGTGACTCAGAGATGCACCTGGCGTGCTGTGGTCCATAGAGTCACGGAGAGTCAGACGCAACTGAGGGACTAAACAATAACAACACTTTAATGTGCCTGAAAAAGGCTGATATAGGTGGAATGCATGATGATATAAATTAAATCGGTACAGCTGTCTTTGATTATGGGGACCAGGATGTGCAAAGGTCGAATTCCTGGAAAAAGTGAGAGGTTAGGAGGAGGACCCTCTGTCTTCCCTTCTGATTGAATGGGCATAGCCTTGGGAAAGGGACTGGGAATTTATATACCCTAAGTCTCGCCCACAAAATCAGACAAAGACTGATACATACTGTATATCCTCATGATATTATCAGAAGTGTCTGATATCAACAGGTAAGAGGTGTCTAGATGCAAGACAGTTGAACATTAGGTTTTTATTTTGCTTTGTTGTATTTTCTAGGTATCCTCAATATATCCTTATTGTGCTGTAGATCTTATGCTCAGTTTGAAAGTCAATCCCAATGTGGATGTTTCCTTGTAAACTAAGGATTTTTCCATTTATCCTATTAACTGTTCTGGTAGTTTTAGGTGCCATATTCACATTGTGAAGATAGAAGCTTCTTCTACATTTAAAGTTTCTTCCTACCTATAAACTTTGATCAGAAGAAAACTTATAAAAAATATATTCCACAGACCACCAATGTATAATTGTGTATAAAATGTTAATAAATAAGGTTTGTTTTCAATTGAAGTGATTCTAAAACTATACTGTAGTCCTAAAAATCTGTACTGGAAGATTTTTGCTCCCCAAAATAAATTATTCTAAAGAAAAGTATCAGGCTCTTGACATAGCAATAATGCTGCAATCGGAGGCACAGGCAAAAATTCCTGGGGGCATCAATTTTGTTTGGTTCATTTTGTGTCATAATGACTCCTTGCTCAATTATGTCTATGAATATCAGTAGCACATCAATGACAAGGCCCAAGAAATATATGTGTAGGTTTAAGTGGCTTTCTTGCTCATAGTTACTTGGTATTTCTTAAGCAGGACAATATTGATATATTACAGATTAATTATCCTCTGTGTATGACAAAGCAGAGGTAAAAGAGTTGGTCTCTAAGAGGGCCAGTCATCCACAATTTACCTTGGCTGTAGCTCATCACATCAACTAATTACATTTACACAGCTGTGTGACGAATAGGGATGTGATTTTGTGGCAAAACTTAAATCTTAATTGCTTTTCTTAGCAAATAAGATTATCTACTTTATAAAGAGAAGCCTTGTGATTATCTGACTCTATCACAACATCCATCACAAATTCTAGTGTTGTTACAGAAGTAGAGAGTGAGTCAGACATTGGATGAAAGTCACTAAACTATAACCGGGATGTTGATGGGCTGCGAAAGGACTCCTCCCTTCCATTCACCCTCTCTCACTTTAGTATATATACAATACAGGGGAATAGTTAAATAGTAAAAGTTAAATAATTAAGTAATAAACACTTACCTAACTTGCCTATTTTAGCTCCTACTACTCCCTTCGTGCTAGGGTGGACAGCCCCCACTGAAAATGTCCTATCTAACTCTCTATCCCCTACTAGCCATGTAGGACAGAGGGGGTACCTAAAAATCCATTAGGATACCCAGCTCTCAACTTGGACCAAGGACTGAGGGCTACATGCTCAAGGTATAAGAGATACAAATCTAAAGAAGACACAAACTGACTCAATCAGAGTACAATATATTTAAATAAACCAGGCAGGCAATAAAGGTTATCAGATTATGCCAAGGCCCAAAAAGAACATACAATTACACAGTCAATAAAAAGGTGACAAAACTTTCCTCAGTATATTAGGGAAAAGAGAAAAACAATTGGGAAGAATAGTTAGACTTAAGATAGAATATCATAGCTATGCAGAGGAAGATAGGGACATAGCAAACTGCCTGACTGATTACTCCTGGTCTGTTTTTTTTCAGTGGAAATTGAGCAGGGCTAATTTTCACTGAGAGGTGCTGCATTAAGGCATAAAATAGTAACTACAGGTCAGTACATGTGACATTAGAGGTACACAAACTAATGGAAATACTTTTAAAATAATTTACAAGATCATAGGCAGCATGTCTACTGCTGGAAGACAATGTCAGACTAATATAATTTACTTTTTTTTGCTTTTGTAATTCATAGAGTAGTAGCTTATGTGTAAGTGGAGTAGTAGCTTATTTAGATTTTAGTAAAGCATTTGGCACTGTCCCACACAACAAACTAATTTGTAAACTTCATAGTCTGGGAGCAAAATGAAACACAGTTCAGTGGATGAAGGATAGGTGTCAAATGTCTCAGTATAATACAATTCAGAGGATGAGATGGTTAGCAGCAGAGTGCCACAGGGCTCAGTGCTCAAATGTATTATTCATATTACTAGTGGGCTTCATGGCACATTTGGCTTGTTTGCAGATGACACAAAAATATTTTACAGGGTAGACAATACAGGAGATAAAAATCAAATGTGTAACATTTTAATAAAACTGAGCAAAGATTAAGCATGTGGCATCTGAAATTCAGCCCTGATAAACGCAAAATTATCCCCAAAAATCCAAAAATGGAATACATAATGTGACTGCCCACTTGGAGGCCCCTTACCCCTTCCTAAATGGAGCTGTAATGACTTAGTATTACCCCCCCCTTCCCTTCCCCCCTGATCATTTTCCAGTCCATGCTAATATATAACTATATAACTTGCTACCAAACCTCTTTGATGGCATTTTCTATATTTGGGCAGGAAATTCAAATAGGATTAGTGAGATAACTAGTTTAGAAGGTAATTTGAATGTGTTTAAGTTTGTGATGTAATTACCAGGTCATGGCATTAAAACCTTCACCCCCCGCCCCCCCCCCCCCCCCCCACTGATTGAGATAACTGGTTAAGGGCATGTAATTTAATTGTGTGTGAGAGCTGAAACACAGTTGTATTGTTATATTTGCTTATACATATTTCTAGAAAATAAAGTGAACAGTACCTTCTTGGGACAGAATACAAGTGTGTAAGCTGTATCTCTGAGGATCTAAGGGAAGAAAAAATAACTTTGTTCTAAGGTCTTGCTAGGTAGAGAGCTGTACTGAATACCCACAGTCTAGAAGTAGGTTTCGATGTGTTTGTAATGGAATTACTAACAGGAAAAGAGAGGCACTCATGCCACTCCACTATATACTGTATTTCTAGTTAGACCTCACTTAGAATACAATGTCTATTTCTTATAAGATGGTAAGCAAAACCATCTCACTCAGGCTTAAGTCTGTGCTGGAATATTTGGTTCACCCTGACCAGTCCTTTGTTATCTGGGGCCAAACTATATTTGACAGCATATTTCTTGCCTGTGATCTACTGCATGGATTGAGAGAAGGTGTTTCACAGGGTGGCCCATTGTTACCTCATATCAACTCTGCAAGCATATGGCACTGGTCCACAATTGGTGGGGTATATGAAAATGCTGTACACCTCTGCAGAAAGATGGCTGAAAATCAATTGGTATTTGGATAAGGATTATCTCAAAGTTGTCCCTTGTCTGGACAGCTATATGCAATGTTCATAGAGCCTTTCCTCTATTGAGGGAAGGCTCACAGTTTTCTCTACAGTTTATACTCATTCCCTCCCATATTCTGCAACATCTCATGGGAAGCAGATGTAATCAAATGTTTGGGAGTCTAACTATCAACTGCGGATGATGAGGGGTCTAGAAAACTGCTTCTTTCTTCTTCCTTAGGGGTGGACTCTTGTCTCAGTCAGCTGGTTGCCTCTGAGCTATGGCATTGTCTGACCCCAGAGTTTGGAAAAGCATTGGTCTCTGCAGGTGTAGCCAGTCTTCATCTAGTGTTAACTGGACAGAGAATTGATGTGTGCTGCAAGTTACACACCTTCCGCCACCAGTACTTGCATGGATAACTGTATGCAGATACTTCTCTAGATGTGTAAAATGGGATATGACTGACAGTTATTTCTTATCATGTGTTTCTAGCATACTCCGTGACCAGGCATAGAGTGTCTTTGGGGGATGAATTTTTTACAGAGCCACTTTTGCATAACTCAATAGTGGGGGCTCTATCATTGGAATTTCCCAGAATCAACCACCACCTTAGTCAAGCATGAATGACCCGAGTCGGGGGTCTCCTGTACTATGAACATTCAGAATTGCACTCCACCTACAGTCAAAGTCCCACAAAGGTTACTCCAGGAGATTAAGAATGCCATCTCTCCCATCTAGCGCACCTTCCTTCACAGGCCTCTGCAGACTGGAATACCACATGTACCTTCCAACACCCCTGCTGTTTGCGTTGGCACATGCCCCCTGTTTCCTCTCAGACTCCTCCAGTTCTTAATCTCTCCAGGTTGAGGGACATTCCATCGCCATGCTTTTGCAGCATGCTGTGGAAAAGATTGTATTCTTTTGTGCATCATATATTACCTTGTGACCTGTCCCAATACCATCTGGAGGTGGGTCATAATAAACGAAGGTGGGCAAGAGGCCCTGCTAGTGGGATCAGTATTTCACGGTCCACAGGGGACTTGAGTTGGAGAGTGCTCCATGGTGCACTGACCTAGAGAGAGTACCTGGCCAATGTCATGGAATCTTCAGCCACTTATCCATTCTGTGGCAAGGGAGAGTAGGTGTTCCATGTTTATTTTAGTTGTGCCAGACTGCAATCCTTATCATTTCTGAGGGGCCTCCTCCTGCTGATCACTTCATCTTGGAGCAACAGGGACAGGGACTTCCTCATCAACCTACTCCTGGTATTAGCCAAGCTGAATATTTAGGTCCAGGAAGCAGTGTCTGTCAGAGGAGGTTCCTCTACCATGTGAGGTCATGTTCTGGGTACTCAGGTTCTCCCATATTCGGGCAGACATACTAAGCTGTAGATGAAGTACCCTGCTCTGTATCCCTAACAAAGTTCATTTGAGTGTCATCTCCTAAATTGATTTTTTAGCCTTACAGTATACATTCTCTCTTCATTTATGGTTTGTTAACTTTTTTCCCCTTCCAATAGGTGGGAAAATGGTTCATCATCACTGATTGACACTATAAAATGCCAACCAGCTTCAAACCTGCTTAATGCGTTTGTCCATTTCAAAAGGCTAGTAACAAATTAGAAACTGTTCAATGAAGGGCCACTAAAATGTTGCATGATTTAAAAGACAAAACTTATACAGAAGGATTTCAGGACCTAAATTTGTACAACTTAGAGGATAGTGGGCAGAGGGATGATATAACAGAAACCTTTAAATATATCAAAGGATTTAATAATGTTCAACAGGGGAATGTCTTTGAAAGACAGAGGAATGTGAAAAAAAGGGGTAATAATTTAAGTAGTAGTAAATAATAGGTTCTGTGTTGACACTATATCAAGACAATTTGGAATTGATACTACATTGTCGGGAACATATATATGTTATATGGTTCTTTGTCACTCTTATTTCCCTTAGTTGAATTCCATATTATTTACCACAGTATTTGCATATAATTGGATTATATATATACTGTATATATATATATATATATATATATATATATATATATATATATATTATTCACACTATATATCTTACAGATCTGTATCCAACTATTACTCTTTACTTCTTAACATCTAGAAACTACAAGCATCATTTACATATTTGATATTGAGATGCATTTTAGTGGTTCAAAAAGTTAAATTCTAAGTGGACTTGCAATTAAAATTACTAATTTGTATTACAGAGTGTGCCACTAACAGAGAACTGGGTCCCCTTGGCCTTCTCCCTATCCTGAGGGCTTTCCTCAGTGCTAATGGGAGCCCTGGGGGAGGAACCAGGCTCCATGTGAGGCTCAGCTGCCGGGGTCGGGTGACAGAGTTACATGATAGATAAAGGAGGAGGGGAGAGAGTAGGAGAGAGTGGAGAGAGAGAGAGAGAAAGGGGGATAGAGTAGGAGAGTGGGGGAGAGAGAAGGAGAAATGGGGAGGGAGAGAGATACAGAAGGAGAGAGGGGAAGGGGAGGGAGAGGGGGAGAGAGAAGGCTGGAGGAGGAAAAAGGAGAGAGGGGGAGGGAAAGGAGGAGGTTGAAGAAGAGGGGGAGTGGGGGGTAGAGAGAAGGATTAAGTGGAAGAGAGGGGGAGGGAAAAGAGAACAAGAGAGGGGGAGTGTATGGGAGAGAGGTGGAGAGGGAGAGATGGAGAGATAAGGAGAAAGGGGGATAGAGTAGGAGAGAGGGGGAAAGAGAAGGAGAAATGGGGAGGGAGAGAGAGAGAGGAGAGAGGGGAAGGGGAGGGAGAGGGGGAGAGGGAGAGAAAAGGAGGGAGGAGGAAAGAAGAGAGCGGGGAGGGGAAGGAGGAGATTGAAGAAGAGAGGGGGACTGCGGGGCTAGAGAGAAGGATAGAGGGGAAGAGAGGGGGGAGGGAAAAGAGAACGAGAGAGGGGGCGTGTATGGTAGAGAGGTGGAGAGGGAGAGAGAAGGAGACAGGGGGATAGAGTAGGAGAGAGGGAGAGAGAGAAGGATAAAGGGGGGGAAAGATGGAGATAGAGAGGGGTAGAGGGAGAGAGAAGGAGGGAGGAGGAAAGAGAAGAGAGGGGAGGGGTAGAGAGAATGATAGAGGGGAAGAGGAAAGAGAATGAGAGAGGGAGAGTGTACGGGAGAGAGGGGGATGGAAGATAAAAAAGGAAGGAAGATTACTTACCTTGAGCATATTTTCAAATATTTGATACACTCTTTTAGGTTGACAGAATGGCAGGCTAGATGGTTCTTATCAATGGCAGAAGAAACACATCCCAGAAAAAAAACTAGAGGAGGATAAAGTTCACTGAAAAATGATGCTAAGTTTAAAGTACCAGTGTAGTTATTTTTTTCTGTATGGTCTTTTGAATAAAGTTCATAATAGACTGTAGAAACTGTACTATTTTTTTACATTCTAAAAAATATTTAAAATATATGTCTACAGCTGTTCGTTAAATGTTTAATTCTTCTTTACATTCAAATAATCCCATGTTCTTCAAGAAAGCTAGTATAAAAAGGACAACTGTAATGAACAGTTTATACTATACGCAATTATGATGTAATGGGTGTGGGTAGCCATTGCAATATTGTGGTTTGTTGCCTAGGCGAAGGTAGATACTAAGAAAAAACAATCACTGGAGCATTGTCTATAAATTTCACAGGACCTCCTAGGTAAAAAAAAAACACCAATGAACACATTCACTATATTATGAGGTCAATGTGTGAGTACTGTAGCAATGCTGGGAGATTGCAGCGACATCACTTTATTTTTATGTTTAGAAATGTCAATTGAAAATTACCATCATCTCCATCGTGAGATTGGTTCCAAGTCAATTCTTGCCCAGGATATTGCGTTGAAAATCTAAAAGCACTCAGATTTACAATGTAAAAAGTACGAAAATGTCCAGGCCATTGATGAAATCTAAACATATGCAGCATTTAAACCATTAGACACAGGTTTTTAAATTACTATGCTGGGCTTATACTTTGTCCTCCCTAATAAATTATACTCACATTTCCTTTTGTGACTCCTTGTTCATTAATGTAATGTGCAGTGGTCTGCACTGACACCAGTCCATTGCCACTCTTCATTTGATGCTTGCTGATCAGGGAAACACGTCTTACAGGCTTGCTGTTCTCATGTATAACTCTGACTGCATTATGATGTCATCACTGACATCATAATGCATCCCACTGCTGGTAACTTAGTAACAGACATTAGGCAGCAGTGGATATATAGAATTCTGATGGATGTACCTCAGCCATCTCTCCAGTTGTCTCTCACATTGTCCAGATGCATTCCTGACAAAGGGAGGTGGATTGTGCATCATTAAATGTGAACTGGCCTCTCATTTAAGGTGAGACTAGAACACCTAAGACTAACATACACTGCAGGTCGGTATATAGATTACTGAGAATGCTCAACTCCAAATCAGTCTCACAATAATGCTTTTATCATAAGCACCTCTTCTTAAAGCAGAGATCTGGTCCCCTATGATACAAAGATACCTGATATTTTCAGTAATTAGAACAGGCTCTTGTTTTTTATATGATATTAATAATTATTGCCACTATCTTGCTTCAACAATCTAATTCTGTGTAACTTTATAATATACGTTGTGTTGTCTTGTTTTAATTTCATAAAGTAAAGTGAATGTTCAATATCTGAAAAGATGGTTTCCTCCCTTCCATCCACGTAAACAGCAGTGTTATCTGCCCGCCATATTCCGGCACGCCATCTTCCCATCAATGCATGCCGCTGCGCGCCACTCTTTTAGTATGTGGAACTTGTTATCTGCCACTACCCTAACCTTAAACCTTAACCATAACCCTGAAACCTGAAACCCTAAAGCCTAAACCTAACGCTAAATCCTAACCCTAATTGTAATTTTAATAACTGTGTCTGAGCAAATAATACAGTGGAAGTAGCCAAGATATTCAGCTTTAGCCTGCAGTGTATCGCTGCCCATTGCTAATTCCTCCACAGTAAACGACGAGAATGACTTTTCAAAAGAAAATATTTGAAAATTTACGTTTAAGAATATTACAACTAGCACCTATAACAGTTAACAATAAGACATTTGCCTAAATGTGGCAGTTTCCCTTTAAGCAAAATTAATATTTAAATAATTTACTGCTGGGCACAGTCAATTAAATGTAATGATTTATTTGCAGCTCTCTTACCTGTTAAAATTACAATAGTTTCCAATTAGGTTTTAAATTACACATATTGTTTTTTATCTGAGGTCGTGGTATAGCAATTAAATCCATTTTGCAGCCGAAACAATGTGAAATGCAGCCGGTGAATGCGTTTACTTGGTACACAATTAGAATTATTTTGATTAATATATTTAATTAATCACAATAATCTATACAATGCATATATATATATATATATATATATATATATATATATATATATATATATATATATATTAATAGAAGAGTGTATATTCATTTAAATGATGCAGGATAGATTGGCAAAGATAATGCAGCTGATTAAATTTACACATTATTTGCTACTTTTGCTTGTCTCCAAAAACATTTCAATAATTGGCAAGTTAGCAGTTGCATGTATTATATTGCCTCAATAAATAGGGCACAAGTGCTGTCATGGCCAATCAGGTAACTGCTCACAGTAGCAGACACTAAATTCTTTAGGGAAAAATGTTCTTCCCTTGAATCTTAGTCTCTCTTCAAAATGGTAATTAGCTGTAAACGATGGTTTCCAGTGATATTCAAGATGTCACACTGCCACCATGTGTCTGAGAGCCATATAACAAATGCTATTTTTTAACCATGAATTCATGTAATAGTTCAGATTATTTCGGTTGGAAGTGTTGACTGCATTGGTATACCAAGACATAAACAAAGCCTTTAAATGTTTCACTTTCATATGCAATCGTTCTTTATTGCAGACTTCATTCATTTTCTTAACTAGGTTGCTTCTTGCAGCTTATGTCTTATGTACAGAGTATGCCATTGAGCTCTTCACGAGTCCTGACTCCTAATTAGAACACTGGCAGTTGTAACTGACAAATTTCAATGTTCACATAAAATAAAATATTATTTATGGCAATTTGACAACTTTCCCATCATTTCTTTCAATAACTAGGTGTTTCAGTGTGTTTCTTCAGACACAACAACATGTAAGGATATATTCACTGAACTAAGAAATGGGAGGAGGAACCACTCGGATGTGTATGGTATTGTGCATAACCTAGTTACAAATGTATGAAGTGATTTCACCATCTTCTAAGAACTGCATTAGTACAGGGAGTGCAGAATTATTAGGCAAATGAGTATTTTGACCACATCATCCTCTTTATGCATGTTGTCTTACTCCAAGCTGTATAGGCTCGAAATCCTACTACCAATTAGGCATATTAGGTGATGTGCATCTCTGTAATGAGAAGGGGTGTGGTCTAATGACATCGACACCCTATATCAGGTATGCATAATTATTAGGCAACTTCCTCTCCTTTGGCAAAATGGGTCAAAAGAAGGACTTGACAGGCTCAGAAAAGTAAAAAATAGTGAGATATCTTGCAGAGGGATGCAGCACTCTTAAAATTGCAAAGCTTCTGAAGCGTGATCATCAAACAATCAATCGTTTCATTCAAAATAGTCAACAGGGTCGCAAGAAGCGTGTGGAAAAACCAAGGCGCAAAATAACTGCCCATGAACTGAGAAAAGTCAAGCGTGCAGCTGCCACGATGCCACTTGCCACCAGTTTGGTCATATTTCAGAGCTGCAACATCACAGGAGTACCCAAAAGCACAAGGTGTGCAATACTCAGAGACATGGCCAAGGTAAGAAAGGCTGAAAGACGACCACCACTGAACAAGACACACAAGCTGAAACGTCAAGACTGGGCCAAGAAATATCTCAAGACTGATTTTTCTAAGGTTTTATGGACTGATGAAATGAGAGTGAGTCTTGATCGGCCAGATGGATGGGCCCGTGGCTGGATTGGTAAAGGGCAGAGAGCTCCAGTCTTACTCAGACGCCAGCAAGGTGGAGGTGGAGTACTGGTTTGGGCTGGTATCATCAAAGATGAGCTTGTGGGGCCTTTTCGGGTTGAGGATGGAGTCAAGCGCAACTCCCAGTCCTACTGCCAGTTCCTGGAAGACACCTTCTTCAAGCAGTGGTACAGGAAGAAGTCTGCATCCTTCAAGAAAAACATGATTTTAATGCAGGACAATGCTCCATCACACGCGTCCAAGTACTCCACAGCGTGGCTGGCAAGAAAGGGTATAAAAGAAGAAAATCTAATGACATGGCCTCCTTGTTCACCTGATCTGAACCCCATTGAGAACCTGTGGTCCATCATCAAATGTGAGATTTACAAGGAGGGAAAACAGTACACCTCTCTGAACAGTGTCTGGGAGGCTGTGGTTGCTGCTGCACGCAATGTTGATGGTGAACAGATCAAAACACTGACAGAATCCATGGATGGCAGACTTTTGAGTGTCCTTGCAAAGAAAGGTGGCTATATTGGTCACTGATTTGTTTTTGTTTTGTTTTTGAATGTCAGAAATGTATATTTGTGAATGTTGAGATGTTATATTGGTTTCACTGGTAAAAATAAATAATTGAAATGGGTATATATTTGTTTTTTGTTAAGTTGCCTAATAATTATGCACAGTAATAGTCACCTGCACACACAGATATCCCCCTAAAATAGCTAAAACTAAAAACAAACTAAAGACTACTTCCAAAAATATTCAGCTTTGATATTAATTAGTTTTTTGGGTTCATTGAGAACATGGTTGTTGTTCAATAATAAAATTAATCCTCAAAAATTCAACTTGCCTAATCATTCTGCACTCCCTGTATAGCATAATACTGACAAGGTCTCATTCCACTAGCGAGAAGGGTCACATCTTAGTTAATATAGTCCTTAGGACATTACAGGTAGCCCAGTCTGTATGGAGACTTATATCTCACTGTGCTGGAAGAACCCCCATCCTGATTGCCTGCAGGTTTTTGGCATAAAGACATGGAGCCTCATTCAATTGAGAGGCTCAAGTTATTGAGGTATATCAAGTAAGTCTGCGGGCCTCCTGTGAGCCCGCAGCCGCCGCAAGTTATGGTGCTATTCAACTGGCCGGGCCCGCAAGTCCCGGCCTGATAGCGCACATCACAAACCATGCTATCGAAAGTAGCATTTACGAGCTTGAACATGATCGCTGACGCAACGCTGTAACTCCTGGTTAGAAACAGCCAATGGAATGTGGGTCCGATCGTGACTCGTGGTTTAAGCCCGTAGGACTTTGAAATCCAACCTCCATTTTTTATTGAAGTCTACGATCGGACCCACATTCCAGATATAATGCAATATTGATAAAGCTGTAAATATATTCTATTACATGCAAGTTTCATTATATGTATTAACACATTGATTGCCAGGAATATTTGCTTTGAAAGTGCTCCAGACATTAAGCCCTTTGCGAGTTCTCCTTGGTACCAGTAAATTGTGGTTAGACTTTTGCCATTTGTGGGCTTGATGGCTTGGTTAGCGAGGGGGAATCAGAGCAATTGAATAGCGATTTGTGATTTTAGCATTCGCAACTCTTGCAGCCATAAAAGATCAAAGGCTTGGGGGGAAGTAACTTGCGATTTGAACCATCACAATGAATTGGAGGCCGGAGCCCGTAACTCGATTCGAGCCCTCAAAAAGACGGCAATTGAATAGCAAAATAACTTGCGGGCTCCATTTCCGAGCCCGGATCTCCCAAAAGCTCAATTGAATGAGGTTCATCCTGTTTGTTGGCCAACATGTTTGAATGTAACTATGACCGTCAGTTGACACAGCTGATAGGGTTAGGATAACTGCTGGAAAAAAGTAGATAAAGTCCGGCCAGTACTGTGGCTACAGTTGTATTGTCACTGCTGGATATAACAATTCTTTGAAACTTAGTTTTTTATTTCTTTATTGATGAAAGCAAGAAATCCAAGTCAAGACCAGTGCCATTGTAAAAGATTTCAGAGAATGAAGGGTACATTGGAAAAGTACAAAAAGCCTGAAGGTCATAGTATTGCAATTAAATAGATTTAATGTAGCGGAAAACAAGTAAATGTCTTCTTCAGTATGACAGTCTAATATTGCAGTACTTGCTTGGAAGTAGTTATTCAGTATAATCTCCATGTCTTGTTTAGAAAGAATTACAATAAAGGGGTTACATTAATGTCTGGCTTATTGTACAGGCATGTTAGTTTAGTTTCTGATGTGTTACATTAGTGTTGGTTAATTGCCTGCCCAGAGGCACTCTGTACATCTTTGTCTCTAGAGATGTGCCACTAGGCCTCACACTGACATGCTGCCAAAAACCATTTGCAGAGCAGCTAAATCCTCCGCAAAGACAATGTATCCACAAATATTCACTCTTCCAGATTCAATTAATCTTAGAAGATATTGAAATGTGTGTTATCTGAGAAGCTACATTATAATGAGGTATGAATTACTGGGTCAGCTAATACGTTTTATCCTTTTCTTGTTAAGATGATTTTCTTATCTTTTATTTGTACACGGCATTTGAGAAACATATACACATGGCATCAAAAAAACTTGGTCAGAAATGTATTAATATTTCATAATTGTCATAATAATAAAAATAGCAATTTTGACCGATTTTAAATATTTACTGCATTAAAGCTATCCGGATAATTTTGTAGTTTTTATATAATAGAAGCTCTGGTTTCTGGTTGTCCAACAGGTAATCCAGTAAGTCTTGTCTCTTGTTTCATGCTTGCACTCAGGTATATTGGCTTAATAGTGTGTTTTATGCTTGCAGATGGGAAGGGTTTATATCTGGAATAAACATGATGGAGGAAGTCTGCTGAAGTGTAAGATTTCATCCGCAGCCACACAGTAGTGCTAGAGCACCTCTGGAGATAGCGTGTTTCTTAAGTTTAGTGTGCCATAGTTTTGCATGAGATCATGAGAAGTAAAGAGTTTTAGAGCTGTGGAAAATTGCCTTGGGTCTAAGGACTGGACGTTTTTGTAGATTCTTGTCCAGGGGCTTGATGATGTAGGGTGTGCGGGGAGTGTATTGAGGTTGCATGGCAGAAGGTGGTCGTCAAGTAGCAAGAATGGGGAGAAGACAAGGTTAGAGATTGATTTGCTAAACAAAGGAAGTAAATTCTATAATTTGCTGGTGCACCATCTACATCTTGGGTCTCCAGGGCCATAAAAGAAAAAAGATCTGTATACTAATCTCTAAAGTGAGAAAAGAAACCAGTTGGAGATTATGCAAAGGATGTGCCACTATGTTGGGTAAGGGACATAGTCCATTGTTGTGATCATTGAAGGAGGAAATTTAAAGAAACCTTGCAACTGATGGTAATGTGGTTTTGCTGTTGAAGATATTGAAATCTGCAAGAATAAGTGTGGGTACATCAGATAAGAAAAAACAAGAGTCAAGTAGCAAAATGATTAAGGATTGGAAAGATGTCCAGGAGGTCAATAGATTATAGTAAAATGTAAAAAGGAGGGGAGGATAGTGTGAAGCCATAGTTAGGGATTAGATATGATGTGGTGATAACAGAAGATAGGGGATTCACACGAGAAAGTGTTTGTATGGAAGCATGGGGAATCATCCTCTTTGGAAGGAAAGGAGTAAAAAACAAAAGTATTAAAGAAAGACAGCAAATATCCCATTTATAATGGAAATGCATATTACATATATAAATTAATATAACTGCAGATGGTTGATATATAAAAATGATTGAATTGAAGTGTTAGATATTTGAGCTTCTCGTCCCTTCCTGTATAGATTGTTCTTTGATCTGTACCTCCAGATCTGTCTTTTAGATTCAGATCAAGGGTTCTTAAACTATACTTACCTATGTAATATAATTGCCTATGATGTTGGTTTAACTATTTTACTGAATATACTATAGGATTAAAGGCGAATAGTTTTCAGTAATTAAAGAATTAACTAAAAGCTCAAGGATTATTATTATTATTACAGTTTATTGTAAAGTGCCAACATATTCCATAGCTCTGTACAGGGGTTAAATACATAAGTAAGTGCAATATTAAACACATTGCAGAAAGTAGAGATCCCTGTATTAGAGTTTAAAATCTTACATACATAGGGTTGTTTTGTTTTTTTACAAAGTTCCTCACAAAATTAAATAAGGGGCAAACTTACCATCTAAAGGGATTCATAAGACAAAAGATGAAGTAATAAAACGAAGAAACAAGAGCTTGGCAAGTAATTAGAGAGAGTAGAGGGTTAATTAGTGATTACTCATTAACAGGTGGGAATCATGGAGGTGATGGTGTTAAACCTTCAGTATAAACTACCACAATCATAGGTGGGAGGGCAAGTTATATGAGTTCAGATGCTGAAGAGAGGTGGAAGCGTGTGAAACTCCAGGCTTAGAGGCGAAAGAAAAAAGGTAAATAATAATAAGAAAGTGAATCTACAGATGGTCTTTGGTTTAATCTCTGCAGAAATGGCATGTATACTGTATCTGATATGAACACATAGGAGTTTTGTCCTATAAGATATAATATTAGAGTCAGAGAGGACCTTATATAGTTTGTTACTACAATTAGATATACATCTAGTCAATGTCTCTTAAAGATATACAGCCTTATTAAATTGTGATTCAGCCAATTAAATAGGGCTCTATATAAGCACAGAGCATATTTTTTTACAGAAGTTTTTAGTTAGTGAACTTCTATCCACAAGCAAGGCCTTCACTAACTAAAAACTTCTAAAAATATGCTCTGTGCTTATAAAGAGCCCTATTCAATTGGCCGAATTGCAATTTAACAAGGCTGATAATGTGTAATAAATTAAATTCTAATGTATCAAATAACAAAGAATACAAGTGTCCAGTGCACATTTCCTTATAATACAATGTATAAAAAAAGATAGAAGCATCACATATATAGTTGTCAGCAATGCAGGTCGTTGCTAACGCTTGTGGGCACGCATAGCGAGCTAGCCGTAGGCACTCATCCCACGATCCCCTACGACTACGCGAAGCGAGGGGCTGCATTTGCGGAGATGGACGCTCTACGGCGCCTCACACAGGGCTCTGGCTGTGCCATTCCAAAACTTTAATCTTCTTCTGGTGAAGCCATTCCTTTGTTGATTTGGATGTATGCTTTGGGTCGTTGTCATGCTGAAAGATGAAGTTCCTCTTCATGTTCAGCTTTCTAGCCGAAGCCTGAAGATTTTGTGTCAATATTGACTGGTATTTGGAACTGTTCATAATTCCCTCTATCTTAACTAAGGCCCCAGTTCAAGCTGAAGAAAAACAGCCCCAAAGCATGACGCTGCCACCACCATGCTTCCCTGTGGGTATGGTGTTCTTTTGGTGATGTGCAGTGTTGTTTTTGCGCCAAAAATATATTTTGGAATTATGGCCAAAAGGTTCAACCTTGGTTTCATCAGACCATAACACCTTTTCCCACATGCTTTTGGGAGACTTCAGATGTGTTTTTGCTAAATGTAGCCTGGCTTGGATGTTTTTCTTCGTAAGAAAAGGCTTTCGTCTTGCCACTCTACCCCATAGCCCAGACATATGAAGAATACGGGAGATTGCTGTCACATGTACCACACAGCCAGTACTTGCCAGATATTCCTGCAGCTCCTTTAATGTTGCTGTATGGCCTCTTGGTAGCCTCCAAGACCAGTTTTCTTCTCAGTCTTTTCATCAATTTTGGAGGGAGCTCCAGTTCTTGGTAATGTCACTGTTGTGCCATATTTTCTCCACTTGATGATGACTGTCTTCACTGTGTTCCATGGTATATCTAATGCCTTGGAAATTCTTTTGCACCCTTCTCCTGACTGATACCTTTTAACCATGAGATCCCTCTGATGCTTTGGAAGCGCTCTGTGGACCATGGCTTTTGCTGTGGGATGCGACTAAGAAAATTTCAGGAAAGACCAACTAGAGCAGCTGAACTTTATTTGGGGTTAATCAGAGGCACTTTAAATGATGGCAGGTGTATGCCGACTCCTATTTAACACGATTCGGAATGTGATTGCTTAATTCTGAACACAGCCACATCCCCAGTTATAAGAGGGTGTGCAGACTTATGCAACCACATTATTTTTCTTTTTTTTTTTTCCTTTCCACCTAAAAAATTTCAGTTTGTTTTTCAATTGAGTTTTATAGTTTATAGGTCACATTAAAGGTGGAAAAAGTTCTGAAATGATTTATCTTTGTCTCATTTTTTTTACAGCATAGAAACCTGACATTTTAACAGGGTTGTGTAGACATTTTAGGCTTAGAACGGAAAATTTACGCACTTAGCATAAAAAATACGAGACGCAGGACGACCTTGCAAAAATGCGACCTTAACGGCCGAACCGCGCGCACCTGAAAACATTAAAGACACAATAAATACACATAAAAATACATAAAAAGCTTACCTACAGTGAGGGGGCACCCAGGTCCTCTGCAAGTGAAGTTATACCTCAATTTAAGTCCCTTGCCCTTGCCGGCAGCCCTCGCTATGCGAGGGCCGTGGGCTCGCCATGCGAGCCTGCAAGCGTGAGCAACGGCCCGTACGGCTCCATCCCACCTACTGAGGCCCTTGCCCGCAGCCCTCGCTACGCGAGCCCGCAAGCGTGAGCAACGGCCCGTACGCTCACAACTATATATGTGATATATCTTATATTGCAGGGTGTATATACAAAAGAGATCATTTGACACTGAATGGTGTATGAATAATAAACAACTGTAAAAGAAGCAATTGTGTACAAGTTTGTGCAGTGCACGTTCCCTTATAATATGACATATAGAAAATATAGAAGCATGAATTATAAGGTGGAAGTGCAATCGCTGAGGTAGAAAGTGAATATCCTGAAAAGATAAAATGTACAAAATAAAAATAAACAATGTATGTAAAGTGAAAGACAAATAAAAAGGAAAGTACCTGGTGATTGCCAAGAATAAAGGGGATAGGACACAAATAAACAAGAATATTGCCACAAGTATATACAGCAAATATATAAGAATATGTGATAGTGCACATATGCCTGTAATTATATATAAAGAAGCATTCCCTGGTATGCATATGTGAGAATACTTTTGAAGGGAACCTCAGAGAGTGGATCTGTGGCTTTATGGCCTTGGTTCAGAGAGGAGACCTTGTGCAGAATACCATGCAGTGTAATTAGTAGATTTGAGTCTCCACTCCCACTGTTACATTGTGACTAAAACTAAGGACTGAATCTCTGAGAGAGAAGTCTATGATATACATTTATATTCAAGTGATGATCTACATTCTCTCACTACTGTCCTATACATCCCACACAAGAGAGAGCATATTGGTCTTATTATATATTCTTAAATTTTATTCTGCATCTTTTGTTTCTCTTTTTCATTTCAGTTTTATTATGGGGTTTTAAACTTAGTCTGAGTCTATTTACTCAGAATAGGATTATTGCACATTAGTGTGAATTCCAGTTTTTCTGGTGTTCTTTAACAATAGTTTATCTAACACTTAGCTGGATTTATATTATTTGGTCTTGAATTTCGGGGTTTGTGCACTCTTAAGATAAACTGATACACAAGTGGACAAAAGAAAGCAGGTAGGTTACCAAACTCCTTAACTGGTGATACTTTGTCTCCAAGGGCAGAGGAGAGGTGGATTTCAGTAATTAGTGTTTTGAAACTGAGCAGGGACCTAACTCTGGAAGTATTACCTGTGTTGTTCCATGGACATGACTCCAATATAATATTATTTTATTGTGTTCATGCAATTCCCCAGTAAAAAGGTGAGAAGAATATGCAAATAAAATAAAAAAAATAGACAGTTGATTGTCAAGTGTTTACCAATGTAGCAATATAAGCAAATGTGTAAGCCAATGAACAAAATATTTTTTTGGAACATCTGAATTTTTTAAGATTTTAGGAGTACAGGAATCCATTTTGTATTCGTTAAATCCTGAGAGATGGGTGTGTGTTTTTGAAATGATCACTGGAGGGAAGAGGGGTTACACAGTAGTCCAGAGCTTTTTTGATAGTAGTATAAGACTGAAATTGACACCACACCCCTTCTCTCTCACTGGCCAAGAAGCAGACCTATATCATTCAATGTAACCATAGCTCCAGATCTCTTCTCTTGCACATACAACTTACATTAATGTAACATGGATCACTCCAGAATCCTGCGACAGCATACAAATATACTTTTTTCTATTAGTAGCTGTATTACTTTTTTTTTTCCATGATAATGAACTTAGTCAAAGTTTTCAACCATAGTTATTTTTTCATTGTGCAAGCCCAAGGTGATAACTCCAGCGGCCTCCTCAAAGTTTAACCTTTCTGTCACAACTCCCTTGGACATTTGGACTTTGTTATCAGTCTCTATGGACCGAGATGTTATTACTGTACTGAACATTGTAAAGTGTTGCCTGCCGGCCCAGAGCCCATACTGTTACCACCTGTTAGGCTTTAATTGTGGTTGTGAATGAGATATGTGTTTGAGAAATGGTGTCTCCATAGACTTCAATGGGGAACTTGTGAGCATGAATTAATATATCAAATATAGTAACAAGATTGGCAAATATCAACTGAAACACTTACATCAACAAACAAAAGTTAAGTAATGTCAAATATGTCTAAGCAATAACCCTTTGATCCTTTGTTTCCTGGTTTACCACCAATTTAAGAAATATTTGTTCTTGTCCTAGTTCATGATTGAAGCTAAAAGAAGCCAGTATGTTAGAAAATTGTGGAAGCCCTGGCTGGTCCCAAAAAGTGGTAAGTACCCCTAGTCCTCTCAGCTAGATGATAGCCGATTCTCCTTCGACTCATTACACATGTGGTATCCGAGAGTGATTTGGTAAGAGGTTAGACATACTTCAAAGCATAACCTCCTCTAAAGCCTGGAAACCCATCAAGGACTGCCTTTGCATGCAAGCTGCCCAAGGGGTACCTCTATCCTAGCAAAATTACGCATTACTGTCCTCTAGGCCTCCCACATAAGGGGGGCAGTGACCCCTGTTAGTAGACCATCAGTGAACTATGTAAAGTTGTAATACCATTATTTCCCAGAAGGATCAGATCCTAATCTAGCCCCCAGACCCCTGAGCCTCTCAGTACCAGCTGGCTAATTACTCTCCCAAGAGTTGTAAAGGACTGACCATAATAAACAGACAAGGAACATCACCAGACTCTTGGGTACCTGAAACTCTGGGTGGGCGGGGGATAGAGAGCCTAACCTTATCCCTTAACTCATTCCCATGTGTTTAGGTAAAATAAGAGGGGGAGTAAGAATTGGCTGGTGTTGTTTGCTTAAAGGGAGGGGTGGTTAAAATACGATTGGATAATGTTGCCTTTAAATGTTTTGTGTGTGAATAAACCTTGGCCTTGTTTCAAAGCGCATATTCACTGTATGTCTTCCATTCTGAGAGGGAATGATTTATTGTTTTCTTATGAGAAATATTATCTCTGCAACTTGTACGGATACCCGGTAACTTGTCCTGACTCCTGCAACTTGTCCAATAACAGTTCCTCAAGTTACAAATCAGTAACTTGTCCTAGCCTCCGGTAAGATATCCTGTTAGTGGTGATCGAAACGAACCTCCAAGATGAGGCTAGAATCGGTCTAGTGACCCATTCAAGCCCAACCAAGAAGCGGATTGTGACAATTTCCAATAGCTGATTTACCTTCTTTCACTCTGCTAAAAGTACATAGAAAGTACATAGAAATTAGCAGATTTTAACATAAATTATAATAATAAGAATAATAATTATTATTATTATTAATGTCTTTATTTGTAACACGCCAACATGTTCCGTAGCGCTATACAGGGGTTAAGTACATGGCAAAAACAAAATTAACACATTACGAGGAATGGAGGTTGATGGTTTCCAAAGCACTGACACATGATTGAAAACTCACAAACTTACTATTTAAAGGGTTTGGGTGTAGAGATGTCCCGAATAGTTCGCCGGCGGACTGTTCCCGGCGAACATAGCATGTTCGCGTTCGCGGCGAACTGCGAACATATGCGAGATTCAATCCGCCCCCTATACTTTATCATTGAGTAAACTTTGACCCTGCATGTCACAGTGAGCAGACACATTCCATCCAATCAGCAGCATACACTCCCTTCCAGAGCCTTCTAACTCATGGACAGCAGCCATTTTGGAATCATAACTAACTTGCAGTCTTACTGAGAGGAGGCTGAGTGTAGGTGATACTGCATCAATAGGGAAAACCATAGCTAGGCTACTGTACACAGTGTGCAATACAGTCCTGAAGGACTCTTTTGTTCTCTGCTGCAAGGATACCCCTGTGTCTCTTCCCCCCCTTATCATCATCCACCCCTCACCTTAGCACCCAACCCTAACACCCCTCACACTTATCCATAACACCCATCAACCTAACACCCAACCCTAACACCCCTCACACTTATCCCTAACACCCCTCACCCTAACACCCCTCACACTTAGCCCTAACACCCCTCACCCTAACACCTAACCCCCTCACCCTTATCCCTAATACCCCTTACCCTAACACCCCTCACACTTATCCCTGTGTCTCTTCCCCTCCTTATCATCAAGGGAGGGGGAGGATGATGAGGGAGGGGGAAAGAGACACAGGGGAGGATGATGAGGGAGGGGGGAAACAGACACAGGGGAGGATGATGAGGGAGGGGGTAAAGAGATACAGGGGAGGGTGATGAGGAAAGGGGGAAAGAGACACAGGGGAGGATGATGAGGGAGGGGGGAAGAGACACAGGGGAAGATGATGAGGGAGGGGGAAAAGAGACACAGGGGAGGATGATGAGGGAGGGGGGAAAGAGACACAGGGGAGGATGATGATGGAGGGGGAAGAGACACAGGGGAGGATGATGAGGGAGGGAGTAAAGAGATACAGGGGAGGATGATGAGGGAGGTGGGAGGATGATGAGGGAGGGGGGATGAGACACAGGGGAGGGTGATGAGGAAGGGGGGAAAGAGACACAGGGGAGGATGATGAGGGAGGGGGAAGAGACACAGGGGAAGATGATGAGGGAGGGGGAAAAGAGACACAGGGGAGGATGATGAGGGAGGGGGGAAAGAGACACAGGGGAGGATGATGATGGAGGGGGGAAGAGACACAGGGGAGGATGATGAGAGAGGGGGTAAAGAGATACAGGGGAGGATGATGAGGGAGGTGGGAGGATGATGAGGGAGGGGGGACGAGACACAGGGGAGGGTGATGAGGAAGGGGGAAAAGAGACACAGGGGAGGATGATGAGGGAGGTGGGAAGAGACACAGGGAAAGATGATGAGGGAGGGGGAAAAGAGACGCAGGGGTGGCTGATGAGGGAGGGGGGAAAGAGACACAGGGGAGGATGATGATGGAGGGGGTAAGAGACACAGGGGAGGATGATGAGGGAGGGGGTAAAGAGATACAGGGGAGGTTGATGAGGGAGGTGGAAGGATGATGAGGGAGGGGGGATGAGACAGAGGGGAGGGTGATGAGGAAGGGGGTAAAGAGATACAGGGGAGGATGATGATGGAGGGGGATGTTCGGTTATTTATGCCCTTTATGGATTAAAACCAGACTCTGCATCAACTATGTAATTTTTCGTGGGAGTTTTGACATGGATCCCCCTCCGGCATGCCACAGTCCAGGTGTTAGTCCCCTTAAAACAACTTTTCCATCACTATTGTGGCCAGAAAGAGTCCCTGTGGGTTTTAAAATCCGCCTGCCTATTGAAGTCTATGGCGGTTCGCCGGGTTCGCCGGTTCGCGAACATTTTCAGGCGGTTCGCGTTCGAGGTTCTGGAACCGAAAATTTTATGTTCGCGACATCACTATTTGGGTGTGATCCAAAAGGGTTATAGATGCAAGACTGCAATGTGAAAGCTATTGTACTGTAGATTGTGGGTATGAGTGATATTAAGCTGTGGAATGTGCAATTATGCATATTAAAGCTCAAAATGATCAGTTTTCTTTAAACAGGTGTGTTTGTAGGGATTGTTTTAAAAGGTTTTGAGGCAGGAAGATGGTCTAGTGGAGCGAGGCAAGGAGTTCCAGAAAGTAGGAGGGGAAGCATGAGAAAAGTATGGGGGTAGTGAAGGGAGGTGATAAGAGAGGAGGAAAGAGGAAGGTAATTAGCAGAATGAAGAGGGCAGTTGGGAGAGTATTTTGAAACAAGAGCAGAGATATAAGGGGGTGCCCGTTTGTTGGGGGTTTTATATGTTAAGATTTTAAACTTGATTCTGGAGGCTAGTGGAAACCAGTGGAGTTATTTACAGAGAGGTGCTACAGCCACTGAGTGTTTAGTATAGATGATCAATAATTATGGATTGGAGTGGTGATAGACGTGAAATGGAGAGGTCAGCAAGGAGTGAATTGCAGTAGTCAAATGGAGATATGACGAGAGAGAATTAGAATTTTAGCTGTGTCTTCTGTAAGATAGTGACGAATTTTGGAGATGTTTAGGTGAAACTGAAAATATTTTGTTACTGATTGTATGTGAGGAGTAAGAGAGAGGGAAGGGACCAGAAGAACCCCAAGGCAACAGACCTGAGAGGTGGGAGTGTTAAAAGGCATTGTCAACAGTGAGAGATATGTGAGGAGTGAAAGCTGTAATAGAGGGTGGACAGATAGGGAGTTCAGTCTTAGAAATGTAGAATGTGAGATGACAGGATATCCAGGAGGATATACAAGAGAGGCAGTTGGCAACTTGACCTAAAAGACAGGGGGATGGATCTGGTGCAGAGGTAGATTTGAGTGTCATCTGCATAGAGATGATACTGAAATCCAAAGGATTTTATTAGCATACCAAGAGAGGATGAGTAGATGGAGACGAGGAGGGGGCCTAGGACTGAACCTTGGGGTACGCCAACAGACCAAGGGAGAGGTCAAGAAGAGGTGCCAGAGAAGGAGACACAGGAGCGGTGTCATGGATGCCTATAGAGAGGAAAGTTTGGGTTAGAAGAGGGTGGCCAACTGTATTAAAGGCAGCAGAGAGGTCCAGGAGAATTAGAAAGAGAAGTGACCCTTTGGTTTGGAGGTTAGCAAGTCATTGGTGACTTTTGTGAGGGCTGTTTCTGTAAAGTTTTGGGCCTGGAAGCCAGATTGGAAGGGGTTAAGAAGGGAATTGGAGGGAATAAATTAGGTGAAGCAATTGTAGACAAGCAGCTCAAGCAGTTTTTAAGCCAGGGGAAAAGAGATAGGGCGATAGTTGGAGGCAGAAGCTGGATCAGATGAGGGCTTCTTAAGAATGGGTTTGATTTTGGCGTGTTTTAAAGAGGATGAAAACTTGTCAGTGTTTAGGGAGAGGTTAAATAGATGCATGAGAGTTGGGATAAGTGTGGTAGAGAGGGGAGAGATTAGCTGTGATGGAATAGGATCATGTGAACAAGTTGTAAGATAGGAGTTTGATAGTAATGTAGATACAGTGGATATAAATAGTCTACACACCCCTGTTAAAATGTCAGGTTTCTGTGCCGAGACAAAGATAAATAATTTTAGAACTTTTTCCACCTTTAATGTGACTTATAAACTGTACAACTCAATTGAAAAACAAACTGAAATCTTTTAGGTAGAGGGAAGAAAAAATATAAAAATAAAATAATATGGTTGCATAAGTATGCACACCCTTAACCGAATACTTTGTTGAAGCACCTTTTGATTTGATTACAGCACTCAGTCTTTTTGGGTATGAGTCTATCAGTATGGCACATTTTGACTTGGCAAGATTTGCCCACTCTTCTTTGCAAAAACACTCCAAATCTGCCAGATTGCAAGGGCATCTCCTGTGCACAGCCCTCTTCAGATCACCCCACATATTTTCAATCAGATTCAGGTCTGGGATCTGGCTGGGCCATTCCAAAACTTTAATCTTCTTCTGTTGAAGACATTACTTTGTTGATTTGGATGTATGCTTTGGGTCGTTGTCATGCTGAAAGATGAAGTTCCTCCTCATGTTCAGCTTTCTAGCAGAAGCCTGAAGGTTTTGTGCCAACATTGACTGGTATTTGGAACTGTTCATAATTTTCTCTATCTTAACTAAGGCCCCAGTTCCAGCTTAAGAAAAACAGCCCCAAAGCATGATGCTGTCACCACCATGCTTCTCTGTGGGTATTGTGTTCTTTTGGTGATGTGCAGTGTTGTTTTTGCACCAAACATATCTTTTTGAATTATGGCCAAAAAGTTCAACCTTGGTTTCATCAGACCATAACACCTTTTCCCACATGCATTTGGGAGACTTCAGATGTGTTTTTGCAAAATGTAGCCTGGCTTGGATGTTTTTCTTCATAAGAAAAGGCTTTCGTCTTGCCACTCTACCCCATAGCCCAGACACATGAAGAATACGGGAGGTTGTTGTCACATGTACCACACAGCCAGTACTTGCCAGATATTCATGCAGCTCCTTTTTTTGCAGCTCGTCTTTTCATCAATTTTGGAGGGAGCTTCAGTTCATGGTAATGTCACTGTTGTATCATATTTTCGCCACTTGATGATGACTGTCTTCACTGTGTTCCGTGGTATATCTAATGCCTTGGAAATTCTTTTGTACCCTTCTCCTGACTGATACCTTTTAACAATGAGATCCCTCTGATGCTTTCGAAGCTCTCTGTGGACCATGGCTTTTGCTGTGGGATGCGACGAAGAAAAATTCAGGAAAGACCAACTAGAGCAGCTGAACTTTATTTGGGGTTAATCAGAGGCACTTTAAATGATGGCAGGTGTATGCTGACTCCTATTTAACACGATTTGGAATGTGATTGCTTAATTCTGAACACAGCTACATCCCTAGTTATAAGATGGTGTGCACACTTATGCAACCACATTATTTATTTATTTTTTCTTCCCTCCACCTAAAAGATTTCAGTTTGTTTTTCAATTGAGTTTTACAGTTTATAGGTCACATTATAGGTGGAAAAAGTTCTAAAATGATTTATCTTTGGCAAAAAAAAAATACAGCACAGAAACCTGACATTTTAACAGGGTTGTGTAGACTTTTTATATCCACTGTACTTCATCCTCAGTTACAGGGTCAAAGGAGTCCATAGCGGAGGAAGCATGGGGGGGGGGGGGGGGGGAGCTGGTTGTTGTCAGTTTGTTGAGAGGCGGTGAGTTAGACCACGTTGGGAGGCAAGTTAATTTCGGATAGTTTCAGTTTTATTTTTAAAGTGGCTGGCAAAGTCATCAGCTGCGAGACAGGAAGGAGCCGGAGATGGGTGTTGGAGGACAGTTTTGATATTAGTGATGAGAAGTAGTGTTTGGCAAGATTGAAGGCAGAGAAGTAGGAGGGCAAGATAAACTAGTAGTGGAGAAAGTCTGCTGAAGTGCGAGATTTCCTCCACAGTCGTAGTGCAGCGTGTGAACACCTGGGTTTATAGCATGCTTGTGTAGTATGCCATGGTTGTGGATGAGAGTGAGGGCATGTGCTTATGGTTATGGGACAAGAGTGCCAAGGGTGGAGGTTAGTGTCATGTTGTACTGGCGATGTCAGGGCAGTTAAGGGTGGCGTGGGGCTGAGAAGGGGTTTTAGAACATTGGAAAGTTGTGGGTTAAGTGCTTGCAGGTTTCTGCTGGTTCTGGTGGCAGGGATTGAAGAACGGTGGTGAGCAGAGGAGAGTGAGGGAGCCAGGCGACAAAGTGACCCAGAAATTGAAAGGGTGATCCAGGCGGGCGATAGATCCTAGTCCTGGCAGAGGAATGAGAGAGAAGATGCGGATAATGTGAACTTCAAAGGATGCGAATTGGTGGGAGGGAGCAGGGGGGGTGAAGTGAAAAGTGCAGAGAGAGGATAGTATTTGTCACCCTCTTGTATCACACCTAAACCCTTAGATTGTAAGTTTGCGAGTTTTCAATTGTGTCAGCGTCTTGGAAACAAGCACTATGTGCATTTGATTATATGCTCAAAAACAGGGCCCTCCATTCTTTATAAGGTGTTAAGTTTGTTTTTTGCCATGTACTAAACCCCTGTACAGCGCTACGGAATATGTTGGCGCCATATAAATAAAGACAATAATAATAATAATAGTAGTATGCCCACACCCCCACCTTGCTTGTTCCCAGGTCTAGGAGTGTGGCTGAAGTGTAGGCCACCATATGTGAATGCAGCAGGTGAGACAGAGTCAGATGGCGCGAGCCAGGTTTCCGTGATAGCCAGTAGATTGAGGGAGTTAGAAATAAAATAGTCATGAATGAAGGTAAGTTTATTGCAAACAGACCTTGCATTCCAGAGAGCACAGGAGAAGGGCAATGTATTTGGTTTGTGATGGGTATTAAATTATGGGTGTTTGAGGTATTTCCGGCCCAGGAGACTCTGCGTGGCAGACAGCAGGAGATAAGGGAGGGGCCTGGGTTAAGGTATATGTTGCCACAAGCCATCAGAAGGAGAGGAGCGAGAGTAAAAGGAGATGGGAGTAGGACTTACAGAAGCATTTCTGCTTTTGTGCTTTAGGGAGGGATGAGATTGTGACTGGAGAGAGGAGATGAGCTCATGGGAGCAGAGAGGAAAACAGGGAAGGTGAGATTATTATATTATTGGAGAGGTTATGTGTAGACACAGTATAGGAGAGTCTGAGAGAGGCAGGAGGTTATAATGAAGAAGATAAGAGTGAGAAAATATTGTGTAAGCAAAAAAGCAATAGAATAAAGGAAGATATGCTTGCCTTAATTGTTCTTGTCCGAGGTGATATATTAAAGTGTGTTCAATCCTGTTTAATTCTATTTTGCTACACTTCAATAGATGTTACATCTTGCAAATGCCTCCCCATACATAGCTGTTGAGGCACTCAAAAGGGTGGAGACAGGGCTTTCACTCTTGGAAAAGCTTTCTCCCCTGCAGGTGTACATCTGATCCACTACAGCGAGGGTGGGTAACAGCCTGTTCTCTGTAGTGAGAGAGATCATATCCCTCTAACAATATACACTCAAAGATTTTATGTTATTTAAAAAAGAAAAAAGAAATTATGCCACTATTGGAGGGGGCTGCTGGTTAGCGATACCACAATGGAGGTCATGAAGGCTTTCAAATACTGAATTTGCATAATTTTTATATATTGTTTGTCTGTAATTATACCTCTTTTCCTCTGAGCCAAGCACAGCTTTAAACTTGTAGAAGTGGTAAAATTGCTTTAAGCTTGTGATTGAAGATGACTTGATTTCTAGGTGTAGGTTTTAAAAAAACGGGAGAATAAAAGGTTGACTCAAAATTTAACTCAGATATTTGTATGGTTGGAAATGTAAGGAGGCAATTACTTTTTCCACACATGGGATATAGCCATTTGATCACATTGCTTATTAAATAAATAAAAAGCGGTTATTTTTTCACTAGGGTTCCATTTATCTAATTTCTGATTTAATCTATAGATCTGAAAACGATAAGTGTGACAAATATGTGATAGAAGAAATCAGGGGGGGGGGCAAATACTTTTACATGGCACTGCATAGCACTTGATGTGATTATAGTTTTATTTTAAAATACTGACTGCTCCCATACAAAATAGACAAAACATTATTTTGTACATTGTGGCACCTTTATTTTAATCTGCAACAGCATTCAATGAAGAGTTTTGGTAAAAAAAAAAAAAAAAAAAAAAAAAAGCGCAATTAAAACGAAGTACAGTATATTTTGAATGTGTAGTTATATACAATTGACATCTGACATTTAAAGGCCTAGAGGCAATGTAAACAAAATACAAATAATCTCTGTAAACCAGGGCCATTTTTTTTTTTTTTTTTAAATCAATGTCAAGAAATATAGGATCTAGTCTATTTCGTAGCCGCACAGATTCAGAACAGTGGGGTTGTGCTCTGTGCCACAGCAAAAAATGTACTGCAGGCAAATAACTCTTCCATCCTCTGACGTGCCGCATCTTGACCGCGCAGAGTCGACAGCGACGCCATCGCTATGTTCAGGGCGGGCACTCGGCCCCCCAGAGCCTCGGGCGCGCCTCTCATAGCTCAAAGCCTCTTCTGTCGGCGCGCCTTATGAGCCAGATCGGAGGATGCAAAAGTTCTTTGCCTGCAGTAAAAATTCTACACCACCAGTTGGTGCTGTGGCGCAGAGCTCAACCCCACTGTTCTGAATCTGTGTGGCTATGAAATAGAAAAGGACCAAAATGTTGTTGTCGTTTGTGATATCTTTCAACCATAAATGTTATTCACAGATGTGGAGTATGGCTTTTCAAATCCAAATATTTTCTCAAAATGCTTGAATAAACCTTTTGTGTTTCACATACAAAATATTTGCTGAAAAGCATCTCAAATGACAACCAAATAGAGTTACACTGCAGCAAAACAGTAATCAGTATGTCTGAATACATAAATGGAGTGATACAATTTAGAATCGCAAATCGTCTCCACCTTTACTAGAGTTTTCGGAGTGCTAGTTCCCTATTCCACCCCTTGGGTATGATTTGAACCAATAAATCCTACCTGTTAATAGGAACTTTCTGCACTTCTAAGTTAAAACTATTTCAGTTATTAATAGGAAACTAACAATGACGCAGACTGAACAAAATTAAGCATGTGTCATGTAGAAATATTGGATCTTAAACAATCCAGTGCTTGCTAGCTGCATTTGTAAAAGTACAGAACATACATGCAACATTTAATTGAAACACTATTTTAACAGAAAAAAAAAAAAACTTTGCAAATGTGTGAATGAACATGAATCAGAGAACGATCCTACTGCTTAGGATCTCAGAAGTACCATACTTTTGAAGCTTTTATTACGCTAACCAAGTCACATCAATTTTCAGCAATATTGTAACAACTTGTAACAAATGTTTTTAGTGTGACTTCCATGTCCTCCAAATATGCGTTTATCTTCTTTCAGTGGAACTGAAGATAAACACCAATACAAATGTAACATTTACTGGCATTTATATAAAAGTTTTAAATTTCATTGTGTCTGGTATTCCAATAAATATCAGCACTGTTAAGTTTTGTTTCCACATATTAAAATATATATATATAGTTTACGTATGTTCAAGGAAAATCCTACATTAAAATGATGATCTAATAGGAGATTACACAAGGAATACCATACATATAGATACCATGCATACTCTTTAAAATTGAAATAGGTTGCATGTTTCACATGGATATGGCAGGTCTACAGACCATTTAAAACGAATATCAAAGTTTGTAGCTTGATTATCTCCTATGATAGGTCTCAAAATACTATACATATGATATTCCATTGCATATTTTTTTGAAAGTCAGATGTTTTCATCAGCTATTGTGCTTGGCTTTACAAATCTGTTCAAAAAATAAAAATCCAAGTTGTAAAAGGTAAAATGCAAGTTAGAATAACATGAAGAAGTTGGAGATTGTATTGCTGGTTTACAATACATTTGTATATCAAGTGATAAGTATATGCATTAAAAAAATACTTATACTATTATTATTAGTATTATACACCCTCATGTAGAAGAATGGAATGTTGACATTGTGAGTCCATGTAAAAATAAAGTACGATTAAGAACCCATAACTTCACTGTTATCACCTCAAAAATGTGTGCCTAGCCTTTATAAATTAGAAATAAGTTGTTGTTACAAAAGGCACGGCCAGGAGGTCATTTCAACAATTTCAAAGTCTGGTAAACGTAGGAGAAATATTTTTTAATTCCACCTATCTGCTGCACTAAAATCTGCCCACCTAGAAGAGTAATGCATATCAGTGGAATAAAACCTAAAATTATAGTTTCTTAAGCATACTTTTTTGTACAGGGTTATTATGTCACTTCAGTGTTCATTTGTGAAATTGAATATTAACAAGACACAGAAAAAAAAAATACAAATTATTTCTCAAATTGAATGTGCTTTTGTTTAGCAAGTTTATGAAGATATTTATTTTCAAATCAAACCACAGCTTGTTCCAGTTCATTTACTTTTTCTTCAATATCTTTTTTTTCTCCTCTCTTAAATGAATTTTTGCCCGAGTGAACGAACGCTATGTGTACAAAAATAATTTACATTAAGTAGAATAGGCAAAGATTAGGTAAAAATAACAATACCACCAATTTATTTCCCATGGTAGTGATGTCAAAGCCACAAAGCAAATACAAAAACATAGGCTTATGACATTAGGTTTCTCATGGTTGGCTTTCACATGACCCATGTTGTGAGAGAGGCAAGGCTTTTATGTTTACACTATTCCATGCATAATCTACTTAATGTAAAGACCGTGCACTGACCATCAATCTTTAGTAATGAGAAACACAGTCATCTATCGCTATTCCCTAAAATAAAAATACACCTAAAAGTAGGGAGAACAGAGACTCAATAAAAGAAATAACAGAACAGAAATGCTATTCTATCAAGCCATTTTTTTAAATTAAATCTAAAGTAATGATTATTCAATTTGAGAAATACAGACTCTTACTGACTTATTCTTAAATATGTGTTTGTTTACTTGTACATGCGCCAAGTTGACAATGTTGTTGTGCTGCTAAATTAAAGACAAACAATAAAAAGGACATATTCCAACTTGATATTTTTCATTTAAATAACAGACAAAAAAAAAAAAAGAAGAATGTAACATTTTCACGGAAAAGTAATACTACTTATCTTTGGATTTCAATAATGCAGTTCATTTTGCAAGTTGCTTCATGAAATAGCTCTAGGTATTAATAAATTAAGAGAGTAAACAAAAATAAAAAAGGATATTCCCCTTAGAGTTTGGCACAATATCCCCTAATCTAGCCTTTTGCAGTCTAACTGTCTCTTCTCTGAAGTACCTAAGTGCAGTTGTATTTCATACAATATTAGTGAGAAAAATAAATCAATCAAAGCTTCAAAAAATATTGCAAGAAAAAATGTTACATGTTGAAAAAGTATAAAAAAGTAACTACATTATACTTACAATATGTAATAACAATATAAAAGGCATAAATTAGTTTACTACTTAACACTAGGCAACCTAAAGTTATAGGTTAATGTTGAACACGATTTTGTGTTCGAATAAAGAAATAAGCAACATGATAAAAAATCCTAACAGAATTCCTGCATTTTGTAACAAAAAATATCCCCAGCGACTGCATCCATGATCACTTGCATCATTATGCAACATTTCAGGCACCTGTAAGAACAAGAGAAAAAGAATCATGAAAACCTGCTGCATACAGTAAAAAAAAAAAAAAAAAAAACTAGCAATGTTTTCAACACACAAAACAAGCATCTAGAAGATCACTGTACTCTGAGTGAAAACTGGTTTAGTTTCACAAACCACTAAGGCTACAATCTGAATAATGTCTTAAAAAGATTGTTAATTACTAGAGTTATCCCATTGTAGTGCACATGTGAATCCATTTACGAAGAGGTAATAAAGTGAAGTCTGGTCTTAAAGGGCAACTGTAGAGACCCAAAATCGAATGTATTGTCCTGAAAAAGTGAGCATGAATGTATCTGAACCGCTGGTAGGCAAGAATGTACGATTATAGATCGAACAATGTTAACTGTGGGACTGAGCAGGCAATCTCCCTGCTGTGTGCCCCAAAACTATCTGGGGAGCGAGGACAATGTATTTGTACAAAGTCAAAATTACTGCTAATTTCATGTACTGCTGAAATCTGATCATATCTTCTAAGAACATACAGTTCTTAAATAGATGTGTTCCTTTAAAGGAGAGAAACTAGGGGGGGGGGGGGGGGGGGGAGTCACAAAAACTACAAAAGTACATTTAGTCATTATAACCACTTAAAAGATAGTTTATTACAGAAATAGCAGCATGCACCGATATATGGAAGTGTTTTCTGAACCCATGTTTGGTGTGTGTGGATTAAGGAGACTTGATTTTGGATGTTGTAGTTAGTCCATTTTTAAGGTAAATCTAATTCCTTTTTGCAAACTACCCCTGTCTGGTTCACACACGCGTGCAGAATCACATATAATAGCTGTCAAACTGCGAGAAGTCGTCACGCTTTGCGAGGTGCGTACGACATAGGCAATGAGCGCCGCAGGAGCTCATCGCTTGCGATCCTCGCGAAGCGAGGCGAGCCGTTAAAATACAAGATGCGGTACTTAGAAGAAAAAAAAAAGATATGAGACAGAAAAATGTACGAGATTAGTGGCCGAACGAAAAACACTAAATACACCCAAAAAAATTACACAAACATCACAGACAGCATGGAGCAACAGCCAGGACATCTGTGAGTGAGGTGGAACGCAAATTTAACTAGATTTAGACGATTTTCAACACTCGAAATTTGCCTAAGCAAGGACAAAAATGGCGGCCGAAAAAAATAAAATGAGGCTACATGACCCCGGACCGCACAAAACACTGCAAAAAGCGTAGCACTTTACACATCACACTACGACCTACAAGATACACTATTACAAAAGCCGGAAAATGTTCACGAGACGTGCACCACATTAATAACATTACGACTATACAATGCCGCTTTACACAATAAACCAACGGCTTTACCTCGCGCACGCAGCCTATTTATAATGCACACTTCAAACATCCATTACACTTTATAAGCAGGGCACCAACACTCACAATGTATATTCTATGCAGCCGCAAAATACAAACAGATTGTTAGCTCTTCAGCCTATTGCTCGCTGCATATTTCAATTATAAATATTTAAAGTATATTAATTGATTTAAGAAATCATTCATTATTACTTAACTACATACACATAGAAATATATATCTCTCTCAGAGGCATGCGATGAGCACCGAAGGCGATCAGCTCAAGACTCGCATGAGCGTCGAAGGTCCTCATAGTTCAAAACGGTTTCAATTATGTCTAAAACAGCATTCCCATGGCTTCAAATATTATTGCCCTGTCATTTTTGACGGGCAAGTCGCTAGTGTGTTGTAAAGAATGGACAGTGTAATCAAAGAGTACATAATCTTTATTTAGAAAGTTACATTTTTTTTTTAAATTAATTAAATTATATTTTCTGGCTTAAGTTTTGCCATTTGAACATGTACTTTTATTGTTAATTAATGGTGAAGTGAAAAATCGATTTAACATGAAAATATCCGATACACTGGCCCTAAAAAGGTCCAAGTGTATGTATGTATGTATGTATGTATGTATGTATGTATGTATGTATGTATGTATATATATATATATATATATATATATATATATATATATATATATATATATATATCACATATATAGTTGTGAGCGTACGAGTTGTTGCTAACGCTGCGGGCTCGTAGCGAGGGCCGCGACTCGCGTAGCGAGGGCACTGGGCGAGGATCGCAGTTGCTGGCATGGAGCGCCCCCTAGGCGCTCCATGCCAGCAACTGCGATCCTCGCAAAGTTCACGTCGCAACCCAAAGAGCACGACACACACACATTACGACACTCGCAAACAGCAAACGACACACGTTCACACACATTACGGCCTCGCAACACTCGGACGCAACTCGCGAACATTACAAAATTTAAAACACAATACATACACACAGCACATACATAAAAACCTTACCTACACCAAGAGGGAGCACCCAGGACCTCAAAAATGCAACGTAGACCTTCATTTTACTCGAAATAAAAGAGTTTAGACACTAAAAAAAAAAACTGTAAGCGACAGAAAAAATGGCCGCCGAACAAAACGAAAACGAGGCTACAGCACTCTAAACTCGCAAAACACCACAAGAAACTCGCAAAACGCCATAAACGACCTACGGATATTCATACCACACATTGCCCTCCATTTTACCCCAATGCGAAAGTACACAACTACGCTAACAGTTTGGTCTCGCGCACGCACACTATTACACTGCACACATTCATCACGCTTACACAGCAGCTCCACACCACTAATGCTCCAGCAACATCAAAACAGATTGCCAGCTCTTCAACACAATGCTTCAAAATAGGTAAAGTATATTCATTTATTAATGTATTATATATTTCATTATTATACACCAAACAGCATTAGCTACCTTACAATTTCATTGCCGTCATTTTTTGACGCGCAAGTCGCTAATTATATATATATATATATATATATATATATATATATATATATATATATATATATATATATATATATATATATATATATATACACACACACATACATACATACACACACACACATACATATATACACACACGCACAGTGCCTTGCAAAAGTATTCACCCCCCTTGACTTTTTACCTATTGTTACATTACAGCCTGAAGTTCAAGGTTTTGTTAATCTGAATTTTATATGATGGATCAGAACACAATAGTCTAAAATGGTGAAGTGAAATGACAAAAATATATACATAAAACTATTTTTTTAGAAATAGAAAACAGAAAATCAGTGGACTGTTTGGGGTTCATCAGTTATTATATGTGTGGTTAGAAGGTACTAACAACTTGCTTAACAGTTATATAATGGGTGTAATGCATACATGTAGTTCTATCATGCATGTAATAAGTGCATATAGTACTGTCATTGATTAACATAAAAATGTACTATTCTACTTCTAATACAAAGTTAATGCAGTCATACCTGGGATATATAAAGGGTTAAAGAATTCTAAAGAATGCATATGGCTTTGAGAGGCAGCCACGAACAAATCATCTGGCTTTAGTCTGGAAGGGGGAAGTTTAGTTTTAGAAGCCTGTAAGATGAGATCTTGCAATGGCGGGATGTATCATGGGAGAGTGTAACAAGCCCACAAGAGGAGGGGTTAGACATGTGGGGGGAGTGAGATATTTATGTGTGTTTTTAGATATATCTGTAACAATAAAGAAGTGCCAGCCTGATTTTGGACACACTAAACAAAAGGTGGTGTCGGAGTCTGCTTGTACTAGTCAAAGGTACATGGTGTGTAATTCTGAGATCTTAAGAAAAGAGGCCTGATGGTGCCTGCCTCTTCAGAAATGATGCAGTCATCTGAAGTGTCTGCTGGTGTCGAGATCTGAACAAAAAGTTGCGACCCGTAGAGAGAATTGGGGTGAGCGTAGTCCCCCAAATCAGGCGGACGTAACAGCTGGTGGCAGCTCAAGCATTTTTACCAGCAGCAAGGATGTCTACATACAAAGACAGAGAGAAAGAGAGCCAGGTGACAGAGGCAAAGGACTGCGGGGGAATGGCCCTTCTAAAGCAATGGATGGGGTTCCCCTGAGTGGTCAGGCTGGCTGAAGAAACTGGTATGGAAAGAGATTGCCTTGGAGAAACAGTATCATGCCAGGATATGACCTGTTGGTGCCCTTGGAGAAGATCTCTATGTTCGATTGGAGCTAATAGATGGGCTCTGGGAGATTGTGTATGGTGATCCTGAATGTGGCATGGGGACTATAAGGAGGAAGAATAACTTATTTCTTAAAAACGCTGTCAAGGTCGGGGACTAGAACAATGGACTCCGGAGGCTAATTTGCTGGAACTCCTGATTCAGCAAGAGCTGCAGCTAGAGGCTGAGTATGTTGAATTGTTGGAGGAGGCATCCACAGAGTTGGGAGGAACCCTGTCAGGCAGACCGGGATGAAGAGGACTGGTTACCAGAGGTCTGGGGAGAGTATATTATGGACTCTGACCAGGACTATACCAATATGGAGGTACAAATGGACCAGACCCAGCTAATTTCTGCTACAACCGGGACAGATGAGGATGGTACCAAACATTATGGGTACATCTCAAAAGCAGTCCGAATAGCAGGCCAGATGGAGAGCCCGGGAGAGATCTGGAAGAAACCAGAGAAGGATTGTCAACCTAGCATGGGGTTCTCGTAGGGCAAACACAGAGAATAACCTTGGGACTGTGTCAGACCAATGGGGCCAGCCATACCCAAATGTCTGGGACACAATTGCTAATCACAAGGCAGTTGAGAAGACAGAGAATGTCTGTGAAACTAATGGCTCAAGGGGAAGTCTGGATGAGAGCTGTGAGGTCCTGCCAGGGAACACTGTGGCCATGGACTCAGAAGGAGGTGATTTCTGTGCCCAGTCGGTGGTTCCAGAGAGAGGGGGGTGTGACATGCTGATCCAGATGCAACCTAGAGGAGTGGGGTATTTAGACTAGGTCACAAAATTGGGTGTCTGCTTCCAGATCCGTCCAGTACATTCCCCCTTGGAATTACTATTTTTCTGGGCGTCCCAGGGGAGTGTTTTACCCAGGCAGTGGGGCAGACGAGTGTATGAGCCCTGGTTTTTGGGGGGAGGGATGGCAATGGCACCCTTGGAATGTGTTGATTACCCTGGCACAGAGGACTGTTGGCACAACCCAGGCCAAGCAGAGAGTCTTGATAGGATAAGCTATGCTCACTGTGCCCTCGGAAAGGACTGTGGGCCGAGCATGGGGCTCCAGCTGATAGCCAATGTCAGAAAGCCAGCCACAGTTCAAGGGACAGACTCAGCCAGCAGCTCTGTGACCATGGCAGACCAGGGGCCACAGCCCTATCCAAGTAGTGGGGACACCATTGCTAAGGAAAAGGAAATGGGACAAAAAGAAAAGGACTGCCAGATTGCAGATGCAAGAGAGAGTCTGGGTGGGAGCCGGCATACCCACCAGCCCTTGGAGGAGAAAATGGACTGTGAACCATTAAAGGAGCTGCAGTTGATAAAAAATGTCAGAGAGCTAGCTACAGACCAGAGTGCAGGGGAGGTTATGGTCCCCGAGATCCTGCCAAACAGGGACACAGTAAATCAATTAAAGAGGGGCCACATTCCCTATAGTGTGCCCAAGCAAAGAGAGCTGGGGCACAGTGCCCTGACCGTGGTCCACGGGCCAGCCATAAATCAAGGGACAGTAGGAGAGAGCTGCGAGACCCTGTCAGTGGACCCAGTGGCGAAAGATCCCAATGGAGGTGAGCCCTATGACCAGATGGTGGGAGTCGAGGAAGAAGGATGCGAGTCCCTGATCCAGATGTCATCTGAGAAAGTGGAGCCTCCAGTCCAGACCACCATCATGGATGCTGGGTTCAGGATCAGACTGGTAAGTCCTTCCCTGGAGGTATTAGTTTATGGGACTCCCAAGGAAAATGTTTCCCCTCAGACATTGGGAAGAGGATAGCACTGGCCCTGTCTTTTGGAAGGGGGGCTAGCCATGTCACCTTGGGAACTGTCACCTGGACTGGGTACCACCCTGGGACCGGTTTTATTGGGTGAACTAAAAACAATGTTTTAGATGCAGCTGCCCAAGGAAATTGTTTTCCCCAATGGATGTGGAGGGAGGGGGCATGTGTCATGGCCCGGGGAATGCGGTTGGCAATTGAGCCATGGAGACTATGCCCAAAACTGTGTGCCCATTGGAACTGGAAGAAATGTGGATGTGAGGCAATTACAACTCTATCACTCACAAGTGAGATCAGTGTGGCTAGAAATGTGTCTGGCAGGACGAATTCCTAGGCCACACTAGGATGGGGCAAACTAGCTGTTATGAACAGAAGGGCTAAGTGGACTGTTTGGGGTTCATCTGTTATTATATGTGTGGTTAGAAGGTACTAACAACTTGCTTAACAGTTATATCATGGGTGTAATGCATACATGTAATTATATCATGGATGTAATAAGTGCATATAGTACGGTCATTGATTAACATTAAAGTACAGTATCTGTATTAGAAATAGGCTAGTAGGCTATGCTTAGATAATAAAGTGAATGCAATCATATCTGGGATATATAAAGGGTTAAAGAATTCTAAAGAATGTATATGGCTTTGAAAGGCAGCCATGAACTAATCATCTGGCTTTAGTCTGGAAGGGGGAAGTTTAGTTTTATAACCCTGTAAGTTGAGATCTGGCAACTGGGGGATGTATCATGGGATAGACACAAGAGGAGGGGTTAAGCATGTGGGGGGAGTGAGATATTTCTGTGTGTTTTTAGATATCTCTGTAACAATAAAGAAGTGCCAGCCTGATTTTGGACACACTAAACAAAAAGGTGATGTCGGAGTCTGCTTGTACTAATCAAAGGTACATGGTGTGCGATTCTTAGCTCCTAAGAAAAGGGGTCTGTTGGTGCCTGCTTCTTCAGAAATTATGCTGTCATTTGAAGTATCTGCTGGTGTCGAGATCTGAACAAAAAGTTGCGACCCATAGAGAGAGAGAATTGGGGTGAGCGTAGTCCCTCAAATCAAGCGGGCGTAACAATCGGCATATGCGTATGTGTATTCACCCCCTTTGTTATGAAGCCCATAAAACGCTCTGGTGCAACCATTTACCTTCAGAAGTCACATAATTAGTGAAATGATGCCCAGCTGTGTTCAATCTATGGGCCACATAGTCTGTCATTACATATATACACCTTTTTTGAAAGGTCCCAGAGGTTGTTTGCTTCACAATAAAAAAAATCTTCAAACTTGTGGGCATGTTCTGTAAATTAAAGGATGCAAATCCTCAAACAATCCATGTTAATTCCAGGTTGTGAGGGAACAAAACTCAAAAAATGCCAAGGGACTGTATGTATGTATGTATGCATACATAAACATACAGTGCCTTGCAAAATAATTCATCCCCCTTGGCATTTTTCATGTTTTGTTGCCTCACAACCTGGAATTAACATGGATTGTTAGATGATCTACATCATTTAATTTACAGAAAATGCTCACAATTTTGATTTTTTTTTTTCTTTTTTATTGTGAAGCAGACAACAAATGGGACAAAATAACAGAATAGTCAATGTGCATAACTATTCACCCCCCTAAAGTCAATACTTTGTAGAGCCACCTTTTGCAGCAATCACAGCTTCAAGTCGCTTTGGAAAAGTCTCTATGAGCTTGCCACATCTTACCACTGGGATTTTTGCCCATTCCTCCTTCCAAAACTGCTCCAGCTCATTAAAGTTGGATGGTTTGAACTTGTGAACAGCAATCTTTAAGTCTGACCACAGATTTCCCATTGGATTGAGGTCTGGGCTTTGATTACGCCATGCCAACACATTTACATGTTTCCCCTTAAACCACTCAGGTGTTGCTTTAGCAGTGTGTTTGGGGTCATTATCCTGCTGGAAAGTGAACCTCTGTCCTAGCCTCAAATCACCCACAGAGTGGTACAGGTTTTGTTCAAGAATGTGCCTGTATTTAGCACCATCCATCTTTCCCTCAACTCTGACCAGTTTCCCAGTCTCGGCTGCTAAAAAACATTCCCACAGCATGATGCTGCCACCACCATGTTTCACTGTGGGGATGGTGTTCTTTGTGTGATGTGAGGGGTTTGTGCCAGACATAGATTTTGGGAGTCTCCCACATGCCTTTTCACAAACTCAAAACGTGCCATTTTGTTTTTTTTGCTGAAAATAATGGATTTCTTCTGGCCACTCTGCCATAAAGCCCCACTCTATGGAGTGTACGGCTTATTGTCGTCCTATGTACAGATACTCCAGTCTCTGCTGTGGTATTCTGCAGCTCCTCCAGGGTTAACCGAGGTCTCTGTGTTGCCTCACTGATTAATGCACCAGTGCTTTTTTATTGGCTTCATAACAAAGTGGTTGAATACACATTCAATTTTCTGTTTTCTATTTCTAAAAAATAGTTATGTACAGTCAGGTCCATAAATATTGGGACATCGACATAATTCTAATCTTTTTGGCTCTATACACCACCAAAATGGATTTGAAATGAAACCAACAAGATGTGCTTTAACTGCAGACTTTCAGCTTTAATTTGAGGGTATTTACATCCAAATCAGATGAACGGTGTAGGAATAACAACAGTTTGTATATGTGCCTCCTACTTTTTAAGGGACCAAAAGTAATGGGACAGATTAACAGTCATAAAACAAACTTTCACTTTTTAATACTTGGTTGCAAATCCTTTGCAGTCAATTACAGCCTGAAGTCTGGAACGCATAGACATCACCAGACGCTGGGTTTCAACCCTGGTGATGCTCTGCCAGACCTCTATTGCAACCGTCTTCAGTTCCTGCTTGTTCTTGGGGCATTTTCCCTTCAGTTTGGTCTTCAGCAAGTGAAATGCATGCTCAATCGGATTCAGATCAGCTAATTAACTTGGCCATTGCATAACATTCCACTTCTTTCCCTTAAAAAACTCTTTGGTTGCTTTTGCTGTTTGCTTCGGGTCATTGTCCATCTGCACTGTGAAGCGCCGTCCAATGAGTTCTGAAGCATTTGGCTGAATATGAGCAGATAATATTGCCCGAAACACTTCAGAATTCATCCTGCTGCTTTTGTCAGCAGTCACATCATCAATAAATACAAGAGAACCAGTTCCATTGGCAGCCATACATGCCCACGCCATGACACTACCACCACCATGCTTCACTGATGAGGTGGTATGCTTGGGATCATGAGAAGATCCTTTCCGTCTCCATACTCTTCTCTTCCCACCACTCTGGTACAAGTTGATCTTAGTCTCATTTGTCCATAGGATGTTGTTCCAGAACTGTGAAGGCTTTTTAAGCTGTTTGGAAAACTCTAATCTGGCCTTCCTGTTTTTGAGGCTCACCAATGGTTTACATCTTGTGTTGAACCCTCTGTATTTACTCTGGTGAAGTCTTCTCTTGATTGTTGACTTTGACACACATACACCTACCTCCTGGAGAGTGTTCTTGATCTAGCCAACTGTTGTGAAGGGTGTTTTCTTCACCAGGGAAATAATTCTTCGGTCATCCACCACAGTTGTTTTCCGTGGTCTTCCGGGTCTTTTGGTGTTGCTGAGCTCACCGGTGCTTTCTTTCTTTTTAAGTATGTTCCAAACAGTTGATTTGGCCACACCTAATGTTTTTGCTATCTCTCTGATGGGTTTGTTTTGTTTTTTCAGCCTAATGATGGCTTGCTTCACTGATAGTGACAGCTCTTTGGATCTCATATTGAGATTTAACAGCAACAAATGCAAATAGCACACTTGAAATGAACACTGGAGCTTGTATCTGCTCTTTGTAAATGGGTTAATGGGGGAATAACACACACCTGGCCATGGAACAGCTGAGCAGCCAATTGTCCCATAACTTTTGGTCCCTTAAAAAGTGGGAGGCACATATACTAACTGTTGTAATTCCTACACCGTTCACCTGATTTGGATGTAAATACCCTCAAATTAAAGCTGAAAGTCTGCAGTTGAAACGAACAAGATGTGCTTTATTTCAAATCCACTGTGGTGGTGTATAGAGCCAAAAAGATTAGAATTATGTCGATGTCCCAATATTTATGGACCTGACTGTATATATTTTTCTCATTTCACTTCACCAACTTAGATTATTGTGTTGTGATCCATCACATGAAATTCAGATTAACAAAACATTGAACTTAAGGCTATAATGTAACCAAATAGGTAAAAAGTCAAGGGGGGGAATACTTTTGCAAGGCACTGGATCTTGTAATACTGTATTTGTATTGTATCCATTAGTAATAATATTGGGTACATTATGATATACCCATTCATCTTTCTCTTCCTGAAATTTCTTGCCATTCCTTAGGAGAACACCCTAGACTAGGCTTTCTTAAATATTTGGTTATTTTATCTTCAGAGAGTCATATCTGGGCTTATGCCCTCCTGTTTTGTATAACATAACCAGATTATTATTTGCGAGCTCAATAAATATGTACACAAGTCTATTTAGCCTCTACTCACAAAATGCCATTACTGCCACAATTACACCAGCTGTAAAACAGGGAAGTAATTAGATATATGCATTTTAAGAATTTACATAAAGGACCATTGCAGTTTAGGAAAAATTCACATGTACCATGTAACAAACTTACAGTTGTGTAGAACTTGAGCATAAAAGCATTTTTCAGAGAAAATCATAAATTCAGACTTGTGCCTGGATGCTTCCATGCTCGATGTTACCAACTAATTCTAAGGTATATGCAAAAAGGGGACATTGATTGGGTGAAAATTAAAGAAAGACGATTTTGATTGGTTAATTTTGGATTTAAGTGTCACTGTGAACTGATGAACAGTGTTTTTTTATTTTCTTTATTGTTTTAATGCTCAGGTGAAATACTTCAGAATGTATTTCTAGCATGTGGGTAACCACACCATGTGTTCTTCCTCTATTGTGATTTTTCTATGATTTTCTTTTCGAGATCCCATTCTTTGGGGTGAAATTGCAAACTGAAGTTTGAGCTACAGTGGATATAAAAAGTTTACACACCCCTGTTAAAATATCAAGTTTCTGTGCTGTAAAAAAATTAGACAAAGATAAATCATTTCAGAACATTTTCCACTTTTAATGTGACCTATAAACTGTACAACTCAATTGAAAAACAAACTGAAATCTTTTAGGTGGAGGGAAGAAGAAAAAAAAGAAAAATAATGTGGTTGCATAAGTCTGCACACCCTCTTACAACTGGGGATGTAGCTGTGTTCAGAATTAAGCAATCACATTCCAAATTGTGTTAAATAGGAGTCAGCATACACCTGCCATCATTTAAAGTGCCTCTGATTAACCCCAAATAAAGTTCAGCTGCTCTAGTTGGTCTTTCCTGAAATTTTCTTAGTTGCATCCCACAGCAAAAGCCATGGTCCACAGAGAGCTTCCAAAGCATCAGAGGGATCTCATTGTTAAAAGGTCAGGAGAAGGGTACAAAAGAATTTTCAAGGCATTACATATACCATGGAACACAGTGAAGACAGTCATCATCAAGTGGAGAAAATATGGCACAACAGTGTCATTACCAAGAACTGGAGCTCCCTCCAAAATTGATGAAAAGACTAGAAGAAAACTGGTCTGAGAGGCTACCAAGAGGCCTACAGGAATATCTGGCAAGTACAGGCTGTGTGGTACATGTGACAACAATCTCCCATATTCTTTATAAGTCTGGGCTATGGGGTAGAGTGGCAAGACGAAAGCCTTTTCTTACGACGAAAAACATCCAAGCCAGGCTACATTTTGCAAAAACACATCTGAAGTCTCCCAAATGCATGTGGGAAAAGGGGTTATGGTCTGATGATGCCCTCGCAATCTGACAGATTTCGAGTGTTTTTGCAAAGAAGAGTGGGCAAATCTTGCCAAGTCAAAATGTGACATGCTGATAAGACTCGTACCCAAAAAGACTGAGTGCTGTAATAAAATCAAAAGGTTCTTCAACAAAGTATTAGTTTAAGGGTGTGCATACTTTTGCAACCATATTATTTTATTTTTATATTTTTTCTTCCCTCTACCTAAAAGATTTCAGTTTGTTTTTCAATTGAGTTGTACAGTTTATAAGTCACATTAAAAAGGTGGAAAAAGTTCTGAAATTATTTATCTTTGTCTCATTTTTTTACAGCACAGAAACCTGACATTTTAACAGGGGTGTGTAGACTTTTTATATCCACTGTATGTATCAAATATATGTCAACTCACACTGGGGACCAAAAGAGCATGCTCCGATTTACTCGAAGCAAATCACAGTGTTTAGTCAGAGTATCTGGTAATATGTATGATTTTTTTTTCTTTTAAAAGGATATCTTACTGTTACTTTTGGGTTATTATATTTTCTATTCACAGAATTTGGGCCATTACTGTTATATACCCGCCATGCTGCTGTGCGTTCCTGTGCTAATCTACCTGCTTTGACTAATTTTTAGTGTTAGGGTTTAGCATTAGTGGAACAGATAACACTTTGGAAATTAGTGTTGTGCAGCTAGTAGAAAAGAATTATTAGTCCCAAGAGACCTAAGAAAAACCCAATATCCCTAGATGAGGTTCTCCAGAGTGATACATTATTATGTTTTCACTGATCTAAGTTGCTTGATAAAAAGTTATATTTTAGTCATTTGTTCTTATAATCTATGAGAATTACCTAGTCTAGAATTACCTAGTCTGTGTACTACAACTGACTTTTCACTTCTTTAATATTAGACAAGTATATTGAGGTAGAGAAGCACAGGTGTTTACACACGGCACTTCAAGTAAAAACACATGGTCAGAACCATAAAAAAAAATATATATATATATATATATATTTTAGTATAAAATATTTACTTACCATATCAACAAAAGCCACATACATGAATAACCCAGCAGTAAGTGCAAAGATCCACATAGAAACATTTTCTGCGTAATGACCAATTAGAATACCGGTTATCATACCCAGATATGCAAGCATGGCGGACAAGGCATTGTACAAAACAGCCTGTTTAACGGTCATACCAGCTTTCAGAAGAACTGCAAAGTCTCCTAAAAACAAAAACAAGACACAATTTTAAAACCTTTTCCGGAACCAATCTAATCTAGCAGGTTTAAAAAAGGTATACAGTGGAGGTTCCAAACATTATCACATGAATGTTATCACAAAACCAGAATTTTCTTATAATAATTTTTCACAGAAGCATTTTTTTTTCTCATCAAAATTGGCAGTTATTAGAGCAATTATTTATTTTAATTGAAAATTACTCTCTGGTGTCTGCCTAAAGCAACCTAACGTTAAGAAAAAAGTTGTATGTATAGTCCTGAATTAGTAATTCGACTAATTACTGATAACAGACAGTAATTGGTGAGTGGATCAAAAAGGCTGACTAAAAGGTAAAATTATAGACTTCAATAAAAACAAAAATAAAATACAGTAAGAAAATCCAACTCTGTAATAAACATGCAGCTGATAAAGAGCTTGCAATAAATAATAGTATTAAACTGTACCATATTTGGGAAAAATCAGCCGTGTCCCGTGCATGTCTAGAACGGTCAATCTCCTTGAAACTATTGTAACTGAATACTCCAGAATCATATACTAGCCCATTGATTTGTAGTTTGACTGACATGATCTGGCCTGCTTCCCTCTCAAGGTGCAGCCAGCTATGAATCACAATGCTTAGACTGTTTGCTTAAAGTCATGGATAAGGTGAGCTTTCAGGAGCTAGAGCTCCATCGGTCATCACAGATATCAATCTGAGCATATTCTAGCCTGCTCTTTAATAATTATTCTTCCTGTTTAACTTCATGACTACTAAGCAGAATGCCAAACCAGTCACTACTGATATGGACTAGATACCTCCACCTCAGCAAATGAGATATATCATTTGGAAGAAGAAATAAAGAGCAGAGGAGACTGCAGGGGAAATAAATTTGAATGTGTGCTGGATTAACAAAGTTTGGAGGGTGAGACAAAACAATTGGGGCTGTGGAAGAATTAAAACATTAAAAGTAAATAAAGAGGATCGTGTGGATGAGGGGAGACAGAAAAGCTGAAGAAACAAGACAGGAAAAATAGAGGTCTGGGGAAGAAGGGAAGGAATGGAAGGTGGAGATAGGGTGAAATGAGCTAGCAGTGAAATGAAGAGCAGAAGGAAAAATAAACAACTGAGGTTTGCTGTATTAGGTTTGAGTTGTGGAATTTCACTTTGGAAAAAATAATTGAAAACAAAAAAAATAAGATAATCTGATAAATGTACATGTGACCCCTACAGTTTAATGATCAAGTAGTAAATCAAAGCACGAATGTGTAAACAAAACTTGCATCTAGTCTATAGCTGTGCTGCTTAAAATTAATTTGTCTCCAAATGGTAAAATGGACAGGTATGTCTTGAGATGAAAAATAAAAATGTTTGCTCTGCACTGGCACAATAATGTAAAAAAAAAATGACTGAGATGTTCCTTTGTGCATTCCAGAACGAGCACCTCTTTAGCCTTTTGTCGATATAACTTTCTTAGGGAGACAATTCATACTTTCAAAAGATAAACTAAGGAATAGTTATGGTGTGCTTAAATTAACTGAAACCACCTACACGTGTATTTTTTATTTTATTTTTTGTTTCACACCTTACGTTTCACACCTAGGCTTATCCTGGTGTTAACAATAGGTCAGTTTCAATGTTATTTATGTGACAGTCTTCTTATGTTAATGTGAAATATAAATTTGAATTCATAGTAATATTTACATTTACACCATGAGAAATTAATTGTGCTATTGTGTATGAAAAAGAAAACTGACTAAGGTTCTACAGCTTTTACATAAAAATGTAAACTTCTAAGTATGAACAGTCTTATAAAATCAGCTTATACTAGAACCTCCTCTAAGTAAACAAGGACAACAGAGGAATTGTCATACTTACAGACAAATGTATTTGAGAACTCTCTTTGAGGAAAGGACAGCACGTTGGACAATTGACTTTTGCCACAAAATATTATTAAAATAGAACATGTATTTATTATAATAAAATAAGTTAACTTGTTACAATGGGATGGCTAGTCTAACATAAAACAAGGGTGTGTTATGCAAGAGTATGAATAAGTATCAATTAACTGAATACCTTTAGAGGGAGAGACTGCAGTGTTTCAATATCTCCAAAATATGTTTAGCATTGTGGATGCTGTGTGGTGTAATGCATTAGCTCATATGTGATGTACAGTTAAAAATCTAAAAAGATTAAACTTTAGCGTAAAGATGTCAAATATTTAAATATGCATAAAATGTCAGATGTCTTAAATCTGTACAATCCTGATCTAGCATATGTAGGTTAAGTGTTGTTTGGGATGTCGATTTTAGACAATGTCTTTTTATACAACAGCTATATGGTATTAAAGCTGGTGTGATAGTGCAGCACGGATAGATATTTAAGTATATAAAAGTTTAAGTTTAGAAAGTTTGTAGTGTAAGGGTTCGGTGATATTGTCCTTTATTATCAGTTGGTTTGAATAAGCTTGGTCAATTCTCAGAGGTCGTGCTCTGTTGACATTATCCCTTATGTGAAAAGCACAAATTGAACAAATAACTGGAAAGTATTCACTGTGGCATACTGAAATAAAAACAAACAAATCATCACATGGGTTCCTATTCTGAGGCTTTACATACCTAACTCATGTGGCAACTCATGGCAGAAAACTGCCACAGAAGTGCTTAATCCACTGGATAAACCTTCAGTAAATGAAGCACCTGCAATAAAAAAATAAAAAATAAAAGAATTGTTAGAATTACTTTTCATTTACATCCTAAGTACTGCCTTTAGCCTTCACCATCCCTACCTAAAACCATTCACATAAAATATATCACAAATATATAAAATAAAAGGGCCACTGAAGTCACCTATGTCTCCTGCACCATTAGACAGAGGGTGAAGGAACATATGGAAACAAAGTGTTCTTTTATAAATCAATGCTGCATTCATGGAATAATATTCAATAGAAGTCAAGGTATTAGAGTTTGTTGCCTTTTCTTGGAGTAAAATTAGCTCTACACCATTCAGGATGTAACGAATACCAATTAGAATCAGGTGTAGAGCCTTTGAATGAGATAGTGGTGAATTAATTTGTAACTACTTGGCTATACACTAGCAGCTAGTATAGCATCAAGTTATATAATTTAGAATGTTAGAAACTGATGATTTCAAAACATACATACACACATTTATATATATATATATATATATATATATATATATATATATATATATATATATATATATATATATATATATATATATATATATATATATATAAATCATGTGTGTTAAACACATTAGTCAATTCAAAAAAACACAAGCGGAAGGTAAACCTATGGCTTTAACACCACACTTATAACATTACCAAGACTCACTTACCAATTGCTAGTCCATCACTGAAGTTGTGTAGTCCATCACCCATAATCACCATCCAAGCCAATGTAGCAACGCCAGCCTCTTTCAGCTCTTCTCTAGAAAAACGCTGGGTATGGCTGTGTGTGTGATGGTTCTGATGATGATGGTGGTGCAGAATGTGGTGGTAATCATGGTGATGATGGATCATTTCATCAGACTGACCAAGTGTGTCATGGAAATGGGAATGACACTTATTTTCACAGCCTTTAGATACATATTCTTGGTAACTCGCTTCATCATGTGAGCGAGCAATCATTATTTCCTCCTCTTCTTCTTCTGGTGCTGTTGACTGCTGAGATTGGAACCGATTTGAATCTCGTGTTTCGGTTTCCCGGTAGCTACCACGGTCTTAACAAAAACATCAAGTAGGCAGATTAGGATACTCAACCAAAATGATAAAGTTACAATTTTTTTATACTTTTGTCAATGGATCAAGTAATTGATAGTTAAAATAAAAAAATAACACACACACACACACACACACACATCACAATATAGTTTAGCTTATGGTGGACAAGAGTGATATAAGCCCTCCACTGTACAGAGTACTGTAAATAGATAATACATTTATGTTTAGATTTGAAAGTCTAAAAATAAGTTAAAAAATGTATTTCTTGCTCAGAAGTCCAAGAAATCCAGTTAATGCACTGCACTCTAGGAAATACACACTCAAACAATATTGCAGAGTGTTGCAGTATCAAGTAATACCTTTTTTAATGGATTAACAATCAATATGAAGAGACAAGCTTTCAAAAAGAGGGATCTTTTAATCATCAGGTCTGGAGCAAAACAGAAAACTTGAATATACATAAATACATAAAAAAAAAAAAAAGGACCCTATTTTAGAAAGCTTGTTTCTTTTATATTGATTGTTCGTTCATCCAACAAAAAAAAAGGTATTACTTGATATAGCAATTATCTAATATTTTGCATATACATACACACAAACAAACACATATAATAAGAACGATGATAAAAGATAAGTTTACTTTGCAGAACACCCCATGCATCCATGATAAAAAAAAAATTGGTGGTGATGGGGGGGGGGGGGGGGTTTGTGGAGACAAAAGAAACACTGCCTGCGTTTTTAGTGATACGTTCATGAAACTTATAGAACCCTATAATGCTAGTACATCTTGAATTCCATAGGATGCACTACAGCAAGTCAAAAAACAACTTCTAAATATACTTTGTAAAAAAATGTTTAAAAAAATGTATGCCTCTATATTTTTCCACTCTGCCCTGACATACTAACCTCTATCGGTGATCAAACTAGTACCATCGTTGGCACAGTATGATAAAATCAATGGTCTATGTCCAATGCACATATTATTAGCAGTTGTGTCCGGTCTATAATAATACTGCTTATTAATAATATTTTAGCATTGCCTCATTGTGTTGGACCAGTTTTAAAATACACATGTAGGATTTAGGTTTGTAAAAATATCCGTAAATGTTTTGTGAACTCTCCGCATAATATTGGCATCTTTTTTTTCTGGAGACTGCACTTTTAAATAGCTTTTTGATACTAAAAAGTAAAGGAAAGCCTTTTTTTGTTTTGATTTAAACTACACAAAAAATGTAAATATTAGAAACATTGATTTGATGTCAGATAAAGAACCAAAATGCTCAACTAGTCTGCCCACTCCATCTGCTTTGAAAGACTGGGCTGAAGTAATCCTCTTGATGGAGCTATGCATATGCAAGGCATCCTGTATTTGCCCCTAGCACTGCTTGGAAGGCTAGTTCACTTATCTAAAATGCATTATACACACATTTCCATTTAAACATTTCAGCAGTTCTACATAATCAACAATTGTAAAATAGAACATTGTACTTTCTTTTCTGCATCATCCTGCATATTAAACAAAGAGAGAAGAAATTAATTATATACCTATACCAAGTCACATATAGGGTCTGCAAATAATTCAAATTAAAACCCTTCATGTGCTATACTTATTTATATGAACAGGTTCCACAAAAACTGACACATTTTCATTAAAGATAGAGGCGTTAACCTCATGGCACTTACTACTACTACTACTACAGTCCATTCTGGAAGCTTCTTCAATACTTGAGTGGTTAGACAGCTTCTTCTTAAGCTCCAAGTCTTCGTCATTTTTTTTCTGATTCTTATTGCAAAAATAAAAGTAAACAAAGTTAAGGACAGAAAATGAAAAATGAGAAAGGAATGAAAGGATTTAAAAGAATATATGAAAGGCATGTAACAGCTGGAGAGCTAAGATGTACAGTTGCTTTCAGAAAGCAGATGCAATGTGTCTCCATGAAATGTAACCGGGTATTATCAGAGGGATTCTGTGAGTATTAAGGGAGTTTTAAATAGATAATGACAGTATACTGAACTGGCATACACTGAGTAACTGCCAAATACAGGTCATCTGCTCAAACGTTTTGTAAAAAGGTTGTTAACAGGAGACTGAAAGTATATGTATATGTAGAAAAGGCCCCACAATTTCAATCACATTACTACCCTAAAAATAAAATCCCATTATTGTTACAGTGTAAATATCACATATATAGTTGTCCGTTTTGTGAACGCTTACGATGTTGGTGACACTTTGCAAGCGTCGCGAAGTGAGGGAAGCAGTTTGCGGCTCGTAATGCTGCAACTGCGAGCCTCGCACAGCGAGCAGTTGTGGCACGCAGGACTTAGGCTGTTGCTGCAGGGCTCGCAATGAAAACTAGCACGAAGGACGTAAAAACGAGCCCTAAGCAGTAACCCTTAACCCAAGACAGTAACACTCAAGCGCGATACCTATAAAGTACACAGAGTGAGAGGCTTGCAAGAAGCGCCAAAGGTGCTCATTGCCAGCCACGCGATGAGAGCCAAAAGGTGCTCAGAGCGGGGCTCGCGATGAGCACCAAAGGTACTCAGAGGGCCAATAGCCTCGCATTGTGTGGCAAACAGCAGGCTTATAATTTTGCCAGTCTTACAATTTTACGCCAATAATTTTTGGCGGACAATTTCCTAGTGTGTAATAAAGAGGCGGATCTGTTTTTGTTCAACTGTTTTAAAGCAGAGAGTTTGGGAGGCTAAACAACACTACAAATTTATAATATGCTCTTTTGATTTGCTACATGTGATAAAGTGAAAATACTATTTAGAAACCAAAATAAATGTAGCCTTTAACTTATTATATGCAATTATGCTGGGGGGGGGGGGGGCAGGTTTTATTTGTCTATATTTTTCTACAAACAAGAGGGGAACTTGAATGCAGAGGGTTATTATAATAAATGGTGAGCTTACTTTACACAACTAAAATCTAGTAGTAAGTGAATTAGCACCCTGTCTGTAACATTCATTGTCTATGGACTTATTACCCTATAAATTAAATTCATAGTTTTTGGTTTTCCTATTCACCTTTTTATAAAAGAATGAAAATCATTTTGGGTCTTTTTTAAGTATGAATATCATTCATAACGAATTTCACTTGCATTAAAAATAATAAGGTAAGACACAAATCAAAGACACACTTTTACCAAAACATATCCCAGACAAGAAGAGCAGGAGGCAATCTACTTTACATAGGTTGAATAATTGGGTTAAACATACTTCACTACTATTTTACTACTAGTTGCTTTACACCTTTTCTTGTCTCAGAAGTTAAATGGAAGCTAAGCAGATTGTCTCATGTGATTTTGTGACTATTTAAATTAGTGAAACAACCCATGATTATTTGTGGTGTGAAAGCTTGCATGAAAGCTGTGAAGTTCATCAATAAAGAAATGTATTGTTTGTCTCATTAGTTATCAATATTTGCCACTGTCCTGGATTTTATAAACAATTATTTTGCCTTTTTTTCCGCTCTCCATTTCTCAGTATCATACCAACATTCTAAATCAATATTCAATATCACCTTTACTCTGCTTGCTTTCAAGGTTTGAGCCTCTACAATATATAGACAGAAAATAAATTCAAATACTGAAACAAACATACCTTCTGCTTTTTGTCCTTATATTGTTTGATTAATGTAATCAAATGCTCTACTAGAAACATGAAGTAAAGGCCCCCAAGGGCAGTGAGACCTTTCCATGTTGCATCTAAATGAATAAGCGCATCTTCTGTCTCATTTGAAGGGCCTTCTTCATCCAACTTGGACCCGCTATGGCTGTGATAATGTTTTGCATGCGACTATAAAAAAAAAAAAAAAAAAAAACATTTGAAGACATTAAAATAAGGGATAGGGTGCTTTGTTAATTTAAGCTCAATATGTACCGTATATACTCGAGTATAAGCCGAGTTTTTTAGCCCTTTTTTTTTTTTAAGGCTGAAAAGCCCCCCCCCCCCCCCCTCAACTCACTATCCCCCTGTCTCTTTCCCTCCCCCTCCCTTATCAACCTCAACCCCCCATCCTCATCCTAAACCCCCCATCCTCACTTTACACCTCCCTCTTCCTTTCCCCTCACTTACCTTCCATCTGCAGCTGCTCCTCCGCGCTCCTTCCGGCTGTGTCGGGACCCGGCATATGCTAATGACATGACGTCAAATGCGCGTCACGTCATTAGCATTGGCCGGGTCCCAACACAGCAGGAAGGAGAGCGGAGGAGCAGCTACAGATGGAGATGGAAGGTAAGTGAGGAGAAATGGAGAGGGGGAGGTAATTAGAGGGGTAAAGTGAGGAGGGGGGGTTAGGATGTGGGGGTTGAGGTTGAGGAGTAGGGGGATTGAGGTTGAGGAGTGGGGGATTGAAGTTGAGGAGGGGGGGTTGAGGATAGAGGTTGAGGAGGGGGGATAAGGAGGGTGAGGGAAAGAGACACAGGGAAGGGAGAGGAGGGGGAACACAAGAAAGGGGCACAGAGGGCAGCATATTTCCCACCATCGGCTTACTCGAGTCACTACGTTTTCCCAGTATTTTGTGGTAAAATAGGTGCCTCGGCTTATACTCAAGTATATACGGTATGTAAATTTAAAACTATTTGCAGACAGAATGAATAATGTACTGTTAATACATATACTTACCATCTTTGTAAACACTTTTCTCTCTTATCCACTACTGTGATTAAACCATACTACGACCACTTTAATGCTAAATGAAATTTCATCTCAATGCAAGATGTTTCGAAAAAATAAAATTCTTCATCTTTAAATGAATTGTGTGGAGATTTTGGGAATGGTTGTTTTATAGATTTAGTTCCTGCCCTGTCATAAAAGAAGGCATGACCCACGTGTAATGCTGCCTTGGATGACCCTGGAAGCACTACATGGCAGTTGTATGGGAAAAAAAGAAATTACTAAAAAGGACAGATATGTCACAATCTAACACGTGTAAATATATACATGTGAAGTCTTAATTAATATACAACCATGTTAGATCTATGCTATCAAAATGGAAATCTTCCAAGTTATCATAGATGGGAAGAATAGCAGCAGTATATTTGATAATAATCCCTAAGATAACTTATGTTTTGAGGTGTATTCCTTAAATAGCACCTAAATATATAATAAAACATCTCCAAAGATTGATGATATACATGAATCAATAATCCATTACCTATTTGTTTGGATAGAACAGTGTACAGAATAAAGCAAAGTGACGATATATAGAAGGCGAGATAGTTATGGACCTTCATAAACATATTTTCATGTTGTTGTCAAAAGTTGTAATTAAAGAAATTGAACTCTTTAACTACAGGAATTCTTTTAATTCTCACATGTTTGTATGCAAATTGAGAGAATTTAAAACTTTTCACTTTTCCATTATTATTGGCACATAGAGACATATTAGTATATAATAATGAACTTGCTTGCTTTCAGGCTTTGAAAGAAAGCAGTATGAAGATAATAGGGGTTTGTATCAAAAGGGCACTATGCTTTCTTTGGGAACTCGTCAGAGAGATTTCCAAATAAAGAAGTTCTCTTGGTTGGATTTTTCAGCAACATGTCATAAACTGCCTAATTTGGGATATCAAACTAATGTCAGAGAATTATATTCATTCAAACAATTAATTTGTAAGGATAATCCTTGTTATAAAGTAGCTAGATGTCAAGATATAGAAAATATAGGTAAAACGGATAGCATTTAAAAGGGGGGAAATTAATTAGGAATAGAGTGGTTAGATAACTGGTTTGGAGCTTTTAAAATAGTAAAAAGAAAAAAAAAAAATCATCTGAATGTGTATCATATAAAGAACTAATATTTAACATTAGTTCAGAGATGGTATTGGGTCCCTACTACGATTAATAAAATTGAGACAAAAATAAATAAATCAGACCTTAGTTGGAGAGGATGTGCAGTAAAGGGTATATACCCACATATTTGGTGGGAGTGCAAGAAAACTTCAAGCTTTAGGCATCAGTGTATATTTCAAAAATAACAGAAATGCCTATTTTGGCTAATCCAAAATTGACACTCTTTAATATACTTGAAGGGAAATATTTCCCTCTTTAAAAAAAAATGTGTTTTCTCATTGCTTTTTAGCAGCTAAATGGACTATAATCAGAAGATGCAATAAGAAACAAATACCGACATGGAATAAGTAACCCAGATCATGTGTAGAAAGAGAGAGTTAGACTAGGGAGGACCTATTTATGGCCCTCTCTCTGACATATATCCTTAAAATGGCACATTTGAGATTCACATATGAAAGACTAATTAGTGTTTTTATATTGAAAGAATCAGGTCTCCAAATCGTTAGTAATATTCAAGCAATGAACTTCCATATGTCCGTATGGCATTTTTGTTTTCTAAAAATGTGTATGTAATTGTATATATATATATATATCTACCAATTTATAGTACTTTGCTATTGTTTCCTACAAGCATTAATGCTGCTATGAATTTTAAATGCTACTGGAAGCCAAAAAAAAAGAAAGAAAAAAACCACACTATACAAGAGGCATTTGTCCATAACAACTTACATAAAGTTATAAGGAGGGCCCTATAAAAACATATGAATGGTTCTACTCATGTCTTTCCAAGCTGGCAAAGTAGCAAATCAGTAAAGCTAATTGACAATTATTTGCAATTTGTGCAACCTTTAATTTTCCTTTTTTTATTTATGTAAACACAACATTTCCTTTGCAGTTTATTCAATATGCAAGGTACTGTTATAACCAGTTATAATTAAAACAACAAATAGAATGAGCTACTTACATGTGGAAGAAGATGCAAGAATGCATCCCCACTGAGGGTGCCAACTGCTAGTGCCACTAGGAAACTCAACAGAAATTTGAATACAACACGGTTCATCAGAGGCACCAAAATGATTCCCATCAAAGAAAGAACGCTGATAATTGATATGGAAATAAAACCACCAATCCAAGCTGCAAAACAATCAGAAAATCAGAAGGTAACAAATTATTCTCCTTTCTCATATTCTCGTAGAAGGCAACTGAGACCTCTTACTTTGGACACATTAAGTCACACTTATTTCACTATATAATTATTAAATTTACTCCCTAGCCCTCTCATACTTTATATAGAGCTCTTGTCCTGTAGGAACCAGGTACAAAATGCATCTTGTTGTATCAGATAGACTAAGTATGTGCTCCAGCATGGATGATGCCCATTAATAACATCAATACTTCTCAAAATGAAAGCTAGACCCCAAAATATGGACTGCATCCACATCAGAGCACAACTAAATTTAGCACTGACAAAGAATCATGAATGAAGCTGGGTGGAGGCCACCTGTCTAACTTGTGATATGTCCAACCTTGCCGAGTCAGTGACACACTAAAAATGCAGGATAGATGTAATATCCTGATGGTGAAACATTACATATTTCTTAATATAACCACATGTCAAAATATATCCAGAAGCAGGCATAGCTAAGTATCTTAAAGTACACATTACCTACATTTTAGATAGCTTTTATTTTCAAAGGTTTCGGTTATCACCATCAAGTTCTTGAGAGGGTCTGGCCCACTGCACCCAAGCCAAGGATACCTTGCTATATCTTCACCAGGACACCCTTTACAGCTTACTTTTAAGGCATCCAATTTATGAGTCTAGTAATTTAGGTATAAACCTTAAGCATACTAATAGAATATAAACCGTGAAAGTAGAATATAAGGTATATTATATAATTTAAAAACACAATGTTTTAAGGTTATTTATTATAGTGTGACAGGTGATAGAGAGGGTGGCAGTGTCCAATTATCAACTCATAATATACATATTATATAACACAATGTAAAACCATGAGCTTAAATTATAAACCATGCCGTGAAGAGCAATAGATATAGATTCTTACCAATTTTCACAGAATACACATGTTGGCTACTGTCAGGCATAGCTTCCTCAGGAGCATGTATCAGGCAGGATTTTCTGTCAATTTGGTTAATAATTGCTGGGCAGATATAGCCAAATTCAGATGCTCCAAGGAGCACATGCATATCTATTCCATGAGATATGAGGAGTCTTGAAGCATTTAAACACTGAAAGATAAGAGGAGGAGTTTATATATATATATATATATATATATATATATATATATATATATATATATATATATATATATATATATATATATATATATATATATATATATATATATATATATAAGCAGTTTTATGTTTTTCTTAACAAAGAAAATGTGCATTTCTAATTATTTTGGAGCTGTCAATATGCAGAAAACTGCAACCTCCACAGATTCAAAGTATGAAAGTTGTATGGAGAAGAAAACAAAATATTTTGAACACTGTAGAACATATTAATATGTCAAAACGGCAAGGATTTGATTCAATCAAATTATGTCCCATTTACATAATCTCTGTAAAGCATTCATATGTGCCACACAAAAATGAGGACATTGAAAAGCTGACAGGATATGATGCAATGGCAGTAACATGGACATGTATTAAAATATTTCATTACATTTTATGTCAATAGTAAAAAGGAGACTTCTGTAAATAGCTTTCATTTCTTAAAATACGTTAGAATTTAATTATTTTCTTGCCATCACAGATGCTTCAAATAGCATTCAAGTCAGTGCAAAAAACACATCGGCATATCAAGAACTGGAGCATCAGATATTTAATTGTTTTGCACTTTACATAATGAACTTAAGTTTTCTTCACTACATCACTAAAAACGATCACCAGTGTCCCTTAATTACAGTATGCACGGTTTAAAAAATATATATATATATAAAAATAACTGGATTGGGAAAAATACTTATGGAAAATAAAAAATACCTATACATACAAAGCAGTTTTGAAAATATATGTACTGCTATTTACTGGGGTTAGCCATAGATTTCTCACCACGGAGGGGCACTGTAGAAGGAGGAGATGTTCTTTAGTCCTACTGATAACTCAGCTGTAAAGTTTGTACCATTCTAGGGTAATCTCTGCATTTTTCTCTGCATTCATGGGCCATTCATGCGTGTGAATGCTGGGAAGCCAAATGCAGCATCACTGCATACATAAATAAATGATGCAGGTTGTTTTTTACTTTCTACATTTTTTTTATTATTACAGACTATTTGTTCAAAGTAACAAAAAGGGCACAACAGTGGAAAGAGTCATTTGAAAAACATTGGGTAATGAATTTCATAACAAAATAATTATTTAAAGAACACTGTTGGAACAGCTTTCACTTTATCTAGTTGAGCTGCTCAAGGTCCCCAAAGTTACAATATATCTTTGGTAAGGAACAGAGTAGATAAAGAAGTACTACAAAAAAAATCTGTGTTGTCCCACCCATCCTGTCTATAATATAGACAGTTTGTGCAATGTAAAGTGAGACTGTACAACACTGATTTATACTATGGTTACATGAATCACATAGCATGGAAAATGAAATACTAGGTGCCAATTAGTGGAAAACTAAAATATTTCTGCAGATGTGAACTGTATATTGTGCTTTGTAGACCTGGCCAAACATATATCCTATCTATATAAAACAGACTTTACCAAAGCATTTCTCTTTCTGCAGCCTTTTGTTTCAGTGACTAGACATACTCTGTAAAGAAACACTTTGGTAATATTATTATTATGAAGAACTACACTTATACAATATACAGCATGTAACCGCTTATGTTTTATAGGCAGTTATGCGGATATGAAATAATACCATTTAGGAGTCCGGATACGTGTTTTTGTCTACACAATGGGAGTGTGGAAGTTACATCTGCAAGTAATCTCAACAGAACTAAAATAGAAGTTACTTAGATTACACACCTACCTAAGAAAGTAATAGATAACACTGTAGGCATAGTTATGAGACGCAGCAAATGTTTGGAGGGAAAAGGAAGGGGTAAAATGGCTTCCATGCCTCAAAGTCAGTGACAGTTACTGGATATGCAGACCAGATAATAAACTTCTTAGAAGACAATCTTTATACAGAAGGAATACTAGGTGTTAAAGGTGCTCTAGTAATGTTACCAGCCATCAAGAGCAGAAAACCACTCTAAAATTGTAATATAAAAATTGCCAAACATGCTTCACACAGTTTTAACATAAACTGGAACTGTAATCAGAATATGCTATGCTAGTGAATATAAAATGCCAATGCTCCATATAATAAACCACAAAAGGACAAAACTTTAAATAAAAATGTAATTCTACAAATATTCACCTCATCCCACACCAACACTTAATCGTTGTGACTATCTTTTTAAAATCTTCTAAGTGCTTGAGGCTTGGACTTAGAACCAAATATTAGCAATTTCTAGCAAAATAAATTGTGAAGAATTATAGGACCTATCCTGTTATACGTTTGCACGCATTTGTTATGTACGCATGCATTTGGTGGAAGCAATGCCATTACACAGGGGTACCCAGAGCTTGCACCCCAGCTGAATGTACCCAGATCTTGCACCCAGCTTTATGTACCCATTTGTGCCATGCCTTTATACAGGGACCCCAGAGCCTGCAGTATGTACCCAAGGGTGCCATGCCATTATGTAGGATATCCAGACTTTGCACCCACCTGCCAGGCTGTTGTAGCAGTCCACCTCGATGCCCTCCACTGCTAGCGTGCTCTCCTGAGAACATCCCTGCCGGGCTCCCTGTCAGGCTCTGGCTCCCCAGGCAACCCCCTCAGCTCCAGTAGTGCCCGGTGGTACTTGCCGATCGCCCTCCCAGTACTTCTTGTCCTTGTCGCACTGCACCCCCTTGGTCTTGAAGTAAAGTGATCTGTGGATCAGCTGCCCTGGATCCCCCCTGATCCATAGCACTCTGGGTGAGGGGCAGTTACATGCTGTGCCCGGCGACTGGGTGAGCTCAATACCCGGGACCAGACCGAGTGATACACTGATTATAGGTTGGGATCCACTGGTCAGACCGAGGGTTATAGATGATGAGTGAGATCCACAGCCTTGGGTAAGTGCGTACATATAACAGGATTGTGCTTCCACCAAATGCATGCGTGCGTACTGGATAGGTCCGAATTATGTGTATACTGGGTGAGTTGAGACACTTCTAGGCAATCAGTGGCTATGTATATTGATATACTAACACATACATTAATACGTGTAGACAAATACTTAGACAATGTGTTTGTCACGAAGAAGTGAAATATGCATTTAACACTAAGCAAGCATTTATTCAAAACAATTCAGGGTCAATAAAATATATTTTTTTTTCGAATCTTGCTGGAAACATTTGTATTAGGTTTGTTTGGAGCAGAGGTTAATTCCATCCTTATAAATGTATTTAAGCTTTAGGCTCCAGGCAGATTTGAAGTAGGACCCCTAGGAACTTTAAGAACAAGTAATTAAAAGGGACTTATATTTTTTACACTGCAAAAGTATGTGAAAAAAAGGGAGTCACTTGACCAAAACCAAGCTATTTACAAAGGCCACTGTACTAAAATATGCTAGAGAATTTTGAGTCTGAGAAAGAGCATAATTAGGCTAAAACTATTTTAAGTAGAAAAAAAAAGTTTATAATGCCTTTGTTTAATCTCGCCAGAACCCATGATAATTTGGTGAAGGTGTGGGTATGCTGGGTGTTGTAAAAAGCCTGCTTCTCAACGTGTGTCGGGCAAGGTGTCAAATTCTAGAATACAAAATCATTTCATAAACATACAATACTCTCCTCTCATTCCCCTGATTAAGATAAATATATGCCTTAGGCTCCAGTTATAGAATTGCTTAAGTTGATAAAGTTATATGGAAGTTTCCCTTTTTTAAAAACCTTTTTCTAATCCAACAAATGCTGCTTATATCAGAAACCCACATTACACGGAGTCATTCTATACACAAATCGATTTGTTTTAATACAAAATTGGGGTCCACACCCCCAGAGTTGTCTACATAGGCACTCCATAATAAAATCTGCATTCAAGTATGGTTTTAACCCTTTGCTGCTTGAAATTCTTAAATTACACACCTACACAACTTTTTTACCTCTTCTCATTGTTCCCCTTTAACCTGTAGCCATGCCGTGTCACTTCCCAAAGTATGATCAGTGTGTGTTTGTGTGTTAGCTAACATTTATCTCCTATTCAGAACATGCTCATGTGACTGTTGCACAATTCAAGTAAGAACCAGGTCTCTTATTAGTTTTATATTGATTCTTATACCTTTCTTCTTGTACAGTATCTGACTACCTGTCTAACCACCAGCTGTGGTCCCTGACACCTTACCATAACTGCCTTCTTCTCACTCTCAACCATCACCACCTGTGTCACTCTCCTCACACCTTGCCCTCCCCACCTCCAAATGTGCCCCTTCATTCACCTCAAACCCAGCTGTGCCCCCTAATTCTCCTCACACCTGTGCCCCCTCGTTCTCCTCACACCTGTGCCCCCTCATTCTCCTCACACCTGTGCCCCCTCATTCTCCTCACACCTGTGTCCCTCATATCCACCTATGCCCCCCCTCCTCATTCCCTCACATCCAGCTATGTCACCCTCACACCTCGCCCCCTCACCTCCGGCTGTACTCCCCCAGGTGCCCATCCAACCCTGGTCCAGTTGTTTTCCTCTGCCTTGTGATTGGCCGGATGGCTATGCGACGTCACGTGTCTCCTCCCCCTCTTGTTCTCCGCACAGTGCGTACTCCGGCCCTCTGTATGCGGGTGGTGGTGCTGGTGATGATGCGGGTGATGATGATGATGATTGTGGGTGCGGTGTTCCTGGTGCTCGTGCCTCCTGGCCTCCGAGGCGATGCTCCTTAGTCTCTCCACCCCCAGACTCTTCAGCAGTTGCCGGAAACCGGACACGCTGAGGCTCTGATTGTTCTCCCCGTAGCGCTGAAAGAGAAGCAGCAGGTGCTGGCGCTGGGTCTTTGCCGCCAGGACCGAGTCTACTTCAGTGGGCAGAGTGCTTGGTGCTGACGCCCCGCTGCTATTCGTTGTGCTAAACACTTCCCCTAGCTGTGCGGGCAGCGTCACGGTGATAGACACATCGCCTCCGGTCGTGCCCTGACACAACATGGCGGCCACCAGCATCCAGTAGAACCCGGAGCGGTTAGATAGTAACGGCCACATCCTCCGCGTGCCGGGCATGCACATCACATCAATGCAGTGAGAACAGAGGCGAGCCCAGCTACAGGGCATTGTGACGTCACCCATAGCACACTACCGCAAGCTTCTGATTGGGCAAAAGTTGGGCTGTCACAGCATAAGGGCGAGGTAACACAGAAACCACGCCTGTTCTGTCAGATCTTTGCATGTAAAGGCAGGATGCTGCGTTCTTGAGGGATTTAGTTACATAGTAATTGAGGTTGAAAAAGTACATTTAGTCCATCAAGTTCAACCTTTTTAGACATTTTATCCACGTGATATATGGAATAATGGCTAATTAATCCAGACGAAGGCAAACAAAAAAACATTGAAACTTTGCCAAGGGGGGAAATAATATTCCTTCCTGACCTTAGATACTGATAATCGGATTCCTCCCTGGATCAATACTCCCTCTCTAATTACCCAGGATATCCCTGAATGCCCTTTTTATCAAAAAATGTATCTAATACCTTTTTAAAATCCACTGTCACCACCTCCTTTGGTAGAGAATTCCACAGATTAACCACCCTTACTGTGAAGAACCCTTTTCTTTCTTTAAGGTGGAATCTTTTTACTTCTAACCTCAACGGATGTACTCTTGTCAGTTGAAAACCTCTTGGCACAAAAAGTTCACTTGACAAAGCCTTGTATTGACCCTGCATATATTTATATAGGGTAATCATATCCCCTCTTAGACACCTTTTTTCTAGAGAAAATAAGTTTAATTTGGTTGGTCTTTCTTCATAACTTAGCCCCTCCATTCCCCTTATTAGGTTTGTTGCCCTCATCTGTACATTTTCCAGCTCTAAAATGTCCTTTTTATGAAGTGGTGCACAAAATTGTACTCCATATTCCAAATGAGGGCGTAATAGAGATTTGTACAGTGGCAGAATTATATTTGCTTCAGTTGGATTTAGTGGATAAAATCAGTTATAGCAGAGTAGAGGCTCCAAATCTGACGACTCTTTACAACCAATAGTCCATGGATTGGCTGTATAACTCATAGCAAATTAAATTACACTTAAAAAAATCCACTGTGGATCTTTGTTGGTACCAAATGTATGGTCTATGAACTCACAACTTGTTATGCAGTACAATACTTTACAATATAAATGTAAGGAAATAGGCAGAAACATCATAAGGTGGTTCTCAAAGAACCCTCAGCACTAGTCAAGTGGTCCACCAATAACCTAGTCAAAAGTTGTGAAGAACTGACATACCATTTTTGCAAGGGCCATTTATATCACTGTAAGTGTTCTTCGTGTGTGAAAGAGAACAAGATTGTATGTCAAAAATAACTATTTTATTTAATTAAATAATAATTAAAACATCTATATATATTTTTTTTACATACAGTCTATCCTGCCTACTGACTAGTGCATGAGTAATAGCAGACAGCCAAGTATGTAATGAGGACAGTGATTGATAGCAGCTTTTCCCTGAACTCAAAACTGCACTTAACCTATAACTAACATGTTTAGATGATCCCAGCATTCAATGCTCTGCACAGCTTGATTTGTTTAGAGTGAGCACTTTTTTTTTCTTTTGCTCACTACACGGAGGTTTAGCCAGGGGTCTGGGAGTGGGCAGTCAGTGACACATGTAAACACAGACTATACTTTATAGATTTTGTCAGTGAAAATGCACGTATTTCAAAATATTAAAAAGTATGTTAGCATGCGTTCAGGAGATTGTTTCTGTGATGTGGCCCAAATTAGGCAGAACTTGAGAATGTAAGCTGTATTCTCACAAAATTCACAAACTGTACATGTTTCCATGATCAGCCTCAGTACAGACTTATAGTATTTCCTGTTGTGCTGCATTACATAACATGTTAATGCTTTGATGATAATAATAGGCTGTCCACTGTCTGGGTGTTTTCCTTTATTATAGTTTATTTTATATACATGTTTTAACTAGGTGACTGAATTAATTTCCTCCTTCTCAATGTCATCCTATAAAATGTATACTCCACTTAAGCCTAAACCCCCAGAGTAACAGATTTTCATCTTCTGGAATCTCCCACTATCGTCCAGATAATTTTTGTAGGTTACCATGTCTCACAGCTGTGACCTAAAACCACTCCCACATGGAGAGGCTTCACGCTATTGTCTCAAGATGATCAGACACAAGATGTGACACATGGCACCTTACATGAGAAAGAACTGGAAAATTGCAATCTCCCAGAAGGTAAGAATATGTTACTCATGGGACTTCTTCAAAGAAAGTGAAGTGTAAATATTATATTACATTGATTAGGATAAAATTGAGTCACCCGATTAATGCAAAATACAGTGACTAAAGAGTTGTTTTAACAGCCGTTAGCGCGTTAATAAGTAACTGGAATATGGCTAGAATATGTATTTCGTCCTGTGCAAGATATGAAGCATAGAAAGTGTTAAATATTTAAATTACCACTATACAATGGTACTTTGAAACTGTTGTTACTTTGGTGATAGCTATGTGTGAGAGTGGTGTTCACATTTTAGCAGAAGGGCTTCCATGTATTGCTTCATACTGTCGGTAACTGATCATTTGCAGGGGACAGAATAGGTGTCAAATTCCAAAAGATCCATTTATATATCAAATCCACCTCTCTCCCTGTCTTCCTCCCTCCTCTGATAAATATAAGCACACCCTTCAGGCTGTCAAAGACAGGCAAGGTATCATATTTTCCATACAAATAGTCTTTGTTTTAAAATGGTTCTGTGTGCATAGTTAATTGGATGCATACTTCACAAACATGCATTATTTCCTGAAATACAGTGTTCCTTTAAAGGGACATGGAAGGTTTCTGGATTTCACTAGGAATATAATATACATATGTAACAAAATTCTGTGCTTATAAAAAGTGCTTAAAAGATCTTTTTTTTTTTCTGCCTAAAATCATACAATGTGTACGTGAATCTGTCCTCTGTAGCTCATGAATACACAGACTATGAAGTGCAGTGTTTTACATTAGGCAGTCAGTGACCTATCTAAAGAACAATGTTTCCACTAATTGGTCATTATGAAACAGTGTTACCCCTGTACTTTGACATACCCTGCCTTAAAGAGCTGCTGCATAGAGAAGACAATTAGGAACTATTTGTATGATTTTAGGCAAAAAAAATATAACTTTTAAGCACTTCTTAATTAAATAAAATGCACAGAAGTAAACAGAAGCACAGGTATATTATATTCCTAGTGAAATCCAGAAACCTTCTGTGTCCCGTTAAGGCTATATCAAGTTAAATGTAATTATGACAGACCACCCTAGTAAAAAGGCTATATCGAGTGTTGTCATCGAATAATCGTGTATTTTTTTCTGCAGGGAACTGCATGCTGTGGGCCTCATTCTATTATCGGCCGTAAATCGGCCGTAAGGCTGCGATTCCTTGCGGGGGTTCAGTTAACTCGCGATTCTATTATACCGCCCCGCAAGGATCTCCTTTTACGGCCGGCCGCATATCTTGGAACCGGCCGTAAGCTGTGAAATATAAAAACTGAGAAATAAATTCAAGCCTGCACTGTACAGCTCTGTAAATGCTAGGGATCATATTGGGGGACATGAGGATTAAAAGGAACCCACTCTCAAGCTTGCACATCTGCCCAAACCCGAGTTCAAATTAACTGTTTATTTTCCGGCTGCGGCGTGGGCGGGTCTGAGGTGCTCCAAGCACTCTGGACTTTTTACATGGATATTTTACGGATATTAAAAATAAAATATTTTACGGATTTGAGTACAGGATAATTATGTGCTATTTTTTCTAACACCTAAAATCCCTTTATAGTCTTCTCAAAGTGCAGGATGGCTTTATTTGAGCTATTTTATGTGCTTAATTGGTGCTAGCGAGACCTCTTTCCTGCAAGTAAGCTGCGGCTCGTTTTTAGCCTTGCAGAGAGGTTTCCCGGAGCAATTGAATTGCAAATCTCTTGCGGCCGTTTTAGATCAAAGGCTTTCCTCCGGCGCGAGCGGCTGCAAGAGATAGCAAGGCACCGGCCGCAAGCCTGCCGGAATCCCCGGCCGTAAGGGAATAGAATAGCAGAATAGCTTGCGGCCGGTCCTTGCGGCCCCGCAACGGCTGCGGCCGCTAATAGAATGAGGCCCTGTGCGTCTAGATTTCAGTATGTGGCTAGTGGGATCCCAAACTACAGGTGGTAACAAGTACTTTATCCGTTGGTAGTTATTTATAAATTAATTTTCTTTAGAATAAAAACTGCAGGCAAACCCTAGGTAGTAGTTATCATTTATACTAATAATAGCCCATGATTGGTGGTTTGGTAAGAAACAAAGGTAAAAATAAATGTAAATTTAGTTTAAGAAAATATACTATTTTATTATACCCTGTTATAAATAATAAAAAAAAGACGAACCTCATAATCTTTGTAAAACAAAGTAATTAATACAAAGTACATCATGCTTTCATTTAATATGTACTTTTTGATTTTACTCATGGAACTATGATGTAATGTTATGAATTCTGCGGTTTGTCTTAATAAAAATAAGGTACCAAAAAAAAAATAAAGAAAATGCAATACTTAATAACATCCATTTGATAAGATACTTTTTACTGTAAATAGTTTTAAAGTCTATCATATGTACAAATGGTCTCTGTCACAACCTGCTCTTCTTTGTACTTGAAAAGGTTGCTGGACTGATCCTTCCCAGTGGTTGACTCTGTTCAATATCCCCTCACACTTACCAGGATTCAAGGACAAGTTTCAGATGTGCAGGCATTGCATATGCTGGAGACTGAGTGAGGGAGTCAGGCTTATGTTCCAGGGAACACAGTGGAGGGTAGTGGGCTGGTGTTCACAGTTTTCAAAAGAGGATGCTGGTTATGTGTATACGTTCCCTAGCTGACCACCTTTTGGGTAGAGGTTCCCGTTTTTCAGTCAGAGAGGTGTCGGCTAAGACCGTGAGGTAGCCTGCTGGGGGGTATTCACTTTTGGGACCAACCAGTACTTCCATAATATTTCTAGCAATTCAGGCTTTCTATTAGATTGTAGGCTAAGGTCAAGCATATACCAATAAGTGGTTAACTGTGAGATAGTGGATCAAAGGGATACCACTTGCAAATCACTTGACCATTGTCTAGTGAAGCAAAGTGTATCAATTGTTGTCTGACAAACTAGTTAACTATACTTGATGTCTCAATCAGATATGTGGATCTCTCCATAGAAGTCTACCAAGTGTCCTCGAAATTAAAACATTTCTAAGTAAATACAAACTTCCCAAAATTACAGATTCGGAACTTGAAAACTTACATTTACCAATCACTAAAAAAGAAGTATTGGAAGCTATAGGTAAACTAAAAGCATACTTTTCCCCTGGCCCGGACGGATATACAAACCTTTTCTTTAGGCTTTTTGGTCCAGTACTTGCAAAACAATTAAAAGTTCTGTTTAATGAGTTTAAGGATTCAGGTAAAATTCCAAAGGAGATGATGAAAGCTCATATAATAATGATTCCGAAAAAAAATCAAGAATCCAGTCACTGTGGCAACTATAGGCCAATCTCCTTGATGAATACCGATTTGAAACTGTACGCAAGGATACTGGCGATTAGATTATCACAAAACCTAAATAAATTGATTTCAATTGAGCAGACAGGATTCATGACTGGCAGACAAGGACCAGATAATATAAGCTTATGGATTTGATTTGTGTGGCAGGGGCTGGTAAGGCCCCCACCCTGTTCTTATCCTTAGATGATGACAAAGCATTTGAAAGAATAGGGTGGGAAGAGTAGGATATATGGGACAGGTTCTGTTGGAGATGGGATTCCGTTTGTGTGGTTCCCATGCAATTGGAGCCCTTTATTCTAGTCCATGAGCCTCCGTTATTGGAGCAAGTTTTAAATCTCATCAGTTTGAAATTAGTAATGGAACGCAACAAGGATGTCTCCTCTCCCCCACCCTGTTCCTTCTATTATTGGAACCTCTAGCCTTAGCTATTAAAAATGATGAAGTAGTGAGGGGGATAGGGGTGGGAGAGAGGGAACACATAATTAATATGTTTGCAGATGGCGTGGTTTTGTCATTAGAAGAACCACTGACAACCTTGCCTCATGTGCTGAATTTAATAGAACAATATAGTAAAGTTTCCAACTACAAACTAAACGCTCGGAAATCAGAGATTCTGAGTATTAATGTATCAAAGGCACTTAAATTTAATTTGAAGAACATGTTTCCCTTCGATTGGGAGGTTGACTCATTTAAACATCTGGGTATTACTTTTGATAAAAATATAAAAAATATGATCAAAGTGAATTGTGAGTCAACTCAGGCGAAAATAAAAAGTTTATTAACAAGTTGGGAAACAACTAAAATTTCCTTTTCAGGGAAAATTGCCAGTGTTAAAATGGTGATTTTGCCAATTATTGGTTATTTGATTAGATGTATTCCACTGGAACTTCATAAACAATATATAGCAAAGCTACAAAATAGGATTGATACCTTTATTCATTCCAGAAAACATGTTAGAATAAAAAGGGTCGAAATGTCCAGGAAATTTTCTAAAGGGGGAATTGCGTACCCACTTTTATCAAGCTGTTTACGGCTAGAGGCTCGTGATAAACTGGCTTGGTTTCCAATAGAAAGCAACATGGTGTTAAATAAGGATCTAAAAGCCTTGATTTTCTTAAATAGTATACTATAACGGCCGACCCTCGCGCAACTAAAAACAGTAAAAACACACCAAATACTCACAAAAACTACATAAAAAGCAACATAGCAAGGGGGGGGCACCCAGGACCTCTGAAAGTGAAGTTACACCTTCATTTAAGTCCAAATTCCCGAGTTCAGACACAAGAAAATCCACTAAGCGAGAGAAAAAATGGCAGACGAAAAAAACGAAAACGAGGTTTACAGCCCAGCCACGTACAACTTACCCAAGAAGGGATCCGAGATAAGCTCGGAAACCCGCATTAACCCCACAGGATCCGAGATAAGCTCGGAGCCCTGCATTAACCCTACATTAACCATTGCAGTGGGGGTCCCCCGCTGCAATGGAAATTCAAAATTCCTGCGTTACAGGTCTTTAAAGGACCGTAAAGGTCTTTAAAGGACCCGTTGTAAAAGAAAACAAATATACACTATCACCCTGTCAATCATGGGGGTCAATACAGACCCCCATAAACCCCTCATTACCCCTGTCACTCATGGGGGTCAATGTAGACCCCCATAAGCCCCTCATTAACCCTGTCACTCATGGGGGTCAATACAGACCCCCATAAACCCCTCATTAACCCTGTCACTCATGGGGGTCAATATAGACCCCCATAAGCCCTTCATTAACCCTGTCACTCATGGGGGTCAATACAGACCCCCATAAGCCCTTCATTAAGCCTGTCACTCATGGGGGTCAATACAGACCCCCATAAGCCCTTCATTAACCCTGTCACTCATGGGGGTCAATACAGACCCCCATAAGCCCTTCATTAAGCCTGTCACTAATGGGGGTCAATACAGACCCCCATAAGCACTTCATTAACCCCCTCACTCATGGGGGGCCATACAGACCCTCATAAGCATCTATTTAACCCCATCAGTCCCATAGGGTATATTTAGATCATTATGGGCCTGTTACAAAACTACATTAACCACATAAGTGCCATGATGGTCCTCAAGGACCATCATGACACTAAGTATAAACACTACACTGCACTATACCCCCCCATAAAACATGAAATATCAACTAAACACCCTCTACACTAACCTATTAACACCTACACTACCTACCTACCCCCTAATAACCCCCACCACTCTAATTACAGAAAATAAGCCTAAAGTCACAAAAAATTAAAAAATCTACATTACATAAAATAAAATAAAAACATTACACCCCCTCCTCACTACAGAAAAAAAAATACACACTTGAAAAGGAAATCCAAATAATACATACAATACAAATACATACAATTAAATACAATACAATACAATACACCCCTATCTAATATACATCACACAATCTATCTAAATAAATACCATAATCTAATATACATCCTATCTATATAATAATACATCCCCAATCTATCTAAATAAATATTACAATTTAATATACAATACATTCTATGCTATCTCTATAAAACACATACCCCTAGCTAACATACAGTAAATGCTATCTATATATAAAATAATCTAAGTCTAAGCTAAAATAAAATAATTAAGACCACTTACCTTTGCAGATGTCCATTCAGATCAGCCACCTACGGAAAAAAATAAAATAAATTAGTGCAACACGTTTACACTACATAAACAAACATTCTATACATTCTAAATATTCGACTCACCTTTCCGGCATGTCCCGTCCTTATTCTTTTAACCTTCTTCGGAGCGGCACCTGTTAAAAAAAACACAACATTAATATACATACATAAACACAAAATAAACATAATCTACATTGTACTTACCTCCCCGCGATGTCTCCGGCCTCCTCCGGATCCTATTCTGCCCCACCCTGTATAAAAAAAATAATATATATATATATATATATATATACTTACATCCGCACTCACGGACATCCCCGACGCTAGTGAGGCTCCCGGAGACTTTTCCGGAAGAAAATAGGCAATGGCGCCTTCTGATTGGTTGAAAACGCTGTCTATCAAATTCACCCAATCAGGAGGTGCCAATGTGTGAACCAATCAGAAAGGGATACACCCTAAAATCCCTCTCTGATTGGATAATGCACCTGTCAATCTTTATTTAAACCAGTCACAAGGCGCAGATGCCTTCAGCCAATCACAATGGAATACACCCCCACAGGGTGATTGGTTGGAGCATCTGCGCATTCTGATTGGTTGCACTGACAATAGCCATTCACAATGGAATACACCCCCACTTACTGATTGGTGAAGGATTTGCGCATTCTCATTGGCTATTGTTAATATCAATCAATATTACAGCCAATGGGAAGGCGCAGATGTCTTCACCAATCAGTACGTGGGGGTATATTCCATTGTGATTGGCTGATTCCATTGTGATTGGCTGATGATTGGTTGATGGCCTTAGGATTGGTTCAAATAAAGATTGACAGGTGTGTTATCCAATCAGCGTGGTATTTTGGGGTGTATACTTTTTTTCATTGGTTCACAATTGGGGTCTTCTCATTGGCTGAATTTGATAGACAGCCTTTTCAGCCAATCAGACGCCGCCATTGCCAATTTTATTCTGGAACACTCCGTAGAAGCTCATTAGCGTTGGATGCTTCCGGAGCAGAACAACAGGAGGCCTGAGACATCGCGGGGAGGTAAGTATAATGTAGATTGTGTTTATTTCACTTTGTTTTAGGTTTATGTATGTTTACTAATGTAATGTTTTTTTTTAACAGGAGGAGCGCCGGAGAAGACGCAAACATGGAGGATGTGACATGCTGGGACGTGACATACTAGAACGGGACATGCTGGAAAGGTGAGTAGAATATTTAGAATATTTAGAAAGTTTACAATGTTTAGTTATTTCATGTAAACGTGTTGTATTCATTTTTTTTTATCTTTTTTACCGTAGGTTGGTGATCTGAAGAAACATCTCAAAGGTAAGTGGTCTTAATTATTTTATTGTAGCTTAGAATTAGGGTTGCTATATATAGATAGCATGTATTGTATATTAGATAGATAGGGTGATGTATTATTAGATAGTATTGTATATTAGATAGTGGGATGTATATTACATTACATAGTGGGATGTATTTCCTTTTCAGGTGTGTAATTTTTTTTTTAAATGTAGTGGGGGGGGGGGGTTGTAATGTATTTTGTTATTTTCTCTAATGTTCCTTTTTTTATTTTTTGTGACTTAGGTTTTTTTTTGTTCTGTAATGTACATTTTTTATTTTTAGTGATTGTAGTTTTTTTTATTTTATGTAATGTAGATTTCTGCTTTTTAATGAATTTAGTTAGTTAAGGCACACAGTAAATAAACAGCATTTCAACACTTTCTTTTATTGACCGTCATTTTTTAAAGGGCAAGTCGCTAGTTACATATATTTTCGAAGAATTATAAAACTGAAAAAATAGACTATATGATTCAACTATTTACAATGATTAAAATTGCGATTGTCTCTAAATGGAGACAAGCCATCTCTCCAAATTGAAATTAAATTTTAGTTAAAATGGACCGCTGACGGGAGCTCAAGAGAAACCTCTATGATAATGGAGTTTTTAATAACAACAGTAAAAAATGGTTGATTTGGGATGCCAGAACTTAAATTACTGCATTGGTTAGTTAGAGATCTGTTTTTTGATATCATATAAAAAGATCTATTCTTGTAATCTGCCTGCAGGTATGAATGAGTATAAATGTTTGTGTAACTGTCTGTATTTTCATTAATAAGTTTATGAAGTTAAGCTTAAAACGTTTGCCTTTTTTACTACTGTATCTATTGCATACTGACCAACTTGACGACATATGAATTAATAAGTATTAATATGTGTATGACATCTAGCTAGTTGAAAATGTTTTCCTTTCATACTACTGTATCTCTTGCATATTGACAAACTTCATGTCACATGAATGTTTTATATATTTTTAGATTTTTTGCAATAAAAACGATAAAAAAAAAAAAAAAAAAAGAAGTCTATGGAGCCTCTTTTACCGCTACAGTGAGTTCGAATCCACCCAGGAACCAAGCTCAGCCCTAGAAATGGGAGCGAACTAGGTATCAAAGTTGGTTACTGGAATTAGTTACTGGTTGCCCTTAAAGTGATTCTACCTTCAAAATATTTTAACTGGACCTATGCAATGTATACACCCTGAAACACATGATACGCTTAAAACAACTGTCAACAAATGGTAAAATGGACCCAGAGCCCTCTGGGCTCGGGTGACCTGTGGAAATTATTCTGGTGCCTATAACCAGCGGCTTGGAGAATCTGTGGAGAACATAAACATGTTATTATTCACATTTTGATCCTATATCCATAATACAGTGTTACAGTCCTTTATTAGGAATGTCTTTGTGGATATTACAATAGCCTTAGTACATTGGGTCAATGTGGCTAGATTATGTTTCAATCCAAACTGAAGTAGGATGTTTAGTAGTATGTTTGAAACTGTCCACAATAAGGCTGTGATTACTTACTTTCCAGATAAGGTTCTATATCAAATAATGAAAATCAGAAAGATGATGTATGCATAGCAGTCAGTGTTAATGTAATCCAATTAATTACAGAGAGAGCAAAATCTATTTAGTGCAGAAGGTATAAATCACAAAAAGCAATACAGCCAAAATGAAGACTTTAACAAAATACCAACTAATATGTTTTATTAATTCAAAGCATAGTAAGACAAATCTAGCTGTTCAGTAATAGAAAATGAGCACATTGCAGTACATTTAAAAACATCATTTTTTTATTGATATCTTTTATTTGTAACGCACCAACATATTCCATAGAGCTGTACATGAAAAAGAAAACAGTCTAGCACAATTATCATGCACTGGTTTTGCAGCTTTAAAGGGACCTCAGGGGTTCCCAGTTTTTAACATAAAGTACCCAAGTGTTAATCTGCAAATTTAAACATAATTATATTAACAATTGCTTAAAAGCTCTGTTTTTATTCACTGAAACCATGCAAATAGTCCATGAAAAGGTCCATTCCTATAGCTCATGCATGCCATATTTCTCTAGTACTAGATGTACTAACCAGTGACATGTTGTGTTTCAGTAACATGTTAATGTGAGTGACTAGTACATCTAGTACTTTATAAATATTGTATGCATTGTACGCAGGGGTCAAATATGTTGCCAGACTGTTTAAAACGTTGTAGTGAGTAAAATACAGCACTTGTTAATAAAATTGTGATGACAACCCTGATGGAGGAGATGTCTGTAATAAAGTATTGTGGTACCTGTTTCTCTTTCTTCCCAAGGGAGCCTAGTGCAGTCTTCCCAGGGAATTCCTTGTTTGGACCAATACAAGATAGTCATAACACCCCTGGGCTTTGTTGTTTCCAGTCTAGGGATACCCTTGTGAGAACCATGGTTTCCCGCATCTTGGACTGTCTGGGGCTTGGAGATCCTCATCCCCAGTGAATACCCCTTGTGTCTATCTGTTTTTGGCATTGTGTGGCTAATTGTGTCCATATTGGACATGACTGATATTGGTATGCATTTTTATGTGTAGTTTTGTAATTCATATAATGTGAGCCTATTATTGTTTACAGAGACAGGTCTGGGAGTCCCATTGTGAAGCCGATACAATGGGGACATTCAGCATTGAAGACCTCCTACTGAGTGATTAGATTTTCAATGCTGAACTATTTTAATTCTAATTGAACTAGCCACTTACCCGTCAAAATTACGGGAATACAATATTAAGGCTGGGAATGCTGTACCTTCGGTGCTCATCGAGAGCCCCACACTGAGTGCCCTCGGCACTGATTGTGAGCCTCTCCCTCCGTCTACTGTACGGGCTTCGCCGCTCATTGCAGGCCTTGTCAACCCACAACTTTCATGCTTCGCAATGATCACCTTCAGCGCTCATTACGAGCCCCGCAGTGAGTGCCTTCGGCGCTCATTACAAGGCTCTCCTCCCGTCTACTGTACGGGCCACGCGATGAGCGCCTTTGGCTGTTTGCCACAAAATGCTCTGTAAGTTGTGGGCCTTACAATACCGCTCATCGCCTTCAGTGCTCATCTCTGCCCTCTCCCCACTGTCTGACCCCTGTGTCTGCTTCCCCCCTCTCCCTTCCATGCCCCCCCCCCCTCTCCCTGTCCTGTGTTTTTTTCCCTTATTTCCCTCCTCTGTATGTTTTTTCCACCCTCTCTCACCTCTGTGTCTCTTTCCACCGTCTCCCCCCTCTCCCTCCCCTGTGACTTTCTGCTCTCTATCCCTGTTTACATGTTGCGTGTCTCGCTCTGAACACCGCTGGTGTTTATTTTCAAAGTCTTGCGTGCTTCGCTATGATCGTCTGCATTTCAGCCTCGTTTTGAGCCTCTTTTGGAATGAGTTACGTTTTTCGTCCGCCATTTTTTTCCTTGCTTAGACGATTTTCTTAGGCGAGGCTCTCCTCCCGTCCACGTGATTAACCCCCTTGTCTGTTTGCCACAAAGTGTTCTGTAAGTTGTGGGCCTTACAATACCGCTCAGTGCAGGCCTCAATCAACCCGCCACTTTCATGCCTTGCAATGAGCGCATTTGGAGCTCATTGCGAGTCACACGAAGAGCGCCTTCAGTGCTCCTCTCTGGCCTCTTCCCACTGTCTGACCCCCAGTCTGCTTCCCCCCTCTCCTTTCCATGTGTCCCCCCCCCCCCTCTCCCTGCCCTGTGTTTTTTTCCCTTATTTCCCTCGTCTGCATGTTTTTTCCACCCTCTCTCACCTCTGTGTCTCTTTCCACCGTTTCCCCCCTCTCCCTCCCCTGTATCTTTCTGCTCTCTATCCCTGTTTAAGTGTTGCGTGTCTCGCGCTGAACATCGTTGGTGTTTATTTTCAAAGTCTTGCGTGCTTCGCTATGATTGTCTGCATTTCAGCCTCGTTTTGAGCCTATTTTGGAATGAGTTACGTTTTTCTTCCGCCATTTTTTTCCTCAACGTTTTTTTTTCTCCTTTCGATGTCCGAAAAACGCCAATTAGAGTCAAATTAGCTTGCAACCTCATTAATAGGCACCCTGGGTGTTTCCCTGAGCTGTTTGTGAGGTTTTTAATTTATTTATTACATTATTTTTCTTTTTTTGTCGACCTTTCGAGTTACGCACTTGAGAAAATCTGGGCTGTTAAATTCGTATTTTTTCCTGTGTTGCGTGCCTCACGATCAGCGACAAAGTGTTACGTCCTTCATCGCTAATCTCGTGCATCGCTAGCGGCGCCTTCAATCTCCTTCCATCCTCCATCGGTGGAGCGTCCTCTGGCAAATTCAAACTATGAAAGGACAGAGGACCCTTAGAGGGAATATGTCGGCTACGAAATATGTTGTTGCGTTATAAATAAACGATAATAATAGAGGGACCCTTGCAAAAACTTGTGCTGGCCTTGACATAAGCACTGTATTGCTCAGTGCAGCAAAGTTGTGCATGCTTTGCGATGAGCGCCTATGACGCTCATCACGGGCCTTGCAATGAGCGCCTACGGTGCTTTTTGCAGCTTAAGTCCTGCTGGCTTTATTGCAGCAAAGTCTTGCGTGCCTCGTGATGAGCACCTACGGCGCTCATCGCGAGTCCTGCAATGAGGGTCTATGGCGTTTATCGCGAGGCGCTCATTGTGCATGCACAAGTTGCAACATTCCTGAGCGTTACCAACAAAGTTGCAAATCCAGCACTATTATATGTGATTACAGGGATCGTTTTGTCCCCCCATGTATATAAGACCTTGTATTTTTCAGTGAAGTGCATTACCCCTTTTGAAGGTACATCAGCTGTATATCTGAGGGGTGGGAAAGAGCTTTTTAACCAATTTGCTCCAGTCCAGCTACCAAGACATCCTGCATCTGTGTTACAGAACTGCATTCCTGCTCTCCACAGATCCTGAAGCAAGCCTCATTCCAAGGGAATCTGTAGCAACAATGCACAGAAGCCAGCAGAGGAGAGGGCCTAACCGGTGGGATTCATTAATTGGCCGATTAAGCTACAGTGGGGGAGAAAGTATTTAATCCCCTGCTGATTTTGGACATTTGTCCACTGACAAAGAAAGGATCAGTCTATAATTTTAATGGCAGGTGTATTTTAACAGTGAGAGACGGAATAACAAAAAAACAAACAAAAAAGCATGTCAAAAAAGTTATACATTTATTTGCAGGTCAGTGAGGGAAATAATTATTTGATCCCCTATCAATCAGCAAGATTTCTGCCTCCCAGGTAACGAGCTGAGATTAGGAGCACTCATTTTAAGCTCAGTTCATTATCTGTATAAAAGACACCTGTCCACAAAAGCAATCAATAAATCAGATTCCAAACTCTCCACCTAGACCAAAGAGCTATCCAAGGATGTCAGGGACAAGATTGTAGACCTACACAAGTCTGGAATGGGCTACAAGACCATCGCCAAGCAGCTTGGTGAGAAGGTGACAACAGTTAGTGCGATTATTCGCAAATGGAAGAAACACAAAATAACTGCCAGTCTCCCTCTGGTGCTCCATGCAATATCTCACCTCAGATAAGACCAAAATTGAGCTCTTTGGCATCAATTTAACTCACCGTGTTTGGAGGAGGAGGAATGCTGCCTATAACCCCAAGAACACCATTCATACTGTCAAACATGGAAGTGGAAACATTATGCTTTGGGGGGGGGGTTTCTGCTAAGGAGACAGGACAACTGCACCGCATCAAAGGGAGGATGGACGGGGCCATGTACTGTCAAATCTTGGGTGAGAACCTTCTTCCCTCAGCCAGGGCATTGGAAATTGGTTGTGGATGGGTATTCCAGCATGACAATGACCCAAAACACAAAGGAGTGGCTCAAGAAGAAGCACATTAAGGTCATGGAATGACCTAGCCAGTCTCCAGACCTTAACCCCATAGAAAATCGGTGGAGGTAGCTTAAAGTTTGAGTTGCCAAACATCAGCCTCTAAACCTCAATGACTTGGAGAGGATCTGCAAAGAGGAGTGGGACAAAATCCCTCCTGACGTGTGCAAACGTGGTGGCCAACTACAAGAAACATCTGACCTCTGTGATTGCCAACATGGGTTTTGCCACCAAGTGCTAAGTCGAAGGGGTCATACTTATTTCCCTCATTGACCTGCAAATCAAATGTTTTGTTATTCTGTCTCTCACTGTTGAAATACACCTACCATTATAGACTGATCATTTCTTTGTCAATGGAGAAATGTTCCAAATCAACAGGGGATAAAATACCTTTTTCCCCCACTGTAGTCCCCCCTCATGGCAAAATGATGTTTAAACATGTAAATACACTTAGGTGTATTTTAATATAAAAAATAGGGAACCCTCCATGTCCCTTTAATCAATGTATACAGTGAGGTATTGTGCTGCCTCAGCTGTTTGTGTATACCTTACAGGAATTATTTAGTTTAACACAACTTTTTTAATGCCAGTGGCCATCTAACTAGCATCTTGAACCTCAGTGGACCACCTTTAAGATCCAGACACTGCTTCATAAAGCTGCTGTTGAGAAACAATTCCCTAAAATACTTACTAATGGGAAGAGGTTTCTGTAAGCTATTCTAACGTGTTGAGATAATGAACTCTAAAGAGGCACATTTTTTAATGCATTTCAAAGGCAATTTTAAATATTTTAACACTGTTAAAATGAAAGAATATACATATCTATACTTGCTTGTTAATATTTAAACATAATAATACTAAGAGTTATAATTTCAAACTCTGCTTAGCTCTGCCCCTGTTCTATAATTATGGGTCGAGCAGCTTGTATCTTACTGGTATAGATCAGACTTCAAATCTACACCAGTCACACATCGAAGCACACAGCAGGAAGTCTGCTACAGTTGTCAAACTGCTTGTTATTCAAATTATTTGGAACTAAGCTGCACAGTACGGCAGACAGAAATCTATAAATGTAAGAGCTTATTCTTAGAGTACAGTGGTCCTTTAAACTGCAATGACTGATTTTTGTTAAGTGAGGTTGGAAGCTAATATGCTACTCAATTGGCGTCTTTTTGCGGCCTCCGAATGGCTTCCGAGTTACGGGCTTGAAAAAACAAAATGGCAATGGCCGTCGCCTTTGTTTTTTTAAGCCGGTAACTTGGAAGCTGCTCAGAGCCCGCAAAAAGACGCCAATTGAATATCAAATTAGTTTGTAACCTCACTTCCGGGCAACACTGCCTCTCCACCTGTGCCCATAGCAGCCCTTGCCTGTCCCCCCTCTACCTTGACACTCATCGCAGGCCCGCAATGAGCGGCTTTGCCGCTAATTGCAGGCCTAGTTAAACCCACAACTTGCGAGCCTCGTTATAAGCGCTTTTGGCTCATTGCTGGCCTCACTAAGAGCGCCTTTGGCGCTCATTGTGAGCCTCTCCCCCCTCTACCTTACAGGCCTCGCGTTGAGTGCTCATCATGGGCCCCGCAATGAGAGGATTAGCAGAACTTTGCAGGCCGCGGCATGTGCAAGCCCATAACTTTGCGAGCGTTACACACAAACTCGCAATTACGACAACTATATATATGATCCCAATCTTTGCAACTCTAAATAAACATGAAAACACAATTTTCAATCTGCTTGGCCTCCACATGACTGAGCATTCATTTTCTATGTTGATGTTTGAACTAAAATATTGGACATTGTTCAATATATTGTGTTGTTGCAAAGAGTATTCCAGGTCATGAGAAAAACAGGTGCCAAAAGGGAATGTTCGTAAAAGGGTAAATAAACAGGTCTGTATGACCTAGCTCTGAATAAACAAATTATTTTAATGTAGCCAAGCTTTAGCAACATGTTATAATCAAGGACTGCTACACAAAGAGTCATGAAAAAAGCTACAAAAGGAATATTTTGAGTTCTCATAGCCTTTTTTTTAAAGAGTATTAAAAGCTAAAGCACACAATGTACAGATGTGTGGCATAATGTGTTAAATTGATATTACAGAGGCAAAAATGATACAAGTTTGATGATACTAGTTCACAAACATGATGCTGGCTGGAAGTGAATATTGGTAGTCCATGCATTTTGACCTTGTGTACAGCATTTGGTACAATATTAAAGATATTGTAGATACTATTTACCTCATATTTTCCCTTGTTGATGTCTCTCAGTACCATATGATTGCAGAATTCTGTGACCACATCATACTGTAAGTTGTAGGCAAACAATTACTTTTCATGAATGTTTCAAAATGTCAATTATTTAAAAAATGAATCTTAGAACTCAAATACTAGCTTCCTAAGTGTATTCATTGTAAAGACAATGCATTGTTAAAAATATAATGCATGTCCAAAATAAAATAATATTGTTCACATTATATGAAATTAATATATCAATTAAATAACATATAATTATTGGAATTGTATGTGTAAGTGTAATTGATTGGATGTATAAACATCACATAATTCTATATTGTAAATTATAGCAAAAGTCATAGCCAAAACACAGATATTATTCATTGGTGTCCATAATAACAGTTACTATCAAGGTTATGCATCATTATCCAATAAAAGACACATGTTTAAAATATATATATATATTTGTTTCACTCTAAAAAGAAGTTATCTTTCCTTAAAACAATTACATAATAATGTCATTTTTGTATTATTTACAGGATTATAACATATTTTTCAGATAATTTGTTAAATCACTAACAGACACAACAGTCAAGGTATTCCACCAGAGTAGTTTCCATCCATTTAGTATACACCAATAATAACCTGTCTCTTAAGCCTTTGAATCCAATCAACTGTTAATTCAACTAGATAAGCACTACAACTAGCCTGTTAAGTCTTTCATGTGGAAAAAAAAAAAGCACTCACATTAGAAAAAGCCACGTTCGATTAAAGGTAGTGATCATCCGCATAAAAATCAGCATGATGCTGGGGTAGGGACCTCCAATTCTTCTGTATCACCATGTTTTAACTTTTTTGTTATGTGTCATGCACTCTCTGCATTTAGCATATTTACCCCCTGCTTTGTAAAATATTGATACTTTATAAAGGTTCATTAATAATCAATAATATATCAGTAGCTGAACTAAAATAAAGTTGTAGACCAAGTACAAAGATAAAATATAAATAGCTGGTTGGAGAAGCCATTACTATGTAGTGGAAGACATAGCTTTATGATATACTGGGAAATTGCCTGTCAAAAAGTATTACTGCCTGGGGTTAAGTGTTACTGCCTTGGGTTAAGTGTTACTGTCTTGGATTAAGTGTTACTGGCTTTTTTACTGCCTTCTGCCTCGTTTTCATCCTGTTTTTTCGGCCCCCATATTTTTTTTTGCTTAGGCGATTTTCAATTGGTAAAAAAACTCAAATTAATTTGCAACCTTCCTCACAGGCTCCCTAGCTCTCCCCCTAAACTTTGTGTGAGTGTGGAAGTGAATTTGAGGTATATTTGTGTTTATTGGTGGTGTTTACAGTTGCGTGGTTCGGGTGTTTTATGTGCTTCGCTTCTAAGTCCTACGGGGCTCGCGTTTCCAATTGCTTGTTTCGGCCACTTTACGCGTTTTAGTCGTAAGTCCTACGGGGCTAGCGATGAGTGCCTGCGGCGCTCATCGCGAGCTCTGCAATGTGCGCCTTTGGGCTGGGGGAAGTGGGGGGGGTGGAGAGACACAGGAGAGGGGGCAAAGAGACACAGGGGAAGGAGGGGGAAAAGAGACACAGGAGGGAGCGGGGAAAGAGACAAGGGGAAGAGGCATGGGGAGGAATAGACACAGGGGAGGGAGAGGGAGGGAAGAGACACAGGGGAGGGAGAGGGGGAAGAGACACAGTGGAAGGAGAGGTGAAAGAAACACAGGAGGGAGTGAGGGGGAAAAGACACAGAGGAGGGAAAGGTGGGGAAAGAAACACAGGGGAGGGAGAGGAGGAAAAGAGATACAGGGGAGGGAGAGAGGGGAGAAGAGACACAGGAGAGGGAGAGGGGGAAAGAGACAAACATAGTACATAAAGAGACAGAAAATGCAATGTATAACACTATATCATGCCATCATGTTTGACAGGCAAGTCGCTAGTGAGATATAAAAAGGGAGAGAAGAGTAAGGGGGAGTAATTGGAGAATTGATTAGAATAAAGGGGTTAGGGACCATGAGGAAAACTAAGAGGAAGAAAAGAGGAAGAGGTGTTTATAGAAAAGTAGATGGGAACAAAGTAGTCGAGGGAAAAAAGATAAGGAATGGAAATGTTTTTTCAGAGAAAAAATAGGTCAGAGTTGGACACAGAAACAAAAGGAGAAAGGACCGGGATAAGGGGCAGGAGAGGGGATATCAAAGGGAGTACAGGATAGGAGTGCCAGTGTTTAGTAGAGGAGAAGAGAAGAGATCAGGAAGAGATTCAGAGGGAAAATGCACAGTCAAGAGTAGGTTAAAGAGTGTGAGAAACATTGTAGAGGAAATCAAAAGGGAAGAGACAGAAGAGAGGAGAATCAACAGGGAGATCCATAATTTTTTAACAACAATTATATTTCCCTTTCTGACATTCATTTTCAAAACCTTGTAGTGTTGAAATTCCCATGATTATACATAAGATGAAAGATGAGTTTTGAGAATGTAATATTTTAATGTTTCATATTTGCGCCCTGAGTAATTTTTAATTATTGCAATATTTTCTTCTGAATCTGGGTCTGCCCACTGCAGCATATCCAGACACAGACTCTTCAGGGCTGGATGTGCATTGTAGTGTCCTAGCCTATCAATAACCACATCTCAGGAGCACATTGCAGAATGTTTCTGAAAGATGGTCACTGTTTGGTTAGTATGAGACACTGCACAGTAGTGAGCTAGACGGCAGATCCAAGCAGGTACTATTTGTATGATTTTGAGCAGTAAAAACAGAGGTCCCTATGCTAATCCCTGAAAAAGCAATTGCAAGCAGTGGCACAAAAAAAACTCTACCTAGCTATGTTATCACCCATCCCTAAAACATTACTACTACTGGTCACTGCTTCGAGTGAACTTCAAGACAAAGACAAAAAGCAAGGCAATAATCTCCATTGATTTTTGCACTGACAATAAATTAAAAGTTACTTTGTTAGACTTTGACACAAAACCCTATGCGGATAAAAAATCTCCTCTCACTCAAAAACAAACTCCATGGCTTATAAGGGTTAAAAGTAGGTGTCAGGGAGGTTCATTTTAGGTGCAAGGGGGTTCTTTAAGAAACCACCTTGGAGGGGCTAACTTTATTTTCCATGGGGTTCTGTATAGTAGATGTAGATGGGGAAATAGGGCAGTGAACGGGGGTAGTGGATGCCCGGGGATTCCCCAGGGCATGACATCAGGGCATTCTATTGACTTCTAGAGCTGTTTCTTATCCATAACACTGAAAACTCTTACTGGCAATGACAAGGGTTTATGGATATGGGCTGAGTGCCCTGATGTAGAGGAGCAAATGATCTACATAGGCCCTCATTCAATTGCAATTTGGCCAATTGAATAAAGCTCTAAATAAGCACATAACATATTTTTTTAAAGTAGTTTTTAGTTAGTAAACATCTATCCAAAAGCAAGGTTTTCCCTAACTAAAAACATCTTTAAAAAAAATATGCTGTGTGCTTATTTAGAGCCCTATTCAATTGGTCAAATCGCAATTGAATGAGGGCCATAGTGTTGTGGTTTAGGGGGGAAAAAAGCTCCTGCAGCAGATTTAGGGAAGTGCCCTAACTTAGAGCACCTGATTTAAATGGAGCTTTTAAGAGCTTCTTAATAAAATAAAGTACATAAAGGAAATATATATATATATATATATGTATATATATATATATATATATATATATATATAGTTATACACCTAGTTTAAAATCCAGAAAACGTCTATATCCCTTTAACTGTGTGATTTTGTACTGTGGATTGATATATTGTTACCATGACCCTGACCATCATGAACTTTGCTTGTGATTCCAACCATCCTTTTGACCTAAATCTGCCTAACCATTTGTTCATCTCACTGTTCGTTCTATTTGCCATCTGCCTCAGCCCATTTCTTGTGACCCTGAATATGTTTCTTTCTTCCCCCGAACCTGGATTGGATTTTGACTACACCAAAGCAAACTGTATTTGGAGTCAGGTTATATAGTGGTCATCAATCCCTACCTCTGCACTATGGGTCCTCTTTCTATCTGGCAACCACCAGCATTACTGAGATGTGAGATTCTGTAATGGTTGTAACATTGTCAAAATAGAGGTACTCTGAAGGTGTGTAGCAGGAGAATATGACTGTTACTGTCAGTGCACTACAGCTGTCATAGCCATCCATTACAGTTTATACCTGTACTTTGTTTGGCACATAGATTTGAACTCCAGACCTACAGCATTTCAACACCTGAGCGATCAGATCACATTGGGTATTATATAAAAAGATGCATAGCAGCAATGGAAGTATCACTCAGCCATGCACAGTAGATTCAAGTGCCTTAGTTGTGTGTATATATATATATATATATATATACTAGCGACTTGCCCGTCAAAAAATTACTGCAATAATAAAATGTCAATAATAAAATTGCAGCTTGGTACTTCCGCATTCTGTAAGTTAGTGTTGTAAAATGGCAGCGAATGTGTATGTGGTAGGCGGGTTTGTATGATGAAGCGTCCTGGCTAATTGTGTATGTTGTAGGTCGTACGGGTTTTTGTAAAAGCCGTATTTGCTTTGTGGTATTTAGCGGCTTTAGGAGTCGTGTAGTCTCGTTTTCTTTTTTTTGGCGGCCATTTTTTCTCTCGCTTAGGGGATTTTCTAGTGTCTAAACTTTGTAAATGTGACTGAATTAGACGTTTAAGCAGTGTTGCAGAGGTCCTGGGTATCCACCCTTGGGGCCTCATTCTATTAGCGGCCGCAGCCGTTGCGGGGCCGCAAGGACCGGCCGCAAGCTATTCTGCTATTCTATTCCCCTCCGGCCGGGGATTCCGGCAGGCTTGCGGCCGGTGCCTTGCTATCTCTTGCGGCCGCTCGCGCCGGAGGAAATCCTTTGATCTAAAACGGCCGCAAGGAAATCGGCCGTAAGAAAAGCCTGGTTGCTATTCTATTGCTCCGGGAACCCTCTCTGCAAGGCTAAAAACGAGCCGCAGCTTACTTGCAGCAAACAGGTCCCGCTAGCACCAATTAAGCACATAAAATAGCCCAAATAAAGCCATCCTGCACTTTGCAGAGTCTATAAAGTGATATTCGGTGTTAGCAAAAATAGCACATAATTACCCTATACTCAAATCCGTAAAATAATTTTTTTTTAATATACGTAAAATATACATGTAAAAAGTCCAGAGTGCTTGGAGCACCTCAGACACGCCCACGCCGCAGCCGGAAAATAAACAGTTAATTTGAACTCGGGTTTGGGATGATGTGCAAGCTTGAGAGTGGGTTACCTTTAATCCTCATGTCCCCCAATATGATCCCTAGCACTTACAGAGCTGTACAGTGCAGGCTTGAATTTATTTTTGAGTTTTTAGATTTCAGAGCTTACGGCCGGTTTCAAGATATGCGGTCGGCCGTAAGAGGAGATCCTTGCGGGCCGTATAATTGAATTGCGAGTTAACAGAACCCCCGCAAGGAATCGCAGGCTTACGGACGATTTACGGCCGATAATAGAATGAGGCCCTTGGTGTGGGTAAGGTTTTTATTTTTTTTCTGTGTGTATTTTTGTGTTTTTTAATGTTTGCCGCTGTGCACAGGTTGTCCATTAAGGTAGTATCCACTAGCGCAAGGAGCACCTTTGGCGCTCCTTGTCAGCAACTGCCGCCCACTACCCAAGCGTTAACAACGACCCATACTGCTGACAACTATATATGTGACTAGCGACTTGCCTATCAAAAAATGACGGTAATAAGATTGTAAGGCCGCAAAATTTTGTTGGTGTTCCAAGATGCTTTGGCGCTCATCGCGTGGCTCGCAATGAGCGCCTTCGGGCACTCATTGCGAGGCTGTGGGTTGTTTGTGTGCTATGAGCATTGTTTTTTTTTGCTAATGCTAATGAAATAATTAATACATCAATATACTTTACCTATTTTCAGCGCTCCATGCCAGCAACTGAGGCCCTCTTGCTACGCGAGCATGCAGCATTAGCAACAACCCGCTTGCTCACAACTATATATGAGATATATATAGTTGTGAGCAGGCGAGCCAGCTTGAGCCGTTGCTCACGCTTACGGGCTCGCGTAGCGAGCCCGCGGTCCTCACGAAGTGAGGGCCGCAGTTACTGGCAAGGAGCGCCTGCAGTGTTCCTTGCCAGCAACTGCGACCCTCACAAACTTTACGCCGCAATGCAAACAACATACGAGACACGTCAACACACATTACGGACTCGCAAAAAAACGGCCGCAACCCGCGGACATGAAAAAATGAAAAACACAATAAATACACACAACACATACATAAAAAGCTTACCTAGCAAGAGGGGGAATCCAGGATCTCAAAAAATTGAAGTTACACCTTCATTTTACTCAAAATAAAAGAGTTTAGACACTAAAAAAATTCTCTAAGCGAGAGATAAAATGGCCGCCGAACAAAACAAAAACGAGGCTACAGCACTCTCAACACACAAAACACCACAAGAAACACGCAAAACACCACAAAACACCTACGGATATTCTGCTACAGATGTATACCACACATTACCCGCCATTTTAGAACAATGCGGAAGTACACAACTACGCTAATGGTTTGGTCTTGCGCGCGCACGCACACTATTACACTGCACACATTCATCACGTTTACACAGCAGCTCCACACCACTAATGCTGCAGCAACATCAAAACAGATTGCCAGCTCTTCAACACAATGCTTCCTGCATATATTACTTCAAAATAGGTAAAGTATATTACTTTATTAATCTATTAGTTATTTTATTATTATACACCAAACAGCATTAGCTCACTTACAATTTGATTGCTCTCATTTTTTGACGGGCAATTCGCTAGTATATATATAATTGTATATGTATGTAAATTGCTTATAAGAGCATGAATTCAGCAACAATTAGAAAAAAAGGAAAATCTTTTCTATAATGGCATAGAGCACAATTGCTCAATTCTGTAGTCCTTTAAAGTTCCATACTGAGCATGTGCTGAAATGGTCATGAAGTTTTCCCATTTTAGCTAGATTATTTGTTTAAATATCACTTTAACTTGATACAGGAATCATAAGAAAATAATATAGTGTGAATTTATGAAAAATCTTCAACACTATATTACTCCTGTGCCTGACTAGTACATCATGACTATTTATTTTTTTCTCACAATAAAATAAAATCTGTACCTGACATAATTTTCAAATTGGCAGAAAACTGCAAATGAGGGAGAATTAGGGAGTATTCTGTTGAAATCAGCTACCAGAAAGGGGTGTTTATTCAAGTGACCTTGGAGTAACAAGTAGATGAATATTATTATTGCCCACAGAGCCTTGTTAAGACTTCCACTGCTTAGAGATGTTATGTAATTTTGACCTTGGCTTACTGAGTTGTATGCACCCATAGGAGTGGGAATTCTTCCTTCTGGATTGCTCATTGTTGTTAGCTGAGAAATTAAGAAAACAAATGACTGAGGAAGTTTTTATATAAATTCCTCAGTATTGCACAGCTAAATTCCTTACACACTGTTACAAATCTTTTTTTTTTTCAACATAAAATGACAATTACAGCTTAGTTCCAATTATCCAGTTATGGTTCAGATGAAGGAAAACCTTGTATTGTTCAGAGCTTCTCTTTATGGGACTATGCCCCTCTGATCAGTATGAAAGCCTTATTGAAACACATAAACAACAACATCCTAGAAGGGTGTGTCATTTCTGCTTTATAGGTTTCATATTTCTTGTACATTGTCATACAATGATTTAACATTTCCCTTGGCTAAAGTATGAAGAAAGTGGAAAAGCTCCCTAATAAGATGCTCAGAAGGGGGGTCTTTATTGTAACATTTGGAAAGAAATTTGCAAAATGTTTATTTAGTAATACAATTAAATAATAATGTATGTATGTTGTCACAGTACTTGGGGTAAAAGGTGAAATAATTTAAATAGACATGGAAAGAAGATTACGGTCACAGTATGTTAATTTTTAAAAAATAAAGTTCTCAGCACAAAAATGTATTCAGTTCTCAGCACAAAAAGTGCTGTTCCAGACTTGCCCTCTGCCAGACATTGAGACCTAAAGATTAAAGTATGCCTGTTAGTTTCAATGCAATTTAAACAGGTGTTACTTAGTATTTTTTACATGCAAAAAACCCAAAACAAATGTTGATCATGCTCATTTAAATGCTTTAAAAACATTTGTGTTCCATGTATTTTTGAGTCATTTCATTTAACAGGTTTCTTCAAGACTTTTTTGAGATATATAAGATATTATTAAGGAAACAAATCAGAACTTTACATTTTTATGACAATATTTTTTTTTTTCAAAAACAAGAAATACAACAACATTATATGAACCATAAACTGACATTAAAGGCACAAGGAAGTCACCAAACTGGTTTTAAGATAAAGTGGGAACGTTGTTTACATTTTATTAAGAATTTCCCCTGAAACCCCAACAAAAAGTTCATAGTTAAAGAGCTTTAGACTGTGACTGCAACACTTATTATATTTCAGTTTGTTGATTTCTATATTTAATCTTTATCATGCAGAGCAAGGGTAAAATATTAGCATTCAAATTGTAGGATGTTAATTTCAAATCCCAGTTCTCTTCTTTTTTTTAATATTATTATTTAAAATTTACTTTAAATAATTGTTTTAACAGAATTTGAACATGCATATTTCTTTCATGATATTTTACAATTCATAGATATTTTCTGTTTTATTGAGTAATCTAAATTCTATAAAAAAAATGGAAAAAGGGAGCTAATAAGATTTTAACTTATATGTTTCACTTCATTGTCACTTGCTCTAAACACTACACTCCATCTACATGACTAGCCACAGGTGAAAAAGAACAGTATAAATAATGGACTTTCTTTTTTGTTCATAGGGTTAGGAGTAGGGTAAAGATTAGATTTAGTGGTTAGGTTAGGGTTAGGGTTTAGGGCTATGGTAGTGACAGATGATCTCCCAATACCCTAACCCTAAATCCTAACTCTTAACCCCTAAATATAACACTCACACTAAGAAGAAATTGAACAAAATCAGGGTGAACAGCTGTTGCCCCACCTGGTTGCTGGCCAACATTGCTGGCCACCATTGCTGGCAGGGAGATCATTCTGAAAAAGGGTGCGTTCTGACGCGGCCGCCATTAGTTTAGTGTCAAACAAACACACAGCAGCAGCCGGAAAGATGCTGTCTGCATGAAAAAAAACTTTAAAGAGAAAACATTGCTAAAGGGGCAGTGTGACAGAAACTGAATCATAGAAAGTATACACAAATGAGCCAGGGCTTCTAAAAAATACAATTTGCAGCAAGCTATAGACAGCCAGCGATTTATTTAAGGGAAAGAAAAATATCTCAAACAGAAGCAGGTGATTTGCATCTGGGCGAAGACCTTCAGCATAATAATATACAGTCAGGTCCATAAATATTTGGACATGGACACAATTCTAACCTTTTTCGCTCTATACACCACCACAATGGATATGAAATGAAATGAACAAGATGTGCTTTAACTGCAGACTTTCAGCTTTAATTTGAGGGTATTTACATCCAAATCAGGTGAACGGTGTAGGAATTACAACAGTTTGTATATGCGCCTCCCACTTTTTAAGGGACCAAAAGTAATGGGACAGATTAACAGTCATAAATAAATTTTTCACTTTGTAATACTTGGTTGCAAATCCTTTGCAGTCAATTACAGCCTGAAGTCTGGAACGCATAGACATCACCAGGCACTGGGTTTCATCCCTGGTGATGCTCTGCCAAACCTCTATTGCAACTGTCTTCAGTTCCTGCTTATTCTTGGGGCATTTTCCCTTCAGTTTTGTCTTCAGCAAGTGAAATGCATGCTCAATCGGATTCAGGTCAAGAGATTGACTTGGCCATTGCATAACATTCCACTTCTTTCCCTTAAAAAAATATTTGGTTGCTTTTGCAGTATGCTTCAGGTCATTGTCCATCTGCACTGTGAAGCACCGTCCAGTGAGTTCTGAAGCATTTGGCTGAATATGAGCAGATATTATTGCCCGAAACACTTCAGAATTCGTCCTGCTGCTATTGTCAGCAGTCACATCATCAATAAATACAAGAGAACCAGTTCCATTGGCAGCCATACATGTCCACGCCATGACACTACCACCACCATGCTTCACTGATGAGGTGGTATGCTTTGGATCATGAGCAGTTCCTTTCCTTCTCCATACTCTTCTCTTCCCATCACTCTGATACAAGTTGATCTTAGTCTCATCTGTAAATAGGATGTTGTTCCAGAACTGTGAAGGCTTTTTTAGATGTTGTTTGGAAAACTCTAATCTGGCCTTCCTATTTTTGAGGCTCACCAATGGTTTACATCTTGTGGTGAACCCTCTGTATTCACTCTGGTGAAGTCTTCTCTTGATTGTTGACTTTGACACACATACACCTACCTCCTGGAGAGTGTTCTTGATCTGGCCAACTTTTGTGAAGGGTGTTTTCTTCACCAGGTAAAGAAATCTTCGGTCATCAACCACATTTGTTTTTAGTGGTTTTCCGGGTCTTTTGGTGTTGCTGAGCTCACCGGTGCGCTCTTTCTTTTTAAGGATGTTCCAAACAGTTGATTTGGCCACACCTAATGTTTTTGATATCTCTCTGATGGGTTTGTTTTGTTTTTTCAGCCTAATGTTGGCTTGCTTCACTGATAGTGACAGCTCTTTGGATCTCATATTGAGGGTTGACAGCAACAGATTCTAAATGCAAATAGCACACTTGAAATTAACTCTGGACCTTTTATCTGCTCCTTGTAAATGGGATAATGAGGGAATAACACACACCTGGCCATGGAACAGCTGAACCGCCAATTGTCCCATTACTTTTGGTCCCTTAAAAAGTGGGAGGCACATATACAAACTGTTGTAATTCCTACACCGTTCACCTGATTTGGATGTAAATACCCTCAAATTAAAGCTGAAAGTCTGCAGTTAAAGCACATCTTGTTCGTTTAATTTCATATCCATTGTGGTGGTGTATAGAGTGAAAAAGGTTAGAATTGTGTCCATGTCCCAATATTTATGGACCTGACTGTATGTACTTTCACATTATCACTTGCAGCAAGCTTGAAATAGCTGAGAGATTTGTTATTAAAGAGAAAGTACAACATTATAAACAGCAACAGATAATTTGTATCTTGGCTGAGATTTTATTATAAAATACATGTACTTTAACATTACCAACAATAAAAGGCAATGCAGCTTGGTGGAATAAAAATATATGAAAAAGGGGATCTATCCCATTGTGTAAGAGCAGCACTGACAGCTCCATTGCCATCAAGCAGCCGCTAGATGGCGCCATCCAGTTTGAGGGAAGGCAAAATGACTTTCGTAGCTCAAGGTCTCTTCTGTTGGTGTGCCTTATATACATTGTGCAGCACTGTCGGAAAATTGGCAGCGCCATCTAGAGTTTGGAGGCGGCACTGCAGATGCCAATGTTTTGCGTAAGGGAAGAGGGAAAAGACAGAAAAACAAATTTTTTCCCGTTTTCTAAAAAATATGAGCAACATCAAGTACTTATATAATATGAATGATTAGCTGAATAGGCAAAAAGTAGCGCCCCAATAAGAGGTATAACTGTTTAAAGGTTAGTGTACTATCACTGACAAAAGTCCAACTTTGAAAGATATTCAGCCACATTAAATTCCTCTAACGAGTAAAAACGTAGCTCATAACGTAGCTCGCAAGACTTACGGCTATTAAACTGGCCTCTTAAACCAGCCTGACAACGACCTGCAGGATAGGAGCAGGAAAATCCTACAGCTAATGAGAATTCGACTTATGCGTTCGCAAATCCTTTGATCTGTCAAACCCGTAACCGCTATGTTCCAATTGCGCTATTAAATTGCACCCCATAACTCGCAAATTATTATTATTATTATTAACTTTTATTTGTAACGGGCCGACATATTCCGTAGCGCAATACAGGGGATAAAAACAAGGGGAAATACAGCATTAACAAAATTCAAAAAATGGAGGACCCTGTTTTGAGCTTAGAATCTTTGCAGAAAGTGCTTTTTCCCAAAGCATCCTAGAAGACTGAAAACTCGACATGGAGCAAATGGAGCCATGAAGCCAATGAGTGCTAGAGAAGACCGGCAAGGGGGGTAAAGTCCAATCCGTAGCACTTTAAATGCACATATCACCACACTACTGTACATTTATGAACAGGGAAAGTGATGTTAGGTCTTAGAATAATTATCACAACATTCTGAAGCTCGCAAATCGGCCCCAAAAATTATTTATTTAATGTTTAATTTCTGTGTTATATTGTTCCCGGCAATCAATGTGTTAATACATATACTGACTAATTAATCACGTTCACGGTCGCACATCCAACGAGCAAAAAATGGTTTACGGGTTTGCCTCTCAAGCCTGTAACTCGCAGCATGTTCTAATTTAATAGCACAGTAAATCCGCAAAATTTCAAGCCCGCAGCCGTTGTGGGTCTCACGTTGCACTTACGAGCTTCAAATTTAATGTGGCTAATTGTGTTGCTATAGAAACAATACATATAAAAAAGAAAAGACCCATTTCTTGAATAGAAGCCACAGCTCATTTTAAATTTATAAAAAAATTATTTTTTTAGGTTGCTTATGGATATACCTAAAAGGTATTTATTATTTTGACTGATTCTTCAGACAAATGTGATTAAAGCTTGAACTTAGATACCTTGGGCCTCATTCAAATGCGATTTGGCCAATAGAATAGGGTTCTATATAAGCACATGGCATTATTTTTACAGAAGTTTTTAGTTAGTGAAGACCTTTAAGTTCACTAACTAAAAACTTCTGTAAAAAAAGTATGCTATATGCTTATATAGAACCCTATTCTATTGGCCAAATCGCATTTGAATGAGGCACCTTGGATTTAAAGACCAAAAAAGGCTATCAATACATGCCCTATAATTCTAAATAATATGAGATTTAACACTACCCTAATCAGTTTCCACAGCTAGTTCTAATTAGTGCCACCTTGTGATGCAGTTCATTATGTATTCAGCAAATTCAAAGGAGGATAGAAACATTCTTAAACTACAAACTACAAAAGCTCAATTAATTTAGCAGCATTTTCCAAAATGGAATGACAAACATTATTATGAAGATCACAAAGAAATCAAGTTTACACTTTTTCATGCTTGAAATACACAGTAAACTTTGTAACCTACAGAGCCAAGTAAATAAACACAATGAGCGGTAGTACGAATCCAATAAACAGATATCAGCTATGCCAAGTATTGTTACACAATCTGCATGTAGGTATAGGAAGAGTGTGCTTGTAAAACCTGCTGGACATGTTTATGAATTGAAGGCTCCCATAGACCTCTTTTTCTGCAGAATAAATAAATTATGAATTAGTTATACAAATTAAATTTTGCACTGGATGGATAATAAAAAACTAATACAGCAACCTTAATAAATGTTTAATGTCCTTGAATTGTGGACAAAAAAGTGCAGTATTGTAAAGTTAAATTCCTATTATTGGGCCTTTACATTTTATCATTTGGTTTTACTTTGCATACAAAACTGTAATTTAAATAATATTCTATTTTAGTGTTTCAATATTTTTTATGTTAATTAAATATATAAAATGTTATATAAAAATGAAATTAACCATTTATATACTTATGAAGTGGAGTTCAAGGTAATTATAATACAGTGCAAATTATTACTGTATTTGTTTCATACCAATACTATTCTTTTCATTTACAGTTAATATAAATATGTAAATACCTTAACACTTGCATGCAGATTATAACATTTACAGTCATTTATTTAGGTTTTGGGCTGCTGTAGGCCCACCATAGGGAATGCACTTACCGCCTGATCACGCCTGTCTTTTCCACACCAATGTACCTCTCCCCCATTCTTCATATTCTGGTACACAGCATTGAAGATATATGGGAGTACAAATATCATGCAAAATACAAAAACAGGTTTTACACCCAGCCACACCCATTTGTTTAAAAAGCACATGAAATATTACACTTAAGAGACCACTGCATTTCAAGAAAAAAAAAAGGCACTTGTATCTACCAAATTAGTGCAAAAAGAAAAAGGAAATAAAATATGTTTCCCAGAGTGCTTAACATTTATTATATTCATATACTGGTATTGAGTAGGAAAATAATACATTTTTAATTTATATATAATTGGGACAGTGGTGGATTTAAAAACATTTAAAAAACATATAAAAGCAACATGTCACTCTTTGCTTGAAAATTATTGAATGGGATAATATAGTCAAATAACTTTGACCCTGAAGGGTTCCAAGTAGATGAAGGGAGCATTGGTAGCTGATGGCCCAAATCTGACTAGTCCCTATCACTTATGAAATATAATATCCAATAGATATAGCAATAGAAAAACGTACCTGCATTCGAGCCTTCATGTATCCAAATTAAGTATATGCTGAACAGATATTACACCTGGTTTGTACTCCAGTAATATAGTAATTTCACTGAAATATTTTTAGTTTCAGCATGTGTTGAAAGAAATAGAAAACAACACTAGTATTGTAAGTTTGAGTGTTTCATCAGTATTAATATAATTATTTAGTACATAGGGAGACAACCTCCAATCTGTATAATCTATGCATTAGCATAATGCAAAACCATTGTCGTGATTATAGCACTATACACACCATTACAAATGGCCAATACAAAGCACTATAAGGTTTACATAGCCCTGTAAAATATTAAGGGCCTTATTCAATTGCAAGCCCTCAGTTTACGTTTTTCAGGCCATAATTCCACATGAAATTTGCTACAACTACAGAACGATTCAATTGAACAAGCCACAAGTGGAAACCGTAAACCACGCAGTCATATGTAGCATTTCAAGGCAGGAACATGATCAATTAAGCAAGGCCGTAACTCCCGATTTAGAAACAGCCAATAATAAATGAAACCGTCATCATTACGTCAGTAAAACATGGAGGTTACATGTCAATCAATTAGCATTTAGATGTCCCATATGCAATCAGGCTCGCAATCCTGCAATGTACAAAATATTGAAAATGATTTGTGATACTGTTATAGTCCATGTGGGTTGCCTAATATGTATCAACTCATTGATTCTCGAGATTGATATAACACCGAAATGACACATAAAAAATAATAATTTTTGATTGCAGGTTTACGAGCTTGAGACTGTTTTGCAATTAATTCTAATGTCTTTCATCGCTTTCCCCATTTTTTAAAGTGCAGTATTGATTATTTATTTGCATTTACAGTGCTCTCACACACACACAACTTCCAACGATGTATCATGGATCTCTTCAGGCTCTTGCAGAGGCATCTACATGTATTTTTTTCCCAATGAAAAAAATAGATTTTTTTTTTCTTGCTTAATTATGCTCTGTGTCAAGCTTAAGGTTTTCAAACAATTATTTTTTTTCATTGTGCAGTGGTCCTTCAAAGTTTTAAACATTTTTAGAACAGTAAACTGAAAGCACTGATCTAGCAAATATTGAATACAGACATTAATTAAACTTTTTTTTGTGTGTGTAGGAAGTACAGGTATCTCAAAGCCTAAAATGGTTTACGCCATCCAATTTGTGCAGCAAACTTGTTAATTATATCATCACTAGCGACTTGCCCGTCAAAAAATGACGGCAATGTTATTGTAAGTGAGCTAATGTTGTTTTGTGTGTAATAGTAAACATGTCATCAATTAATAAATGAATAGACTTTACCTATTTTGAAGCATTGTGGTGAAGAGCTGTGAACCTTGTTTGAATTTGGTGCAGCATTAGTGTTGTGGAGCTGCTGTGTAAGCGTGGTGAATGTGTGCAGTGTAATACTGTGCGTGCGCGAGGCTAAACCGTTAGCGTAGTGGTGTACTTCCGCATTTGCGTAAAATGGCGGTTTCTATATGTTGTCCGTCTTAGCGGATTTTCCGTTGGTGCCTCGTAGTGGTTTTCGATTTCCGTGTGGTGTTTTGCGAGTGTGTTGTGGTGTTTTACGTGTGGAGAGTGCTGTAGCCTCGTTTTCGTTTTGTCCGTCGGCCATTTTTTTTCTCGCTTACCGATTTTCTTTGTGTGTAAAGTGTTTTTTTTGTATTTAAATAAAGGTGTAACTTGTTTTTTGGAGGTGCTGGATGGTTCCTCTTGCTGTAGGTAAGCTTTTTATGTGTGTGTTGTGTGTATTTATTGTGTTGTAAATGTTTGTATGTCGGCGTGTTGCGTCCGATGTTTGCGAGGTCGTAATGTGTCGTAACGTGTCTCGTATGGTGTTTGCGTGTGTAGCCTCGTTTTCTTTTGTTCGGCGGCCATTGTTTCTCTCGCTTAGCAAATATTTTCGTGTGTAAACTCTTTTATTTTGAGTGAAATGAAGGTGTAAGTTGCATTTTTGAGGTCCTGGATGCTACCTCTTGCTGTAGGTAAGTTTTGTATGTATGTGGTGTGTGTATGTTTTTAATTTTGTAATGTTCGCGAGTAGCGTCCGAGTGTTGCGAGGCCGTAATGTGTGTGAACGTGTGTCGTATGTTGTTTGCGAGTGTCGTAATGTGTGTGTTGTGCTCTTTGGGTTGCGACTTGAACTTTGCGAGGGTCGCAGTTGCTGGCATGGAGCGCCGAAGGCGCTCCATGCCAGCAACTGCGACCCTCGCCCAGTGCCCTCGCGAAGCGAGGGCCTTGGCTCGCTACGCGAGCCCGCAGCGTTAGCAACAACTCGTACGCTCACAACTATATATGTGATATTTCAAAGATTTTAACTGATTCTGTGCCAATGTGTTGTGTTATCCTTCTCCATTTAACATGCTTTTGTGTAGGGAAGTGTAATTCATACATTCTTCTTTTAAGTTCTTGATTTAGTATTCTTGCAACTTCTAAGCACTATTTACTAATACTAATTACTTGATTTTGGAGACATTTTCAGACAATTACATTTTAAAGAAGGAACAATTAGCAGTTTTATTTTCTTAAACTTAAATCTACTGGGCCATGATTTTCCAGAGACTTCTTCTCATGCAGATGTATTTTCTCCCATTTTTGTAAACAGTTTTTTCATAAATATAAATGAAAATAGCACTATAGAATAAACAGTAAAAGGTACAACAATGATCATATATGACACACAAGGGCATATTTTCATAAAACATAATACCTTATCAAAGGTGATAGTATGAAATGTTTACTACTTTATGGTTCACAATATAATGTAATTATTGTTTATATTAGTAGTATGTTCTTGTTGTAATGATTACATGCATTTCTCATTGTGAGACCATATGGTATATGTGAAACAAAAACAAATATATGAGATTTGCTTGGGACATGGAGAAGGTTATATTTGTATATATTTGTGAAAGAAGTTATGAAAAAAGAATGTACAGTGGATATAAAAAGTCTACACATCCCTGTTAAAATGTCAGGTTTCTGTGCTGTAAAAAAATGAGGCAAAGATAAATCATTTCAGAACCTTTTCCACCTTTAATGTGACCTATAAACTGTACAACTCAATTGAAGAACAAACTGAAATCTTTTAGGTAGAGGGAAGAAAAAATATAAAAATAAAATAATATGGTTGCATAAGTATGCACACCCTTAAACTAATACTTTGTTGAAGCACCTTTTGATTTTATTACAGCACTCAGTCTTTTTGGGTATGAGTCTATCAGCATGGCACATTTTGGCAACTCTTCTTTGCAAAAACACTCCAAATCTGTCAGATTGCGAGGGCATCTCCTGTGCACAGCCCTCTTCAGATCACCCCACAGATTTTCAATCGGACTCAGGTCTGGGCTCTGGTTGGGCCATTCCAAAACTTTAATCTTCTTCTGGTGAAGCCATTCCTTTATTGATTTGGATGTATGCTTTGGGTCGTTGTCATGCTGAAAGATGAAGTTCCTCTTCATGTTCAGCTTTCTAGCAGAAGCCTGAAGGTTTTGTGCCAATATTGACTGGTATTTGGAACTGTTCATAATTCCCTCTATCTTAACTAAGGCCCCAGTTCCAGCTGAAGAAAAACAGCCCCAAAGCATGATGCTGCCACCACCATGCTTCACTGTGGGTATGGTGTTCTTTTGGTGATGTGCAGTGTTGTTTTTGTGCCAAACATATCTTTTTGAATTATGGCCAAAAAGTTCAACCTTGGTTTCATCAGACCATAACACCTTTTCCCACATGGTTTTGGGATTCTTCAGATGTGTTTTTGCAAAATGTAGCCTGTCTTGGATGTTTTTCTTCGTAAAGAAAAGGCTTTCGTCTTGCCACACTACCCCATAGCCCAGACATATGAAGAATACAGGAGATTGTTGTCACATGTACCACACAGCCAGTACTTGCCAGATATTCCTGCAGCTCCTTTAATGTTGCTGTAGCCCTCTTGGTAGCCTCCCAGACCAGTTTTCTTCTTGTCTTTTCATCAATTTTGGAGGGAGCTCCAGTTCTTGGTAATGTCACTGTTGTGCCATATTTTCTCCACTTGATGATGATGTGTTCCATGGTATATCTAATGCCTTGGAAATTATTTTGTACCCTTCTCCTGACTGATACCTTTTAACAATGAGATCCCTCTGATGCTTTGGAAGCTCTCTGTGGACCATGGCTTTTGCTGTGGGATGTGACTAAGAAAATTTCAGGAAAGACCAACTAGGGGTTATTTGGGGTTAATCAGAGGCTGTTTAAATGATGGCAGGTATATGATGACTCCCCTTAACACGATTTGGAATGTGATTGCTTAATTCTGAACACAGCTACATCCCCAGTTATTAGAGGGTGTGCAGACTTATGCAACCACATTATTTTTCTTTTTTTTTTCCCTCCACCTAAAAGATTTCAGTTTGTTTTTCAATTGAGTTGTACAGTTTATAGTTCATACTAAAGGTGGAAAAAGTTCTGAAATGATTTATCTTTGTCTCATTTTTTTACAGCACAGAAACCTGACATTTTAACAGGGGTGTGTAGACTTTTTATATCCACTGTAATTCATTTGAATGGTAATTCTCTATTTCTCTAATAAACATCCTGTATGGCGGAACATGTGCTGTTAAGTAGATTTGGTCATAAGTTTTTAAGTTTACATTTATCATGTGTTTGTTTGTTCTTTTTTTTTAATTGCTGTCTGGAACAAAATATGTATGTTTGAAAAGAGCATGAGAAAATTACATTAAGCTTGTGTTTAATTAGAAAAAATATGATACATGGAATTTATGTGTATGAGAAGGGAGTTTACATTTCTGTAGATCAATGCTTGCATTTCCTGATACAAGCATTCAGTTTCTTGACCTGGGAGGGAAATGGGTATGGTGTCACTTTCAGTGAGATACAATTATCTAACAAATTTCTCTGACTTCTTTCTATACCCTTTTCACCCAAATCTCCCTCAAGTGATAGAGAAAAAAAACACACCTTTATGATCCAGCTCTCAAGGAGTAATATATTGAACACAAAATGAGTTCCTTTACTTATAAACAGACACAATGTTTTATGTGGTTTACAAAACTAATAATGATGTTAGTTTCTTACAAGCAAGTGTCTTTTTTCCTGAAATACAATTTGCCAATAAACATTAATATAAACTTTAACAAAACATTTTTCTTCTAATATTTACATGTTTTCTTTGTCTTTTTTATTATGTTATCCAAACATATTTTTCTCGTTTTCCTCCACCTCCATTCCCCATCTCCAAGCTGTGCAGAAGTATTTGGATGAATTTTGGCAATAATGTTGGAATTATTTATGAATATTTATGTATAGTAGTCAATAGATGTTAGGTTGGGAGTTTGGGAAAAGTCCTTAAGACAAAATGTTCACTATATATGGGAGATAGTGAGGTTATGCACATATATACTGTATATATACATATGCTGGACATTCTCTAGACCTAATCTTCAGCAATCTCAGCACAACCTCCAAACCAGTTATCCGCCCCTCCCTCTATCTGACCATCACTTCCTTACCTTCAACCTCAGCACATCTTCCTCTCACCACCCTTCTTCAACCTCCCACCATCACCCACAGAAACCTGCTAGCACTTGACCCTACACAGCTATCCACTGTTCTCCAACCCCTTCTCAGCCCCATCGCTAACCTCAACTGCCCTGACACTGCCACCTCACACTACAACTCTAATCTATCTTTCACCCTTGACACCCTTGCCCCCATAACCACACGCAGTCGCCCTTGCTCTCATCCACAACCATGGCACACTAATCAAACATGATATATCCAGAGGTGCTCCCGCATTGCAGAGCGATTATGGAGGAAATCATGCACTTCTGCAGATTTCCTCCACTACAAATTTATGCTACGCTCCTATCCCTCTGCCCTCAACCTCGCCAAACAACACTACTTTACATCACTAATATCTACTCTGTCCTCTAACCCCAAGCATCTTTTTGCCACTTTCAATACTCTCCCCCGCCCACCACCTCCTCCCATCCCTTCCTCTCTCACAGCTGAAGACTTTGCCACCTATTTTATTCATAAAATTCAAAATATCCGCAATGAACTCTTATCTCATAGTGGCTCACATACGCCACGCTCTCAACTAACCAACAACACCCAGTCTTCTCCCTTCTCCAGTCCCACAGCCACTTTGGACTGCTTTGATCCGGCTACAGAGGACGAAGTCTCCAAACTGCTATCATCCACTCGTTTCACTACCTGTCCTCAGGATCCTATTCCATCTCAGCTCATCCCTCCCCTCTCTACCACACTAATCCCAGCTCTCACACATATTTTAAACCTCTTCCTAAATACTGGCATGTTTCCATCTTCTCTAAAACATACCATAATTATACCCACCCTCAAAAAAACCCCATCTGACTTTGACGTTGCATCTCACTTCCGCCCTATATCTCTACTTCCCCTGGCTTCCAAACTGTTAGCTCTTCTATAACCGCCTTACCGGCTTTATTTCCTCTAACTCCCTTCTTGACACCTTCCAATCCGGCTTCCGGCCCAAACACTCCACTGAGACAGCTCTCACTAAAGTCACGAATGACCTGCTTACCGCCAAGTCAAAAGGTCACTTTTCAATTCTTCTTCTTCTAGATCTCTCTGCTGCCTTTGACACTGTCTACCATCCACTTCTACTCCATATTCACTTCTCCCTCGGTATTCGAGACACTGCTCTCTCATGGTTCTAATCATACCTACAAAATCGATCATTCAGTGTCTTCTTCTCCAACACCTCTTCTTCTCCGCACCCCTTGTCTGTTGGCGTATCCCAAGGAACAGTCATAGCCCCCTCCTCTTCTCCATCTACACATCCTCCTTTGGTACCCTAATAAACTCTTTTTGGCTTCATTATCATCTCTATGCAGATGACACCCAAATATACCTCTCAGCACCTGCTCTATCCCCCTCTCTTCTAACACACGTCTCCAACTGCCTCCCACCATCTCAAACTCAACATGTCTAATCTTCCCTCCCTCTCCCACAGCGTCAATTCCTCACATCTCTCTCACTTTCAAAAATGACATAATCACTCCAACCTCCCAAGGCCGTTGTCTTGGAGTTCTACTGGACCCCGATCTGTCTTTCATCCCTCACATACAATCACTAACTAAACCTTGTCTTCTCCATCTAAAAAACATCTCCAGAATTCGCCACTATCTTACACAAGACACAACTAAAATCCTTTTACACTTTCTCATCATCTCTCGACTAGACTTCTGCAACTTTCTTCTCGTTGGCCTACCCACCAATCGACTATCTCCACTTCAATCCATTATGAATGCCCTGCTAAACTCATCTTCAGTACACAATGTTCAGTTTCGGCATCACCTCTCTGTCAATCACTCCACTTGCTTCCCTTAGCCTCTAGAATAACATTTAAAATCATGACCCTAACTTACAAAGCCCTCAACAATAGCACTCCCCCGTAAATCTCCAAATAATCCACCACCCATCCTCTTCATTCTGCTAATGACCTTCTTTTTACAACTCTTGTCACCTCCTCTCACTCTCACCTTCAGGACTTTTCTCATGCTGCCCCTAGTCTCTGGAACTCCTTGCCTTGCTCCACCAGATTATCCTCTTGCCTCAAAACATTTAAAACCTCACTTAAAACACATCTCTTTAAAGAAGCGTATCATCTTCCACCCTAACACTCATCACCTCTCTCTTCCTCTTTACCACTCACAATACCTTTAGGTTGTAAGTCTGCGAGTTTCAATCCTGCAACGTACTATGGGAATTCACCATGGACATTGGATTCTGAGCTTAAAGACAGGGCTCTTCTTTCTTTGCTATATGCTCATTTGTATTTATCTTTGTCTGAACTTAACTTTTGTACAGCGCTACGGAATATGTTGGTGTTTTATAAATAAACGATAATAATATTTTTGGTGCAGCTTTTTTATCAGGAATCTCTCCATCTAGGAAAATCATTTTAGCTACCCACAATGATCTGCGAGTTACAGGCGGAAAAACCATACGGGCTGTCAAAATCTGAACCCCCTAAATGTTACAATAGCAGAATCGCTATTAAGTTGCAAGTCTTCAAGCCCTCAACTGTTTTCACACCCATAAATGGCAAATATAGCCAAAAATCATTCATTTGGGCAAATATTTTCCTATCACTACTACCTTTCACTTTCCTTCTTTCCTGGGCCACTTTTAAAGCCTCATAAGATAGCCAGTTTGCCTTTTTACTTTTCTTTCTTTTATGGATATTCTTTGTTGCTATTCCCTGAAAAATGTTGCAAACTTTGGTCCAAAGTTTTTCAGGCATTCTATCTTCCATGTCTAGTCCCTTAGATCTATTCTGTACCTCATAGGTTATTATTTATTTTGTATCTGTTTGATCTGATGATTTTCACCCTCTACTCTTCAGTTTAGTTCTGAACTTTGCAATAAGAAGCTCATGGTCTGAGCCGCAGTCAGCTGCAGGCCTTGTTTTTGCTGACTGTATAGAGCTGCTTCATCTTTGACTACAAAGTATTTAGTCAGTCTTATTTATTTATTGTTCATCTGGTGATGTCCATGTGTAGAGTCGTCTCGGACACTGTTGGAAGAGGGTGTCTACCATGACCAAATAATTATTTTGACAAAATTCTACCAAGTTCTAACCTGCTTCATTTTGCACTCCAAGACCATACTTGGCAGTTATTCCTTGTATCTATTGGTTCCCTACTAGCATTCCAATCTCATATGATGATATTAACATCTTTCTTGGTAATATATCTATGATGTGTTTAATATCTTTGTAACTTCAGCCTTTTCTGCATCCATAGCGCAGCATAGACTTGGATCACTGTGATGTTAAGCGGCTTTCCTTGAATTTAAATCATTCTGTAATTTATAGAGTTGTAACTAAGAACTGCTTTGACCACATTTTGATTGACTATGCAGGCTACTCAATTTCTTCTGCGGGATTCTTGACCACATCTGGTGGTTGTCTGATGTGAAATGTCCCATTCCAGTCCATTTGAATTCACTAATTGCTGGGATATCAATGTTTAATCTTGTCATCTCATATTTGACCACATTCAGTTTGACTTGGTTCATAGTTCTAACTTTTCAGGTTACCATGTTGAATTGTTCTTTGCAGCCACATACTTTCTTTTCCATTTCAGCCTCAAGAATGCTATAGTTTAATAAGTCCATTGAGAGGTTCGACCAAGCACCATCCCAAGATTCTTGTTCCCATATTGTAGAAAGGTTGTATTCCCAATTGGTTATGTAATTGATTTTGTGACCTTCTGGGATCATGTTAAAGGTGTTATAAAGTGTACATAATATGCCTCCCTTGAATGGAGCTTTTTTTGCATATACAGGTAAAACAATTTTCCCCAGGCCATCCCATTTTTAAAATAATACTGGAAACATAGTGTTTTTTTTCCCAGTAGCTTAAACGTTCTTGTATAGGAAGGTCATAGGAATGTTTAAGAGCATTCAAAGATAGTATGAAATCATCTATACACCAACCCCTAATTCTGTATAAGGCTTTTCATTTTCACCAAGACAGTGCCACCTAGATGAAATTGGTTGTGTGGTATTAGTCGGGTCATGGTAGATAATGTGGGGGTTAGATTTATTTCTTTTGTATGCCCAAGACCAATATATTAAAGTTATTATTTTATCCCATGTGTAAGAACGCATCATAAATCTCTCCATAAAGATCAACATTTGCTGATGAGATACAGAGTGTGCAATGGGAATAAAGGCAGTTTGAGCAGCTTTGAAATATAATTTGAACATGGCAGGCCTCCTTTATTGTGGCTCTAGCAATTTCTGACTCCCTGGACACTAGGGGTTAATTTTACTATGAGGACCCCCTGCAGCATGGAATTAATTTTGGGTGTGCAAGCGGGGTGGGGGGGGGGTTCCTTTAAGGACCAGTTTTAGGGGGCTGGAGTAGTTAGGCAGAGACAGTGTACTGTCTCTTTAAATATTGCTGTGGCACCCAGTAAAAAGCTTTTAAAGCCTTTGCGAGTGGTCTTTGGTAAGAAGACATTTAAATATAAGTTTTCTTAATTTTTTGTAGTTAGGGCACTGCCCTAGTTTGCGAATGAGGCAACAATTTTTATTAGCATAGGGTTCGGGTTCAGAGTGTCAGAATGGATAATTTGGCACTGCTTTTCAGCTTTTTTGTATTCTAGACAGTATTTTTTAATTATAATTGGGCTATTGGTCATCTGTATGTCATTTTTTCTTAGTTGAAGGATCTTTGTATGCTTAGATTTCAAGTTCAATTTCCTAGCTAAAAGCTTGTTAGCTTTGCTGAAGAGTTTGTGCTGCATCAATCTAATGGCCTTCTCTGTGCGGTTGGACAGGATTAAGTCAAGTTCTGATCTAATTTTGTCAATTTTGCAATGTGTACTATGGGAAAGGATGGTTTGATTCAGTTTTTCAAAAGTTATCAGTTCTGTCTGTAGTGTTCTATCTCTTTATAATTGCTTTTTCTTCTATTCAGAGGCTAACTTGATGCAGGATCCTCCTATGAAGGGTTTGTAAGTTGCCCATACCCACCCTATTTCTGAGTCTGGGGTAAGGTTGATGTAAAAAAGAGATTTATTTCCTGTGTAACCCGCTCACCTGTTTATTTCCTGTATAATCCAGGTGTAGGGTGAGGAGGAATTTATTAATTCTCCATAAAATAGGTGGTTTATTGATAGGTCCCATGTCTAGGCTAATTTCAACCAAAGAGAGGTCAGACGATTAGCAAGGGCGGATATTTACTCCTTTGATACAGTCAGTATTTTTCAATGATCCCATAGATTGTATAAGCTATGAGAATCTCCACACCCTGAATGATGGCTGGCAATGGGCCACACAGGAGGAAGTGCTAAATTAAAAAAATAAAAATCCTCCAAAAAACAAATTAGTTGCAGAGAATCTGGAGCTGCTAACCATGTACACACACCTGATGGATTTCAGGAGTCAGCTCCCATCTCTAGGGGGAATGCTTTTGTTCACTGGTTTGCCAGCTCTACAAGCACATGGCAACTCCACTGTATTATGGTCTAGTACCTTCACTATTCTAGACCTGTCTGTAAATCTCCTACATATCATATACTACTTGTTAAGGACTTTTTAGCAAAGCTGCTGAAATAATTTATTAAGCTATTACATGTCTCGCTCAAAAATTCAGAAAAGTTATTAACTTGCATCTAGGGGATAGTACACATAGCTCTTTAGTCCTAACAAGTGTTCGTAACCGGCCTTACATATACTCTTGGGAGATACGAAGTCCGAAACTAGTACCTAATGTGAACTAACTACACTAGCTGACATCCTCCCACCCATCTATACATCTATTGGAAGGGAAGGGGCTAGTAATAAATATAACCCCTTTGCCTATACCCCACCTGGGATTCCCACTATATCCTCTACACGCCCCTGGGGCCATCTGCCAGCCTCCAGCCCCCAAACCTCTGTGCTTTGTATGGGGGGGGGGGCTATTGACCTCTTATTAACTGCCTTACCTGCACCCATAAACCCATTCTAAGTTAATATTAACTACCCCATGGTGGTCCCAGTTGATCCCCAAACCTATAACTATAGACCCCTACGGCACCTGACATTAACCTATGGACTCCCATGGTATCCTATCACCTACCGTAGAGAGCCTTATGGAACACAATGACATTCCTAAGCACTAGCATAGAGACCATTATGTACCTTCATAGAGCCTGCCTCCCCATTGGGGCCTTTAAGGACCCACTACATTACCCTGCTTGAGGACCTCCTGCAATGATTATCAGTGCCATAGTCCTCAATCCTCAGCTGTGGATAATGGCCTAAATCATGGTCATTGAAGAAATTGGTCATCTTCTTGCTTAATTGAAGATTGAAGACCCAGCTAAAAAAAAAAAAAATGTGTGTATGTGTGACTGACTGTGTGAGAGTCTCCTGGTGAGTGTTAGAGACTTCCTGTGTGTCTGTCTGTGTGTAACTGCATGTGTGTGTCAGACAGTCTCCTGGTGAGTGTGAGATACTTATTGTGTGTGTGTATGTGACTGCCTGTGTGTGAAAGTCTCCTGGTGACCACCTGTGTGTGACTGCTTGTCTGTGTGAGAATCTGCTGTTGAGTATGAAATACTTCCTGTGCGTGTTTGTGAGTGTGACTGACTGTGTATGTGAGAGTCTCCTGGTGAGTGTGAGAGGCTTCCTGTGTGTGTGTAACTGCCTGTGTATGTGAGAGTCTCCTGGTGAGTGTGAGAGACTTCTTGTGTGTGTGTCTGTATGACTGGCTGTGTGTGTTGGAGTCTCCTGATGAGTGTGAGAGACTTCATGTGTGTGTATGGATGTGAGAGTCTCCTGGTGAGTGTGAGAGACTTCCTGTGTGTGTGAGAGTCTCCTGATGAGTGTGAGAGACTTTCTGTGTGTGTGTGTGTGTGTGTGTTTGTGTGTGACTGGCTGTTTGTGTGGGAGTATCCTGGTGAGTGTGAGAGACTTCCTGTGTGTGTGAGAGTCTCCTGATGAGTGTGAGAGACTTTCTGTGTGTGTGTGTGTGTTTGTGTGTGACTGGCTGTGTGTGTGGGAGTATCCTGGTGAGTGTGAGAGGCTTCCTGTGTGTGTGTGTGTGTGTGTGTGTGTAACTGCCTGTGTATGTGAGAGTCTCCTGGTGAGTGTGAGAGACTTTGTGTGTGTGACTGCCTGTGTGTGTGGGAGTCTCCTGATGAGTGTGAGAGACTTCAAGTGTGTGTATGTATGTTAGAGTCTCCTGGTGAGTGTGAGAGACTTTCTGTGTGTTTGTGTGTGACTGGCTGTTTGTGTGGGAGTATCCTGGTGAGTGTGAGAGACTTCCTGTGTGTGTGAGAGTCTCCTGATGAGTGTGAGAGACTTTCTGTGTGTGTGTGTGTGTGTGTTTGTGTGTGACTGGCTGTGTGTGTGGGAGTATCCTGGTGAGTGTGAGAGGCTTCCTGTGTGTGTGTGTGTGTGTGTGTGTGTGTGTGTAACTGCCTGTGTATGTGAGAGTCTCCTGGTGAGTGTGAGAGACTTTGTGTGTGTGACTGCCTGTGTGTGTGGGAGTCTCCTGATGAGTGTGAGAGACTTCAAGTGTGTGTATGTATGTTAGAGTCTCCTGGTGAGTGTGAGAGACTTTCTGTGTGTGTGTTTGTGTGTGACTGGCTGTGTGTGTGGGAGTATCCTGGTGAGTGTGAGAGGCTTACTGTGTGTGTATGAATGTGAGAGTCTCCTGGTGAGTGGGAGAGACTTCCTGTGTGTGTGTGTAACTGCCTGTGTATGTGAGAGTCTCCTGGTGAGTGTGAGAGACTTTGTGTGTGTGACTGCCTGTGTGTGTGGGAGTCTCCTGATGAGTGTGAGAGACTTCATGTGTGTGTATGTATGTTAGAGTCTCATGGTGAGTGTGAGAGACTTTCTGCTTCAGTATGTCACAGTACATGTTGGCATTCATGCTCTACTCAATGAACTGTACCTCTCAAGTGCAGCACTCATGCAGGCCCAGACCATGACACTCCCACCACCAAAAGTATGCATCTATACTGAGGAAAAATAGTTTAAATAATCCCTAAATGACAGGGGTGGGGGGAGGAGAGGGGTAGTATAGTCAATAGGGAGATATTACTAAGTAATTCAAGTACAGTGGCAGGCACCACCAAACTACAAACTGATAACATAAGGTGTATGCTTGCTAATGCCAGAAGCTTGCCAGGAAAAATGGGAGAGTTAGAATTATTAGCAATTAATGAAAAATGGGATTTAATAGGCATTACCGAAATGTGGTGGGATGAATCTCATGACGGACTGTTAATCTGGATGGTTATAACCTATTTAGGAAAGATAGGGGCAATAGTAAAAGAGGAGGAGGGATTTGTCTGTATGTTAAACCTGAATTTAATGCTATAGTCAGAGAAGATATTTATAGTGGAACTAGCATTAATGTTGAATGTTTGTGGGTAGAGTTAAATAGCGGAGCAGCAAATTCCAAAAGAATATCAGTAGGAGTATGCTATAAACACCCAAATATAGCTGAAAGTGAGGAAATACAATTATTGTTACAGATTGGAAATGCAGCTAAGCATGGGCAAGTTCTAATAATGGGAGATTTTAATTACCATGAAATAAACTGGGTAAATGAGACCACCAGAAAATTAATTGGAAAAGAGAGTAAGACTAACCCTAAAATATTTTTTTAAGTATATTAATGGGAAACAGGCGAGGAAGGAAGCTATAGGAAAATTACAATGATACACAGGCCATCTGAAAATTAGTGACCAGGAAAAGGCAGATGAGCTAAATGGGTTATTTTCTTTTGTATACACAAGGGAGATACCAGTGGTTGGGACACTGCAACATAATGGGGCTACACTACCTTCACCAAATAACTGGTTAACGCAGGAAAAAATCCTAAAGAGGTTGGAAAAAATAAATGTTAATGAAGCCCCGGGTCCTGATGGAATACATTCAAGGGTACTGAGGGAACTGTGTTCTGTAATAGCCAAGCCATTATATTTAATTGTTCAAGATTCACTCAACATAGGGTATCTACCAGATGACTGGAGAAAAGCAGATGTGATACCTATATTTAAAAAGGGAGCAAGAGCAAATCCGGGGAATTATAGGCCAGTGAGCCTCACTTCTGTAGTGGGAAAGCTTTTAGAAGGGTTATTAAGGGATAATATACAAGAATATGCCTGTTTGAACAGGATCAAGGCAACTCAGTGGATGTAGTCTATTTGGATTTTGCAAAGGCTTTTGATTCAGTGCCACATGGGAGACTATTGTGCAAACTAAGGGATACAGGAATTGCAGTAAATATCTGCTCATGGATTGAGAGCTGGCTAAAAGACAGGAAGCAAAGGGTTGTTGTAGATGGAACATACTCTGATCGGACTAATGTTGTAAGTGGGGTTCCTCAGGCTTCAGTATTAGGTGCTCTCCTTTTTAACAAATGTATTAATGACTTAGAGGTGGGACTGGAAAGTAGTGTCTCCATTTTCGCTGATGACACAAAGTTGTGCAAGTTAATTAAATCAGATAATGATGTGCTTTCCCTTCAAAGGGATTTACATAAAATTGAGGAATGGACATCTACATGGCAGATGAGATTTAATTTGAATAAATGTGAAGTTATGCATCTGGGAAGGAAGAATAGTCATGCATTTTATAATCTTAATGGAGCAAATATAGGGGTTCCAGATATTGAAAGGGATTTAGGAGTACTTGTGGACAACCACCTAGGTAACAGTGCTCAAAGCCAAGCAGCAGTTGCAAAGGCAAATACAATATTAGCATGTATTAGGAAAGGAATAGAAGCAACGGAAGCAAATATAATGCTGCCACTATACAATTCTCTAGTACGCCCTTATTTGGAATATGGAGTACAATTTTGGACACCACTTCATAAAAAGGACATTTTAGAGCTGGAAAAGGTACAGAGGACGACAACAAAACTAATTGGGGAAATGGAGGGGCTAAGTTATGAAGAAAGACTAACCAAATTAAGCTTATTTTCTCTAGAAAAAAGGTGTCTAAGAGGAGATATGATTACATTATCTAAAAATTATAAATAAACCCAGGGTCAGTATAAAGAATTGTCAGGGGAGCTTTTTGTACCAAGAGGTTTTCAATTGACAAGGGGACACCCCTTGAGGTTAGAAGTAAAAAGTTTCCACCTTAAAGAAAGAAAAGGGTTTTTCACAGTAAGGGTGGTTAATCTGTGGAATTCTCTACCAAGGGAGGTGGTGATAGCGGATTTGTTAGATAACTTTAAAAGGGGACTGGATTATTTCTAATTAAGAAAGGAATTCAAGGTTATCCTGGGTAATTAGAGAGAGTGTATTGATCCAGGGAGAAATCCGATCGCCAGTATCTGGGGTCAGGAAGGAATAAAAAATTTTTTCCCTTTGAGACGATTGGCTAAGTTTCACTTGTTTTTTTTTCTGTTTGCCTTCCTCTGAATTAATTACTAATTAAATAAATAAATAGTTGATTAATAATTAATTAACAATTAACAACTAATTAATTAATAACTAATCCTCATATTGCAGATCAGAGGAGATCTTAAAAGGTTGAACTTGATGGACTGAAAGTCTTTTTTCAACCATTATTACTATGTAGCTATGTAACTATGTAACAGATAAACGGATAAGGCACAAAAAAAAACACAAAAACACTGACATAAGATGAAACTCTCAGTTTGAACGTAAACAGCGATGCAGAGAGAGTGGAGGCAGCATCTGGCATCAGCAGGTAAATGCATACAGGGGGAATCAACACAACATATTATAGAAAACATATATACACATATAGACATATTGAGACATACTGGGGAGCTACATTCATTAAGGGAACCATGAATGCCAACATGTACTGTGACATACTGAAGCAGAGCATGATACCCTCCCTTCGGAGACTGGGCCGCAGGGCAGCATTCCAACATGATAACCCCAAACACACCTCCAAGATGACCACTGCCTTGCTAAAGAAGCTGAAGGTAAAGGTGATGGACTGGTCAAGCATGTCACCAGACCTATATCCTCAAATGGAAGGTCGGGGAGTGCAAGGTCTCTAACATCCACCAGCTCCATGATGTCATCATGGAGGAATGGAAGAGGACTCCAGTGGCAACCTGTGGAGCTCCGGTGAACTCCATGCCTATGAGGGTAAGGCAGTGCTGGAAAATAATGGTGTCCACACAAAATATTGACACTTTTGTTGCCAACGGTTTAGACATTAATGGCTGTGTTGAGTTATTTTGAGGGGACAGCAAATTTACACTGTTACACAGGCTGTACACTTACTACTTCACATTGTAGCAGAGTGTCATTTATTCAGTGTTGTCACATGAAAAGATATAATAAAATATTTACAAAAATATGAGGGATGTACTCACTTTTGTGAGATACTGTATATATATATCCAATTAACCCAATGATTCGGTCCAGATAGACTTTAAAAATTAAGTTGAATATTTCAGAAATAGTTGAAGCTATGTTGCAATCTTATGAATCTTTTGTGCTGACAATGTGGTTTAAATTAATTGTATGTCCCTTACTACCCTTACTACCGTCTACACAATAGAATCAAGAATAAGTTTAATTCTTCCCTAACAACTTTAATTCTACCCTTTCTAGCACTATTGTACTTTATGGATTCTATCTTTCTTCTCTCTCGCCAGTATTTATATACAATAATTACAACCTTAGAGCTTCACTCAATTCAAGCCAAGTAAATTATGTTTGTTCATAATTTCAACTGTTGGATCTTTTTTCGGTAATTTTACACTGGTATTCAATTCTCCACAGCCGTAACATTACTGATTCCACCCACAATGCATAAACCCATGCCTTGTCAGTAAAGCACAAGGCATGGGTTTACACAAAATGCAGAGATTGAGCAAAGTTTTTTGCTCAATTTCCACATTCACTAATGAGAAACCCTGGGGATTCCCACCATCCATGCATGTGATGAAGGGAATCCCATTCCCTGCTCAATCCAGATCATCCCCATCCCCACTCAGACCAGATCCTTGTTCCTCGATTGCCCATCTACATAACCATGGGGGTCCATTGAGACCCCATGGCATCTTAAACATTAATCACATGCTACTGGGGTACTTAAAGGACCCACATGGCATTTAAATGTTAACCCCTGGGGCACCTAGAGTTAACCTCAATGGCATGACATCTAAAGTTTCACCCCTGCTGCAGAGGTCATTGAAGGACCCCCGTGGCACCTATTATATTAACCCCACCATGGAAGTCCTAAAGGACCCCTGCTGCATCTAATTAATTAAACCTATAACATGGGGGTCCTCCAAGGACACCCATGGTTTACCTATTAACCCATAAAATCCCATGGGTTCTATACAGATCCAACAATATTCCTAATCACCTCCTAACTACCATGGGGATCCGTAAAAAAATCCCCACGGTACCTAAATTTATCTCCTAACTACCATTCTCAGATTGAAGGACCTAGAATCTGAGAAATCTGATTAGTCATATTAGATTAAAAATTCATATTGAGCAAGGTGACAACTAAAACCCATCCATATTGGCTGAAATATGATTGATATCTATTTCAGCCAATTAGAATGCACAAAATCTCTATTTAACGACCTCTGTGGCAGGGGTTAATTTATTAGATGCCATGATGGTCTCAATGGACCCCCATGGTTATGTAGATATGTGATAGGAGGTGATTGGGGAATGGAGGGATTGGTTTTGAGCAGGGAAGGGGGTGATTGGGAGTGAGAGCAAAGGGGGATAGCATATGTATATACAGTACATATTTATGCCTTTGTGGGCGCTTCAAAAACAATTTAGGCAAAATCAGTACTATTATGTGTTGTGAGTTATAAGTAATTTTGAGTTATTTGAAAATGAAATCTTTCATGAGCGAAAGCAACTCATAATATTACTAATGTGCGAAAATCAATGGGAAAGCAAGGTGCAATATTGCAGGTAGGTGTTACTGACAGGCATTGGGAGTAGCACATTTGCAGTCATGCTGAGAGGGGTGAATAGAAAAACTAGGCAAAGAACTGACTAGGGTTTTCAGTTTCGCAATATTCTCTATTGGTAACCTACCAGGGTATTAAATCTGTTATCTTTAAACTAAAAATCACCTCCAGGCACACTCATTTCTAGTTTTTTTCTTCTCACAGCTCCTCTTGATTCCATCCAGTCAGAGATGGCATCCCACATCCTTCACATCATTTGTCTAAAACAGAAGATCAATATTTTTCTACTCTAGTCTCTATGCTCCCCACACCGTAGGTCTCTTTTGCCCCTCTCTCCTTCTACTAATGCCTCTCATACTTAAACATAATATCATCTTTGACTCCATTGACAGGTTGCTGTTCTGATTTACATTGCTAATTAAGAGTTACCTTGCTTTGTTTCTGGTACTATCATCTCTCTACCTCTTTGGAGAGAAGCATGCTGCAATAATAGTTGTTAACATCCTTGCACAACACCCTGCATGTATATCTAGCGAAGAGGTGGTGTCAAAAGAGGCCCTATCCACTAATCCTATTACTTCAATGACTACCTCTCTAATCGGTGTTGTGCAAGATATATTTTGACATGTCAGGCAGGACCTATTTACAAGGAGACACATTTTTTATTTAATATAGTAAATTATACACAGATTGTTCACATTCACTATTTTAATTGCAGCATCAACATTCCTGTAAACATGAGGGTGCTTATAAAGATTTGACACAAAGGCTCTGAACAAGAGCAGGAAACAGATTTGGGCATAAATGTGTATTTTACAAAATATATACACAAAATGAATTAGATTTACAAATTTGCTCCAAAGATCTGCATCAAGAAATTTAGTCGTGGGGGAATCAATGTCAGGAAACAACTTTTTGTCAACGTCCCTCCATACAATCCAACCAAACCAGACAGAGCATTTTCTCTCACCACAATCTCTTTTTTGGTAATCTGTATGGGACCATACAAGTTGCCAATAATTTCATCTGCAGCAGAATTTTGCTAGTTGTTAGGCTTCTACAAATATGATTCATGACCATGATTCTTGCTGAAACTACATGGTATTAATGCAAAACTTATGACTCCTATTTTTATTTTTTGTTATATTTTTATTTATGTTTTAATCTGTTCTTACAGCATCAGTACCCTTATGGAAAAATTTCATAAATTACTTTCTTTGGAGCTTTGGTGAAAACACTTCTACATTCTTATTAAGCTACAGACCTTGAAAAATGACATTATTTGTTATTATTTTGACACAAACATTTATACTTTCTAATATTTCTGTCTGTATTAATAGGGAATTCATATTCTCTATTTTTTTAAATTGTTTCTCTCCACATTAAAATACCAAACAGATGTGAACTTGCTCTTTAATAAGGCAGTGTAAAATAATTAATCCATTGTTTTGTATTAACATGCCTCAAATGAAATATAGTAAAGATCAAAATGAAACGTCTCATAATTCATCTATTGTTCTAGCCAGTTTACAGTTTCTGGATTTGAACCTAAAATACAAGAAATTCCTGTTGGATTGCTAAGGCTAAAGTTGCAATTTAACTTTACTTTCAAGGTTTTTAAATAATTGTTTCCTTTCTATCAGAAAGTTGAAGCAAAAGTTTAACAATAATGTTCAGCTGATGTATTTCCTATTGTTCAGTTCATGTAGAAGGAAGAGAGTAAATTACTTAAAATTACTTTGAGCTCTCAAATTTGCTATCTATAAGAGCAATTTTTAAACATTACAAAATGTTGCCTTTTGTATGAAAGAATGCATGCTATAAGAGTTAAATATTCATTTTAGTCCCTGTGCACACTGCTTTTGGAACAAGATAGGTCTTCCTTTTTAGTTGTATCAGATGCAGCTGGTAAAAGGTTTAACTGATTTCCTTTTACCAAAGAGCTCCATAACTCTGTTGCTGTAGTAGCATGTTATACCCTAATTTATTTTAGTCAGAAGTGTATTCAAATTAGTATAATTTAAACATTACAGGTACATGTTTGCATGAAAAACATATGTCTAATATGTCTGAAACAGAACATACCACTGTAAATCATTTCGGTTGTCGAATGACGATTTGCCAGGGGTCGCCTAAAACCATCATAAATTCGTTTTTTTGTCTATTCTAATCTGTAAAACTTGTAATTTTACAAATGTTTTCCACTGGTAGTTAGGACTTTCTTACTATCATTGTCATGCGATAGATGTTGGCAGACAATTTAATCATCATGATTACAAACGTTTCCATTCTTGTAACTTTACTATGTTTAATTTTAACAATATATATTACATTTTGTTTTTGTGATTAATCACTACGCTTTAATTATGATAAATTTGTAAGAATGAAAATACATCCTGCATATCAGATTTTTATATTTCGATTCATAACAGTAGCAAAATTACAGCGATGAAGGAGCAACGGAAATAATATTACTGTTAGGGGTTGCTACAACTTGGGAAATTTTATCAAAGGGTCTCGGCACTAAAAAGGTTGACAACCGCTGCTCTAGGATGTTATATGTTAAAGACAGCAATGGGACTGAAAATAAATTCCACAGCCCATCAACTCGCTTATACAGTGGTGTAGCTAGTGCATGGAGGGCCCCAATGCAAAAAATAAAATTGCCCCACCCCCACCCCCAGGAGGGGGTAGGCACAATTTGTTTTAGTTTTTTGCACTTACAGGTTCCCCTACAACTCCCACAGTTGATTTATATATACAGTGGTACCTTGGTTCTTGATCCATATCGGACAACAGGATGAGTTCCAAACAGGTTCACTTCCAAACAAGCATTTCCCAGGAATTAGTGTAAACTGAAATAATCAGTTCCAGACCCAAGAAGTTTAACAATTTATTTTGAACTGATGACCTTGTTTTTAGATACAAATATTTAAAACCAAACAGACATAAATAAAAAACAATAATTACATAAAATAACATAGAATTTCACCTCACTTTAACTGTACTGAGCGGGCTTGAGGGCCCAATGGGATGGTGGAGATATAGAGCAGGAGAAGGAGAGGTTATTGCTTGGAACTTTGGTTCTTGTAGGCACAGATTACACTTTAGTTCTTGTAAGCACAGGCTGCACATTGTCTCTTACAGACACAGGATGCCAATTGGTACTTACAGGTACTGGATGCAGATTGGCACTTACAGGCACACACAGTCTGCACTTGGGCTTTTATAGACACAGAAAGCACTTGGGTTTTTACAGACACAGGCTGCAGATTGGCACTTATAGGCACAAACAGGCTGCACTTGGGCTCTTACAGACACAAGATGCACATTGGCACATACACTCACAGGCTGGACATTGGCTCTTACAGAACCAGGATGCACATTGGCACTTACAGCCACAGGATGCAGATTGGCTCTTACAGACACAGGATGCAGATTGGCACTTACAGGCACAGGCTGCAAATTGGCACTTACAGACACAAGATGCAGATTGGCTCTTATGAGCATAGGATTCAGATTGGCTCTTACAGACACAGGATGCACACTTGCTCTTACAGGCACAGGATGCAGTGCAGGACTTTCAGACACAGGATGTAGTTTGGGCGGCCAGGGGAGCTGAGGGGAGGCCGCAGGGGAACGAGGGGGGTGCGGGGGGCAGGGAAGCGTGAAGAGGGCCACAGGGGTCCAAGGGGGGCCATGGGGTCCAAGGGAGGGCAGATGCAGGCTATGTCAGGTTTGGCTATGGACAACACTAGGCCCCCCAGAACAGGGCCTCAGTGCATTGCACTGGCTGCACCGGAGGTAGCTCTGCTGCTGCTCTCATAACCTTTAAATCTTTAAAATCACCATAAATTCTAGCCCTGATACCAGCCAAAAATTACCAAACTAAGAGCCCTATTTTATTTGACACACGTAAACTACCGACAAACCTTATTTTGGCCGTGGGAGCTTTTTTCAGCAATGTTACACGTCTATTTAATGCTTCCCAGCCTTAATATTACTGAGCACAGCCACATCTTGTAAACCCAAGCCTTGAGGTAAATTACGAGTAAGGCTTTGTTCAGTATTATTACACTAACACTAATGATAATCCCTGGGGATTCCCTTCATCCATACATGTGCTAGAGGAAATCCCTGGGGATCCTCTTCTGTGCTCACTCCCCAAATCTTTAACTTCCTCTCTCAAACCCCATCACCCTTCTCCAATCATCCCATCTACATAACCATGAGACTCCATTAAAGGGGACCCACCATGGGGAAACCAATTTGATCCCTGTGACATCTAAAATTAACCCCACTTTGATGGACCTCCAAGGCATCTAAAGTGTTAACCCTTGCTGGCTGTGGGGGTCCATCAAGGACCTCCGTGGCATCTAAACTCTTAACCTCGTGCTGTGGAGTTCATGTGAAATATTTGGACTAATCATATTGCTCAGGTTGAGGGATCTAAAATCTGAGCAATCTGATTGATCCAGATATTGCAGAAAATGATAATGAGCAGAGTGACAACTGTAAAGCCATTCTGGTTGGCTGAAATATGGTTGACATCTATTTCAGCAAATCAGAATGCTCGAAAACTCTATTTAAGCAGCAGAAAGCATGGCAATGGCTATTTGTGTCAGGAGAGCTCCTTCTAGCAGGAGCTCCAGTAGTTTAATTAATTTTTTTAAAGCAGCAACAATTTTTCGTGGGGTGTCTTTCCTGGCCTAGAAGAGAGGACCTGGGTTTTCAACCAAGAATTATAAGGACCTAAACCTCTACAATCAACTTGGTTAGACCATTTGATGCAGGGCAGAAGATTGAGGACCAGGGTTTCGTTGATCATTTCTGGATGATCATTTTGGCTAGGTAAGTATCATTAAGTTTTTTTAATTTACAGGTTAATTGTTTTTTTTATTTTATTGTGATATTTCTTATTTTAATGTATTTTTATTTTACTTGTAATATTATTTCTTTTTGTAATAAGTGATTATTATTATTTCTTCATATATTAGTGTTTTTTATTTTTAGTAGTTTATTGGGGATGTATTAGATTATTTTTGTGCCATTGGGGTCCTTGTTTTAATGTTAGGTAGACCCTAATGGTAAGTAGGGAGTTAATTTAGGTACCATGAGATAGACTCCCATTTCAGGCAGGAGTTCATTGGTATACCATCGGGGTCTATCCAAGGGGTTAACAGGGATGCATGGGAGTCTGTGTAGACTTCATGGTATGGGGTTAATTTATTAGGTACCATGGGGGTCCATCTAGGACCCCTGCAGCAGGGGTCAGGGGTTCCCACACTAGGTGCCACAGCAATTCTTTTAAGGGAGGTTAATAGTTAAATGCCCTGTTAGTGGTTTATGAACCTCCACTGCAAGGATTAAGAGTTTAGATGGGACAGAGATCCTTGATGGACACTGCGGCAGGGGCTATTTGCTAGATACCACTGCAGTCCTTGTAGGACCCCTGCAGCATCAGGGTTAAATTTAGGTGCCACTGTGGTCCCAAGGGGATCACATGGTGGGGATAATGTGTATGTGCCCTTGGGGTCCTTTAACCTTCCTAACGGTAATTACCGAGCGTGGCTCAGGGTTAATTTTTGCATCCTAAAGTGTTTCAGGTGAAAGGGATGTTATTGGAGAGGGGGAAGGAGGGAGGAGGAGGAGGATAGGAAGGAGGAAGTAGGAAGATGGGAAGGAGGGAGGAGGAGGATGGGAAGGAGGAGGAGGATGGGAAGAAAGGAGGAGGAGGGTGAGGGGGGGGAAAGGGGATGAGGGGAAAAGGAGGATGAGGGGGAAAATAAGGATGATGAGGGGGGAAATGAGGAGGATGGGGGGAAAGGAGGATGAGGGGGGGAAGAAGGATAAGGAGGATGTGTGGGGAAAAGGTGGATGAGGGCAAAAGGAGGATGGGGGAAAGGAGGATAAGGGGAAAAGGAGGGTGAGGGGGGAAAAGGAGATGTTATTAGACAATTAACAACCATATAATGAGAAACAAGGGAACATGAAAAATATTCTGTACCTTCTCTCTGGTTGGTGGAGGAAGGAATTGGTATTCTTTTGTGGCTCTTTCTTTCTTCAGGATGACACTTTTCTTCTCTTTGCTCTTTGCTCTCTATCTTCTTAGCTCTGTCTCTCTTAACACTTTGATGCGGTTCTGAGCAATAAACAGGGTCCTGCGAGAAAAACAGCATTCAAAGGGGATCGGTGGCCAAAAAACAGCGGGATGTAATGAATATTAAATTATTCAAATCAAACAGTGGCAAAGTGTTTGTAACTGCTTAACTATGTTCGTACTGCTAGTATCACAACAGAGCAAATAGGACAACAGGCTAATCTGTAGTCTCAGGAGCTGAAGGTCTGGGGTTCAAGGTCTAATGAGAATGTTTTTCTCTTTATTGATTAAAAATGTGAAATATGTTAATTAGGTTATATAATAAAGCTAAATTAAATATCTGACTGAATTCCTGATCAATTTAAAACATATTTTCCACACAATTTCCCACCCTCTAACTGATGTGGCTACTTTTGTGGTCTTTTAGCTTATACAGGAAACAGAAATTCTTTACTCAACGTTCACATATGTTCTACTTAGTCAGCACTGCTCTTTAAGTATTCTGTTATAACTATTAAACTGACTATATTTCAATGCTATTGATATCTATTTTCATCCATTAATGTGTTAGAGATTTAAAAAAAATCTCATTTAGAATGGTAGGTTATTAATTTGTATCTTCTTTCTTCTTTCTTCCCTTTTTCTTATTTACTTTAATATTTTTATTTATTTTAAATCATTTTTTTAAAAGCATCTCATCACCCATATTTGTCTAGTTTCAATCCATCACAGTTTATATATATTTTTCAATATTAACTAAAACTGGACTATACATGTAAATATTCTGCAAGTGTGTGGAAAAAAACAATATAACTTACTCAGAACTACTATTGGAAAGGAGATACTAAGCCCATATGTGTCTCATATAACCCCTACACCGTTATATGTTTCCAGCTCAGAATTCCAAGAAAAACAGTTATTACACTGCATTTTGGGGGAACCTGAGCAGGGACATGCAAATGTGCTTACAAATGCCTCGCTCTTCTCTTCAATCCATAGCCCATTTTAAACATGGCTTCATTTAAGCTTATGCCTGCTGTATTAAACAGCTTTTATGCAAAGTCAAGGTTGAATTATAGACAAGATGGGAATTCTATCCACGTACAACTGTTTCAAGCTTACTGGCTATCCTCAGCATGGAGCGGAATCCTAGCTTGTGTTGTGGAGCTTATGAGTAGGTAGTTCACCACAACAATCATTTAATATATGGTAGTACAGTAAATAAATACTACATCTGTGTTCACATTTGAATGTCTAAAACAAATAAAAAAAACAGTTTCTCAGATTTCTGAGAAAAACAGTTATTACACTGCATTCTGGGAAGCTGAGCAGGGAAATGTAAATGTGCCCACAAATGCTACGAGGTTCTGGGACTTGTAGTTTTTTTGGTATAACTTCCGGTATATTAATATATATATATATATATATATATATATATATATATATATATATATATACTAGCGATAAGTCATAAAATTGTAGGGCAGGTAATGTTGTTTGCCACACAATGTAAGGCTTTTGGTCCTCTGAGTACCTTTGGCAGTCATTGCGAGCCTCTCCCCTGGTGTACTTTTGCTCGTCTGAGTACCTTAGGTGCTCATTGCGAGCCTCTCCCCTCGTGTACTTTTGCTCCTCTGAGCACCCTGTGCACTCATTGTGAGCCTTGCGCTGAGCGCCTTTGGCGCTCATCACGTGGCTCGCAATGATTGGCTTCGGCGCTCATTGCAAGTCTCTCCTCTGCTATTTTAATTTTTATATATATATATATATTTTTTTTTATAATTATTAATTAATTAATTAATTAAATAATAAATTAATATACTTTACCTATTTCTAATTAATATATTCAGCAATCAATATCCTGAAGAGCTAACAATCACTGTTGTTTTTCCTGCAGCAAACAATTTACATTTGGACTGTTGCTGACCTGAGGAGAAAGTGTCAGGAATGTGGCAAGTGTGCAGTATAAATAGGCTTTGTGCGCAAGGCCAAACCGTTTGTTTAGTTTGGTAAAGCGGCATTTTAGAATGGTAATGTTATTAGTTGCAAGTTAGTGTTGGAAAATGGCGGCGAGTGTGTATATGTTACGCGGCTCTCGAGCATTTTCCGTCCCTCCTAATAGTGTATTTTGTACCTCGTACGTTCCTGGGTAAAAGTGCCTGGCTGTGTTTTGCGTGGTTATGGGTCATGTAGCCTAGTTTTCGTTTTTCGGCCGCCATTTATTTTGTTGGCAAATTCGGTTTAAATTTGCATGCAACCTCACTCCCAGACATCCTGGTTGACCCCCTGTGTTGTGTGTGATTTTTAAAAAATGTTTTTATTTATTTTCTTTGTGTTTTTGTTGTTTTTGGATGTGCGGGTTCCGCCCTTTAACTTCGTATTTTTTGGACCTCATATTTTTTTTCCTATGTCCCTCAGCTTGTATTTTTTTTTTCTAAGTCCCGCTTTCCTTTGCAAAATGTTAAGGGTTGCAATTTTTCCATGCAATTTTTTCAAACTGCTTCGGGTCTCGCATTTTTTCTCACAATTTTTTCAAACTGTTATGAGTCTCGCATTGAGAATTGTATAATTGAGATTTCTGTTGATCTGTAGTCCCGCGGGTCATAGGGGCGAGTGCCTACGGTGCTCATCTCCATCAGTGCAGTGAGCTCCTTCGGTGCTCAATGCCTAAGTCCCGAGGGTCGTAGGGTTGAGCGCCTACCACGCTTATCTCCACCAGCGCAATGATAGCCTTCGGAGCTCACTGCCTAAGTCATACGCGGTCGTAGGGATGAGCGCCTATGGTGCTCATCTCCACCAGCACAAGGAGCGCCTATGGCGCTCATTGCCTGCAACTGCTGTGCGAGCCCGCAAGCGTTAGCAACAACCTGCAATGCTCACAACTATATATGTGATATTGTGAGAGATCCACTGTCACCCTCAAGATCAACTAGAATAGAGGCCTTTAAATGTTTAGAGGGCTTTTACTGATTGTTAGCATACAACAGAAATAAACACAGAAAACAAAAACCTAGCTACTCCTTGAATCGCCGACTAGAGTTTGGCTGCAGTTCCCTCACATTAGCCTACAGATACACTCCAAAAATAAAGGCCTGGACACTTATCTGTTTCAGAAGTCCACTCTTTAGGGCTCTGCATTCAGTCTGCAGAGGAGCATGTCTCTTTCACCTCCCAGGTCACTGAACACTCTTGCCAGTGTCTCTCAGTTTTACTGTCTGTATCCTTAAGACAGTCTCATTCAATTTCTAGGTTACACAGACCTCTCTCTCTTTGACCACACAGAGCTGTCTCTGGATCTCTATCCCAGCTCAGACTGAGCTCAGGCTCCAAACTTACATACAAATCTCTCCCTGGATGAAGCCCCCTATTGCAGCCACACTCATGCCTTTTAAGCTGCGTGTTAACGGTCTCCTGGGGAGAAATTGTGAAGTGCTCTCTTAATACATCGGGGAGCACTTCATCACAATATATATACAGTATCTCACAAAAATGAGTACACCCCTCACATTTTTGTACATATTTTATTATATCTTTTCATGTGACAACACTGAAGAAATTACACTCTGCTACAATGTAAAGTAGTAACTGTACAGCCTGTATAACAGTATACAGTTGTTGTCCCCTGAAAATAACTCAAAACACAGCCATTAATGTCTAAGCCATTGGAAACAAAAGTGAGTACACTCTTAAATGGAAATGTCCAAATTGGGCCCAAATAGTAATTTTCCCTCCTCAGTGTCAGGTGACTCATTAGTGTTACACGGTCTCACGTGTGAATGGGGAGCAGGTGTGTTTAATTTGTTGTTATCAATCTCACACTCTCTCATACTGGTCACTGAAAGTTCAACATGGAACCTCATGGCAAAGAACTCTGAGAATCTGAAAAAACAAATTGTTGCTCTACATAAAGATGGCCTAGGCTTTAAGAAGATTGCCAAGACCCTGAAATACTGCAACATGGTGGGCAAGACCATACAGCAGTTTCACAGGACAGGTTCTATTCAGAACAGGCCTCGCCATGGTCGACCAAAGAAATTGAGTGCACGTGCTCAGTGTCATATCCAGACGCTGCAGTGCTGCCAGCATTGCTACAGAGGTTGAAGAGATGGGGGGATGGGGGGGGGGGGGCAGCCTGTCTGTGCATCAAATTGGTCGGCAGGGCTGTCGGCCCTGAAGGAAGCCTCTTCTAGAGATGATGCACAAGAAAGCCCGCTTACAGTTTGCTGAAGACAAGCAGACTAAGGACATGGATTACTGGAACCATGTCCTGTGGTCCGATGAGACCAAGATAAACTTATTTGGTTCAGATGGTGGCAAGCGTAAGTGGTGGCAACCAGGTGAGGAGTACAAAGACAAGTGTGTCTTGCCTACAGTCAAGCATGGTGTTGGGAGTGTCATGGTCTGGGCCTGCATGAGTGCTGCCAGCACTGGGGAGCTACAGTTCATTGAGAGAACCATGGATGCCAACATGTACTGTGACATACTGGAGCAGAGGAGGATCCCTTCCCTTCAGAGACTGGGCCGCAGGGCAGTAACATGATAACGACCCCAAACACACCTCCAAGACAACTACTGCCTTGCTAAAGAAGCTGATGGTAAAGGTGATGGATTGGCCAAGCATGTCTCCAGACCTAAATCCTATTGAGCAACTGTGGGGCATCCTCAAACGGAAGGTGGGTTGAGCGTTAGGTCTCTAACATCCACTAGCTCTGTGATGTCATTATGGAGGAGTGGAAGAGGACTCCAGTGGCAACCTGTGAAGCTCTGGTGAACTCCATGCACATGAGGGTTAAGGCAGTGCTGGAAAATAATGATGCCCAATTTGAACATTTCCACTTAGGGGTGTATTCACTTTTGTTGGCAGCGGTTTAGACATTAATGGCTGTGTGTTGAGTTATTTTGAGGGGACAGCAAATTTACACTGTTGTGCTACTTTACATTGTAACGAAGTATAATTTCTTCAGTGTTGTCACATGAAAAGATATAATGAAATATGTACAAAAATGTGAAGGGTGTACTCACTTTTGTGAGATACTGTATATAGTAAATAAATAGTACATTTGTTTTCACATTTGAATGCACTCTGGGAACCTTCGCAGTGTCATGACATGTGCCCACAAAGACTTTGCTCTTGCAATCCATAACCTTATTAAACATGGGTTCCCTGGCATATGGCCACTGTATAAAACAGCTTTGAGCAAAGATAGGGTTGAATTATACACAAGCTAGGAATCAAGGTTACTGCCTATCACAGGTGTGGGGCTGGATCCTTAGCTTGAGTAGGTAGTTCACCACAACAATCATTTAATATATATCACAAATAATAACATATCACCAGAAGAGAGGAAAGGGGGAATAAAGGAAAGCAAGGGAAAACTGATTAAAGGAAAAAGAAAGTAAAATAAAAAAGGAAAGAACAGAGAAAAGTGTGGTGAAAGAAGAGAAAAAATAGAGGATAAGAGGCATAAGGGTGTGGAGGGGAAACGTGGAATTAAAGAGGGGTGAAAGAGTTAGTGAGAGGAAAGCATATAAGAATAATAAAGGAGGAATTTTGTAGAATGGGGGGGGTTGAAAAAGTAGAAGGGCCATCAGAAGGATGGGGAAAAGGGGAAGAAAGTAGTAAAGAATAAAGGAGGAGGAGATGTAAATTTGATCTCTTGTTAGATAGTGATGTCGCAAACCTAAAATTTTCGGTTCGCGAACCGCGAACGCGAACCGCCGCAAATGTTCGCGAACCGGCGAACATCGGCGAACCGCCATAGACTTCAATGGGCAGGCGAATTTTAAAACCCACAGGGACTCTTTCTGGCCACAATAGTGATGGGAAAGTTGTTTCAACGGGACTAACACCTGGACTGTGGCATGCCGGAGGGGGATACATGGCAAAACTCCCATGGAAAATTACATAGTTGATACAGAGTCTGGTTTTAAGCCATAAAGGGCATAAATTACCTAACATTCCTAAATTGTTTGGAATAACGTGCTTTAAAACATCAGGTATGATGTTGTATCGATCAGGTAGTGTAAGGGTTAGGCCCGCTTTACAGTGACAGACCAAACTCCCCGTTTAACGCACCGCAAACAACCACAAACAGTCCATTTGCACAACCGCAAACTCCCCATTTGCACAAGGTTGGATACAAAGCTAGCCATGTCCCGTTCCTTGTCCTCACTGATGTCATTGAAGGTCTCTTCCTCCACCCAGCCACGAAGGGTCCCCGAAAGGTGACAACAAGCCCCCTGGGACGCCTGCTGTGTTTGGTCTTCCACCTCCTCAAAGCCACCTTCCTCCTCTGACTCCTCTTCTTCAGACTCCTCTCACTGCATTGCCTCTCTCTGCATTATTATAAGGTGTGTTAAGTAGTACTACTCTTATCAGTTTAAAACCTGTTACAGCACATATCAGGGGGCGTGTATAAGGCCTGGATTTTTAGAACCAGGAGATGGAAAAAGATGCTTTGTTGGTCGTATCACTTCAATTTTGGGGCACGGCACGTGCAGTCAAAGGTGCCACCAGATAGGAGTGACGTGTTTGGAAGTACTACTCTTATCAGTTTAATACTTGTTACGTCACCTATCAGGGGGCGTGTATAAGGCCTGGATTTTTAGAACCAGGAGATGAAAAAGATGCTTTGTTGGTCGTATCACTTAAATTTTGGGGCACGGCACGTGCAGTCAAAGGTGCCACCAGATAGGAGTGACGTGTTTGTAAGTACTACTCTTATCAGTTTAATACTTGTTACGTCACCTATCAGGGGGCGTGTATAAGGCCTGGATTTTTAGAACCAGGAGATGGAAAAAGATGCTTTGTTGGTCGTATCACTTCAATTTTGGGGCACGGCACGTGCAATCAAAGATGCCACCAGATAGGAGTGACGTTTTTGTAAGTACTACTCTTATCAGTTTAATACTTGTTACGTCACCTATCAGGGGGCGTGTATAAGGCCTGGATTTTTAGAACCAGGAGATGGAAAAAGATGCTTTGTTGGTCGTATCACTTCAATTTTGGGGCATGGCACGTGCAGTCAAAGGTGCCACCAGATAGGAGTGACGTGTTTGTAAGTACTACTCTTATCAGTTTAATACTTGTTATGTCACTTATCAGGGGGCGTGTATAAGGACTGGATTTTTAGAACCAGGAGATGGAAAAAGATGCTTTGTTGGTCGTATCACTTCAATTTTGGGGCACGGCACTTGCAGTCAAAGGTGCCACCAGATAGGAGTGACGTGTTTGGAAGTACTACTCTTATCAGTTTAATACTTGTTACGTTACCTATCAGGGGGAGTGTATAAGGCCTGGATTTTTAGAACCAGGAGATGGAAAAAGATGCTTTGTTGGTCGTATCACTTAAATTTTGGGGCACGGCACGTGCAGTCAAAGGTGCCACCAGATAGGAGTGACGTGTTTGTAAGTACTACTCTTATCAGTTTAATACTTGTTACGTCACCTATCAGGTGGCGTGTATAAGGCCTGGATTTTTAGAACCAGGAGATGGAAAAAGATGCTTTGTTGGTCGTATCACTTCAATTTTGGGGCACGGCACGTGCAATCAAAGGTGCCACCAGATAGGAGTGGCGTGTTTGTAAGTACTACTCTTATCAGTTTAATACTTGTTACGTCACCTATCAGGGGGCGTGTATAAGGCCTGGATTTTTAGAACCAGGAGATGGAAAAAGATGCTTTGTTGGTCGTATCACTTCAATTTTGGGGCACGGCACGTGCAGTCAAAGGTGCCACCAGATAGGAGTGACGTGTTTGTAAGTACTACTCTTATCAGTTTAATACTTGTTACGTCACCTATCAGGGGGCGTGTATAAGGACTGGATTTTTAGAACCAGGAGATGGAAAAAGATGCTTTGTTGGTCGTATCACTTCAATTTTGGGGCACGGCACTTGCAGTCAAAGGTGCCACCAGATAGGAGTGACGTGTTTGTAAGTACTACTCTTATCAGTTTAATACTTGTTACGTCACCTATCAGGGGGCGTGTATAAGGACTGGATTTTTAGAACCAGGAGATGGAAAAAGATGCTTTGTTGGTCGTATCACTTCAATTTTGGGGCACTTTGTGACATTAGCTTCTTACGCTCAAACATGTCCTTTACAGGCACCTGACTATGGGCAGATGAGCAGGAACTGCTCAAGGCGAGAGACGGAGTGGCGGATGGTTGAGAGGGGGCAAGGAGGACAGCAGTGGTTGATGTGGCTTATGATGCTGCACCAGGAGGAGGATGGCGGCTTTGAGTTTGTGTGCTGCTTGTACTCATGTGTTGGTCTGGAGTCACCCAAACATTAGGTCTCAACCTGTAGAGGATAAGGGAACCAGGCTACTCTAGACCTCATTCATCATTACAGGTTTTGACAGATTGGTACTATGCGTCCAAGCTACTGTGACAACAGATATGAGTGGCACTGTGCACTTGCAGAAGTTGGTAGAGTAGACTCTGTAGGTCTGACACACACGCTTGCAGACAACTAACTGCTATGCAATCTATTACAGTAGAATTTTTGTTTTTGTTTTAAATGTACACTACTGTTACACCAGATATGAGTGGTGTGTTAAGTAGTACTACTCCTATCAGTTTAATCCCTGTTATGTGCCTTTTTTGGGGGTTTGGTTGTTAAAGCCACAGTGCAGCACCAGTGGCCAGAAAAATTAGGCATGTACACATGCCTGAAAAATTAGGTATTGTTGATCTTGCAGCGAGCAGATAAGAAGGTAGGCCTGATTCAACGCCCCATCCCTGCATATCCACACTCAGAGATTGAGGGGGCGACCCTTACAAGGCCACGGGCCAGAGATATAAAGGGGGGCCATCCCAAATAAGCACACAAGCGGGGACAAAGGTAGTGAACGGGACATAGAGGCCCATGGACTGACGGTCGCCATCTTGGCAGGAAAAGGGCCCAGCAATTAAGCCAAACTGACCCAGCACAGGCAGCTACTTGAGTCAAACGCTGTACAATTACACCTTAATAAAGCTGAAACATGCAGCAGCAGGGATTCTAAATGGCCACAAGGGGACAAGGAGGCTAACAGCCCCCACAGTCTCTGCACCACTCTTTTTAACAGATAACCCAAGGGGCTAACCAGAGATCTTGCCCACAAAAAAAAAAGCAGAATTTTATTGGAGGAATTATTAGTGTCTTTACCCCCCAAGAGAGGACATAATATACGGTATCTTTAGACTACCTGATGGCCAAACCTCCTTTAGCCCCAATGCTATCCAAGAAACATTTCAAAACTTCGATTAGACCATATATTCATCCCAATCCCGCTGCAGCGGATCTAACATAGAGTCCTTCCTACTACAGCAAGAAGTCCACAAAATACCTTTACCTCAATTGGACAGCTTGAACCTAGACATATCCCAAGAGGAAGTTAAATCTACAATCCAAGATCTTAAATTTGGCAAGTCCCCAGGGCCAGATGGTTTTACTCATCTGTACTATAAGAAATTTGAGCCCTTGCTTACCCCCGCACCTAACATCTTTGTTTAACGCTATACTAAATGGAGAACCTATGCCCCCTTAATTGAATCAGGCCGACCTCATAGTCTTTCCAAAAGAGGGTAGGGACCCGAATCTCAAACTGTATTACAAGGCAGCGCAGCTGGCTTTCATTCCTCTGGCGCATTCTCCAAAACACATCAGCCGCTCTGGGTATTTATGGAAAATGTAAGCATGTCACCTTATACATGGGATACAGTAATATGGATTCCAGGCCTGTATACTTTTTTGAGAAACTTGAAAAACCCATTGATTAAGCACTCATAAAAAATTTGGACGGAGATGAACTGGACACAAAAACTGGACACTCGGGTATCAGATCTTACCCCTATCGTACCCAATCCCCACTTTAAGATACATCTTCTGGAAAGCTCTCTCAGTTGGTGGAAGTCTCAGAACCTACTAAGGGTTGGTCCATGGTGGCATGACGACAAAATAATGACCTTTGAGTGGGTGAGAGATAGATACAATTTACCCCTGGCTGAACACTATAATTTTTGCAGGATACATCATTTTATATATATACGATAAGTGGTAGGGGAACCCCCCAAAGAAACACCTGGCTACTCAAAAAATGTAGGGATTCCCCCTTTCAGCCTGGTATTATTAGCCTCATGTATGAACTATTTAATGAAAACTCATGGGCAAACAAACCAGACTATACCAAAGCCTGGGAGAGGGATTTGGGCACCGAGTTGGCAGATAGCACATGGGATAAAAGTTGGCAAGGCTTAAGTAGGGGATCTTTAAATTATAGTCTGCTTGAGACTTCAATAAAGGTCCTACACAGGACATATATTACTCCTTTTAAGCTAATAAATGGGATCCAAAACGGAGCAGCTCATGTTTTAGGAACAGTGGTAATGAGGCTACATTTATTCATGTCTGGTGGGAGTGTTCGGCAGTCATAAGACTATGGGAAGAAACATGCTTACTAGCTTCTAAAATGTTTAAGATTGACCTAATAAAATATTTTTTGAAAGAAAAAATACACATAGCTAGTAGTTGGAAAACCCCAAATTAAAACTTTCAGGAATTAATAAAAAAAATCAACTATTTACTGCTCAACGAGAGATTTAACCATGTAGTCTTGGATAGAATCACCCAGTTCCAGACAATTTGGGATCCCTGGATAACATCCCCATTTAGTGCCCCCCTAATATAATAAAACATTTGTTAATGGTTGAAGCGACTCGGGGGGAAGGTCCGGAGTGGGGGAGCCCTGGAGGAGACCCTTCAGAAGCAACGGGCGCCAAAATCATCCGAGGAAAGGAGAGGTCGCCTAATGAAGCCTGCCCTAGGGTAACCCAAGGGCGATTGAGCAGGTTAGATATTGTAAATAATAAGCTACTGCTGGAGTGATGATAGATAATAGGACTTTACTATTGTCTGTTTTACCATGTCTTCGGTTTCTCTTAAAAATTGCAATCACAGTAAAAAAAAAGAAAATGTATTAACCAAAAAAGTAAAAAAAAGAAGGCCTAGCCACCTAATTTTAACAAAATGTCTTCATTGTAAATATGTATTTTTGCACAACTGTTGTGTTATGCAAGACTGTTCAATATGCTTTCTTTTCCATTACATGCTGTACGCCTTCTGGCATAAAAATTGAAATTCAAAAATTAGATATTGTTGCAGCCGCTGCTGTTGCAGCGGCCAGAAAAATTGACCTTTGTTCCCCAGGCAGAAAGTGCCATAAAACATTGCCTCTTCTTGAACCCTAGTTGGTGGCGGATAATTCACGCAAGTCATCCGGCATTCACAGATAACATACAGCAGCGTGTGGACCATTTATAGCAGAAGGCAGCTCATCTCATCAGGCCTTTTTCAGTCGAATGTATCGCCCAGTGTCAGTCCCTTCGGGATCCATCCCTTATTCATCTTTATAAAGGTGAGGCAATCTAGACTTTTTTGCCCTAGGCGACTTCTCTTCTCGGTGACAAAACCTCCTGCTGCACTGAAGGTCCTTTCTGACAGGACACTTGAAGCGGGGCAGGCCAGAAGTTCAAATGCAAATTGGGATAGCTCAGGCCACAGGTCTAACCTGCATACCCAGTAGTCAAGGGGTTCATCGCTCCTCAGAGTGTCGATATCTGCAGTTAAGGTGAGGTAGTCTGCTACCTGTCGGTCAAGTCGTTCTCTGAGGGTGGATCCCGAAGGGCTGATGCGATGCGTAGGACTGAAAAAGGTCCGCATGTCCTCCATCAACAACACGCCTTTTAAACGTCCTGTCCTTGCCGGCGTGGTCGTGGGAGGTGGATTACTTTCACCTCTTCCCCTGTTATATTGCCCTTGTGCTGTGACATCACCCTTATATGCTGTGTAAAGCATACTTGTTAATTTGTTTTGGACCTGCTGCATCCTTTCTGACTTGCGGTAATTTGGTAACAAATCAGGCACTTTCTGCTTATACCGGGGGTCTAGTAGCGTGCACACCCAGTACAGGTCGTTCCCCTTCAGCCTTTTTATACGAGGGTCCTGAGACAGGCACGACAGCATGAAAGACCACATTTGCACAAGGTTGGATGCCGAGCTAGTCATGTCCCGTTCCTCGTCCTCAGTGATCTCGCTGAAGATATGTTCTTCCCCCCAGCCACATACAACACCACGGGTACCAGATAGGTGACAACAAGCACCCTGGGATGCCTGTTGTGATTGGTCTTCCTCCACCCCCTCAAAGCCACATTCCTCATCTGACTCCTCTTCCTCACAATCCTCTTCCAGCGTTGCCGCAGGTCCAGCAAGCGATGCTGATAAGGCTGTTTCTGGTGGTGATGGTGACCACAACTCTTCCTCTTCCTCGTCACGCTCATCTACGGCCTGATCCAGCACTCTTCGCAGGGCACACTCCAGGAATAAAACAAATGGTATGATGTCGCTGATGGTGCCTTCGGTGCGACTGACAAGGTTTGTCACCTCCTCAAAAGGACGCATGAGCCTACAGGCATTGCGCATGAGCGTCCAGTAACGTGGCAAAAAAATCCCCAGCTCCGCAGAGGCTGTCCTAGCACCCCGGTCATACAAATACTCGTTAATGGCTTTTTCTTGTTGGAGCAGGCGGTCGAACATTAGGAGTGTTGAATTCCAACATGTGGGGCTGTCACAAATCAAGCGCCTCACTGGCATGTTGTTTCGCCGCTGGATATCTGAAAAGTGCGCCATGGCCGTGTAGGAACGCCTGAAATGGCCACACACCTTTCTGGCCTGCTTCAGGACGTCCTGTAAGCCTTGATACTTATGGACAAAGCGTTGTACGATCAGATTACACACATGTGCCATGCACGGCACATGCATCAACTTGCCCAAATTCAATGCCGCCAACAAATTTCTTCCGTTGTCACAAACCACTTTGCCAATCTCTAGTTGGTGCGGAGTCAGCCATTGATCCACCTGTGCGTTCAAGGCGGACAGGAGTGCTGGCCCGGTGTGACTCTCTGCTTTGAGGAAAGTCAACCCCAAGACGGCATGACACTGCCGTATCCGGGATGTGGAATAGTATCTGGGGAGCTGGGGGGGTGCCGTTGATGTGGAGCAAGACGCAGCAGCAGAAGAGGACTCAGCTGAGGAGGTTATGGAAGAGGATGGAGTAGGAGGAGTAGAGGAGGTGGCAGCAGGCCTGCCTGCAAGTCGTGGCAGTGTCACCAACTCCTCTGCAGAGCCACACATTCCATGCTTGGCAGGCGTCAGCAGGTTTGCCCAATGCGCAGTGTAGGTGATATACCTGCCCTGACCATGCTTTGCAGACCAGGTATCAGTGGTCAGATGGACCCTTACCCCAACACTGTGTGCCAGAGATGCCATTACTTCCTTTTGCACAATTGAGTACAGGTTGGGGATTGCCTTTTGGGCAAAGAAATTTCGGCCGGGTACCTTCCACTGCGGTATCCCAATCGCTAAAAACTTTTTGAACGCCTCAGACTCCACCAGCTTGTATGGTAAAAGCTGGCGGGCCAAGAGTTCAGACAAGCCAGCTGTCAGACGCCGGGCAAGGGGGTGACTTTGTGGCATTGGCTTCTTACGCTCAAACATGCCCTTGACAGACACCTGACTGTGAGGAGATGAGCAGGAACAGCAAGAGGCAAGAGACGGAGTGGTGGAGAGTTGAGAGGGGGCAAGGAGGACAGCAGTGGTTGATGTGGATGAAGATGCTGGACCAGGAGGAGGATGGCGGCTTTGAGTTTGTGTGCTGCTTGTACTCATGTGTTGATCCCATTGGCGTTTGTGATGTGACATCATGTGCCTTCGCAAAGCAGTTGTACCTAGGTGGGTGTTGGACTTCCCACGACTCAGTTTCTTTTGGCACAGGTTGCAAATGGCATCGCTGTTGTCAGAGGCAGACACACAAAAAAATGCCACACTGCTGAGCTCGGCGGTGACGGCATTCTGGTGGTGGCAACAGCATGCGTTGATTGGCGTGCTGTCTGGCTGACCCCGGGTGCTGATGCATGCTGTCTGACTGTGCCACTAGCTCGTTGCGATGACCTCCCTCTACTTCCAACTCGTCTCCTCCTCCTCTCTGTCTCCCCATCTGAACTTTCCCCCTGTTCTTCTTCTCTTCTAGCAGGCACCCACGTGACATCCACGGACGCATCGTCATTCTCATCACCCGCCTCACTTGTATATGACAACTGAACAAAGGAAGCAGCAGCGGGTACATCATCATCATCATCATCACATCGTACGTACATGTGTGTAATGCTGCCTGACTGAGACATATCCCTGTTAGCTACATTCTCTGGCAATAATGGTTGCGCATCACTCATTTCTTCAAACTGATGTGTAAATAACTCTTCTGACTGATCAATTGAATTGGCTGTGGTACTAGTGTTGGTGGTGGCGGCAGGCGGTTGAGTGGTAACTTGTGAGGTGCCCGAAGCTAAGCTGGAGGAGGATGGTGCGTCAATGTTCCAAGCGGAAGCTGTAGAAGATTGGGTGTCCTGTGTTAGCCAGTCAACTACGTCCTCTGAACTTTTCAAGTTCAGGGTAACTGGCCTCTGAACACTGGGCATTATTGTAGGGCCAAAGGGAATCACAGCACCACGACCACGACGGCCTCTGCGGGGTGTCCTGCCTCTGCCTGTCATTTTTTTTTAAATGTGGACTGTTGGTACCCCAACTAGACTGGATTGGTTGAACTTGGCACAGTGTATTTTTGACATTATGAGAAACATGATCTGTAAACTAAATAAAAATCATTTTAGGAAGTTAAGAGAAAAAGAAACCGAATGGGGGGATACCGAGCAGAGCACACCATCTACAGCCCACTGGGAGACAAACTCATCCATTCCCTCAGTGGACAAAGCCAGGTGGTACTCTGCCCGGATACGGGAGCGCACCAGCACCCGGAACATGGCCTCAGGTGACAAGGGAACCCCCCCTATCAAACACTGCTTCCTGGACTTATATATAGCCAATTTGGCTAATGCCAGGAGCAGGTTGACGAGGAGGTCCCTGGCCTTATTGCCCCGGGACACTGGGCGCCCAAAAATAAAAATGTGAGGGGAGAAATGCAGCCAGAACTGCAGGAGGAGGCCCCTCAAGAGTGACAAGAGGGGCTGCAGTCTGGCGCAACTAAAATAAATATGATACACGGACTCTCCCTTGCCACAGAATGGACAAGTGGAGGGAGAGTCCGTGAATTTAGCTAAGTACTCTCCAGTGCTCAGTGCACCATGGAGCACTCTCCAACTCAAGTCCCCGGTGGGTCGTGGAACTAAATCAGAATAAAGTTCCCTCCACCGGGGCCTCTTGCCCTCGTCAGCTGGTAGGACCCGCCTCCAGATGGTATCGGGACGGGTCACGAGAGCAAGGAAGTGCACTGTATGGAGCACGAGAGAATATAAGCTCTTCCTCGGCATGCCGCGAAAGCATGCCGAGGGTATGTCCCTCAACTTTGAGAGGTTGGGGACAGGAGGAGCCTGAGGGGAAACACGGGGCTTGTGTCCAATGCAAACAGCCGGAGCAGGGGTGTTGAAAGGTGCATGTGGCACTCCGGCCTGCAAAGCCCCGCGAAGGAAGGTGCGCGAGTCGGGGGAGATGGCATCCCTAATCTCCTGGAGCAAGCGCCCTGAGACTTTGGGCGTCACATATCCCAAACGGAGCGCAAGCTCCTGGGGTGACACCCAATCAGAACGTATTCCAGGAGATCCCCGACTCGGGTCATCCGTGCATGACTAAGGCGGCGGATGATACAGGGGGACTGTAACATTGGAGCCCCCACTGCTGGATTAAATAGCAGGGGCTCCGTGAATATTTCATCCCCCAAAGGCACGCCCTGCCTGGTCACGGAGACCATGCTCCAGGCCTTGAGGGTTTCCTGGTAGTATGCCGGCAACACAGAGAGGTCTCTCCCAAACCCCTCGGGCCCGATCAGAAATAATTGCCGGTCATACCCCAGGTTGCGCAACTGGCGATAAAAGCTGGATGCCAGTGCGCACCACTGCGGAGAGGGATCTGCATATAGGTATCTCTGCAGGTACTGAAGGCGGAAGGTGGACAACTGGGAGCACACACAAACTACTCCCTGTCCACCCTCCACCAAAGGCAGACTTGCCACCCCTGCAGAGACCCAATGCCTTCCCATCCAGAGGAAATCTAACAAATTCCTCTGGATATTGGTGACAAACTCGGGGGTCGGACTCAGACAAATCAGCCGGTGCCAGATCTGAGAAGCCACCAGCTGATTCACCACTAGAGTCCGCCCCCTAAGGGAAAGCATTTTTGCTAGACCCCTCCATCGTCCCAGACGAGAGAGGACACTGCCCTCTAACTCCCTCCAGTTGTCTGGGACGGAAGCGTCCGCAGCGGACAGGTAGACCCCCAGATATTTAATGACATCTGCCTCCCACGTGATGTCACGAAATGTGGGAGGCAAAGAGTCTACCTGTAAATTACCCTCTAAAAGGCCTGTGCATTTGGACCAGTTGATCTGAGCGGAGGAGGCAGCTGAATATACCTCCTGGCACTGTTTTGCCAGCTCAAGATCAACTGGATCCTGGGCCACGAGGAGCACATCGTCAGCATAAGCTGAAAGGACAATCCGCATGTCTGGATCTTTTAGCACCAGCCCTGTGAGCCTTTTCCTCAGTAGGCAGAGGAAAGGCTCGATGGCCAGTGCATATAACTGTCCAGACAAGGGACATCCTTGACGCACCCCTCGTCCAAATACCAAAGGTGCTGTTAGGGACCAATTGATTTTAAGTAAACACTCTGCAGAGGCGTACAGCGTTCTTATAAAGCCCACAAACTGTGGGCCAAAGCCGTACGCTTGCAGAGTGGCTATGAGGTAACCATGGTCCACCCTGTCAAACGCCTTCTCTTGATCTAAAGAGAAAAAGGCGAGTGACAGACCAGTCCTGCGAGAATAATGCAATAGATCCCGGACCAGAAAGATACTATCAAAGATAGTCCGGCCCGGCATCGCATAGGACTGGTCAGGGTGAACCAATTCTGCCAGCACAGACCCAAGTCTAAGCGAGATGGCTTTAGCTACAATCTTGTAGTCCGTGCTGAGCAGAGAGACCGGTCGCCAGTTCTTAATAAGCCGGAGATCCCCCTTTTTGGGCAGCAGGGCAAGTACTGCCCTGCGACAAGACAGGGGCATCTCCCCGGTCTCCAGGGCTTCCCCAAGGACCAGATGGAAATCAGGTCCCAGAGTCTCCCACAAAAATTGGAAAAACTCTACAGTCAGTCCGTCCAGTCCTGGAGACTTCTCACAGGACATGGCACGGAGGGCTTCAGAGAGCTCTTGAAAAGATAGTGGTATATCAAGCCGCACTCTTACACCCTCACTGACTGTGGGGAGCCCATCCCATAGCACCCTGCAGGCGTCTGGAGAAATGGGATCCGGAGAGTAAAGATCTTTATAAAAGTTCCGGGCTCGGTCCCGGATACTCTCCGGATCTGTAAGGGGGGCACCGTCTTCATCTAGAAGACAGGTGATGTGCCTACTGTTACCCCCCTTTTTCTCCAGTGAGTAGAAGAGGCGCGAGCCGCGGTCTAGATCTTTGAGAAAACCTAAGCGGCTTCGCACGTATGCCCCCTTGGCCTGGTGTCGTTCCAGGTCACAGAGGACACCCTTCCTCTCTACATACTCGCTCTGCAGGGATTGGTCCCTACAAGTGAACAGCCTCTGCGCCAGATGGAGTACCTCCCCCCGGAGTGACTCCAACTCAGCTTCGCGCTGCCCACTCGTACCCTTGGTATATTCCTGATACAGAAGTCGCAAATGAACCTTGCCCACGTCCCACCACAGTTTTAACGTGGCAAAGTCCCCCTTGCAACCCCTCCAGTCCGTCCAAAACTCCCAGATCAATGTCACGAGCCCCTGGTCCTTCAACAAAGCATTGTTGAAGTGCCAATAGGCGGCACGTGGCGCTGTTGGCGTTAGCGCCACCGTCACAGACACACAGTTGTGGTCTGTGAACGGAGCCAGCCTAATGGCACAAGAACCGACTCGTGACATATAGTGACTAGATATATATAGTCTGTCGATCCGGGAGTGGGACACCAGACCGGCTCTCACCCTGACGTAGGTGAAACCGTCTGATGCCCCTGGGTTCTGCTCTCGCCACATGTCCTTCAGGGAGAAGCGGGCGATGATCTCCCGCAGGGCTGACGCAGAAGGCGGGTACGGCTCTGGACTATTCCGGTCCAGAGCGTCGAGGGTGCAATTGAAATCACCCCCGAGTACCAAACACTCATCTGCGTCAACCGTCTCAAAAAACTGGGACAGTCTGGCGAGGAACCTCACTCTCTCGGGCCCTCCAGCAGGGGCATATATATTAACTAGGTTAATGATGCTACGCTGCTCTCGGACCCGGAGGTGGATTAGACGGCCTGGGATAACAGCTTTCACAAGCAGCAGCTCTTGCTGAAAAGACTCTGAGAACAGGGTCACCACTCCACATGACGCCGATGTGAAGTGGCTGAAGAAGACCCTGCCTCTCCACTCCAGTTGCCACGAGGCCTCAGCCTCTGGAGTGGTGTGAGTTTCCTGCAGGAAGCTCACAGAGTACCCTCCCTGATATAAATAGGAGAGTACCTGGAACCTGCGGAAACTGTCTTGACAGCCATTGGTATTTAGCGTGCTGATGTGCAAAGCCATTACTGCGTGTCAGGAATTGTGCGTTCCTCAGACCCTTGAGACTGCTGATAGGACACGCACATTTTATAGAATTTCCGGACGCGGAGATGCTCCGCAGTCCCAGAATTCTTGGCCCTAGTGCTGACCACTAGATATTGCTGGAGAGAGTGGAGAATAAACGACATATTCTTCCACCTCTCCAAGGCCAGCTGCACCTTCCTTTTCTTTTGTCCATGAAGGGTGCTCTCAAGGAATAGATCTATTTCCTTGACAGGGATAACCCACCCAGAATCTGATGTTCCTTCTAGTGGGTCACCCCTGGGCTCCTCTTGGCTGAGGGCTTTTACTCCATCCTCCCCGGCTGGAGTCAGTTTCCTCAGCTTTATTCTCAGGGACCCCCTCTTAGATGATACAGAAGGAGTCCCTTTAGCACCCTTCAAGGTAAATAATGGACCCTTGGATTGCTGCTGCACCCCTGTAGCTTCAGGAGTGCATTCAGGGGTAGCTGGCTGGACAGCAGTGGCTGGCATGGCTTCCTTAATGGAAGCCTTGGAGGCTTTATATGCCTCCTCTGCCAGTTCCACCGCTGCTTGCTCAGCTTGGATGGCACCGATGTTAGGGTCAGTTGACGGCTGAGGAGGGTAGACAGGCTCTCCCATGATGTTAACAGGAAAACCTGTTTTATCACCCTCCCCCATTTCCATTTCCCCTTGTGCCACATCCCCCCTGACAGACAAATCCATGGGGTCCTGAATAGGGGTCATGCCTATATTCCCCCCCTCCAGTAGTGACTCGGCCTGGGGCTCTAACAAAGCCCGAGGTATGTCACTAGAGAGTGACACTGGAGGAGGAGACTGTCTGGTGCCCTTGAAGTTCAGCACCTCAGGGACACTGACTACCCATTCAGCAGGGGCTTTGTTGGGACCCCCCTCAAAGGCCAGAGGCAGAACCTGATCTTTCTTGTCTACCCCTGCCTCACTTGGGAGACCCTCTTGCCCCTGCTTTTCCTCCAGATCCTTTTGCACATTAACCCCTATAGGGTCTGGAGAGAGAGATGTGTGGTCTGGCACCGGCTGGCTGAGCTTAATAACCGGGCCAGACAATGTCACCGGATGAGGAGGAGATGTATTGTTCCTCTTCTTGCTTTTAGAGGGAGGTGCTCCACTATAGAGCACTTCCCACTTATCAGCAACCTCCCTGTTGGTTTTATGCTTCCTCTTCCTGGGGACGTCACTCCTGGAAGAGGAGCTGCCACTAGCTGCCTCCCCTGCAGAGGGCTTATTATCCCTCTGCTTACACTGTGCCCCCACACTAACTGATGTAATTATGGTGGGGGCAGATTGGGACTTGGGAGATGCAGCTGTGACACTGGGAGGACCGGTGACATTCTTCCCCTTTTTCCCCGTGTCTGCAGTCTTGCTAGAGACCACAGACACAGATGGCTTTTTTGGGGAAGAAGCGGGTTTGGAGGCCGTGGTGGTGGCTTGAGGAACGGCCTCCTTGCCTGAGCTCTGTGGGGGGCTATGACCCTTGAGGTCCCCGCTGTTATGGGCTCAGCGGGGATGGGTGCTGTACTGACGGAGGTGCCATTTGCTGGGGCTGGGGCATGATGCTTTACATTAGGACAATTCCTACGTGTATGCCCCAACCCCTTGCAATGATAGCACTGCACCTCCGTAGTGCTGTAAAAAATCCTGTAGAGCACCCCCTCAAATGGAACCCCAAAAGACCCCTCTATGTTTTCTGAGCCCTGAGGCAGCCACATTTGTACCTGCCTCTTGAAAGAGAGCACATGACGAAGTGCTCTCTCTCTGCACCCCAGGGGAATTTTAATAAATGGTGTTTTTACTTCCCCTAGGGTTAGCAGGTGGGGGCGCAGGAGGGAGTCTGGTAGGAAGGGGGGCACATTAGAGAGTGTTTCTTTTGTGCCCAACCCTTCCAGGGGTTCTATTGGGACATATAATCCCCCCACTGTGATGCCTCTCTGTATAAGTATGTGAGAAGCAGCTGCTTTCCCGTACATTTTGCTGGCTGCTACTATAACAGAGGGGCTGATGACATTAGCTGCAGCACGCAGATAGATATCAATGCTGTAGACCCCAGACATCTGACATTTAACCCCATGCTTCCTGGTGATCTGCCCCTCAGCCCCAGCGGTGGTATTACTGGGGCCAGCAGAAACCACCTGTGACCAGGTATTAGCCACAGGGGTAGGTCTGCTGGCAGAACCACCAGGAGCTGGGGCTGCCTTATCTGCCTGGGGCCTATGCTGTGCAGTGCTGCAGCTAGGATTTTCAGGGGCCATTATTCCCCCTTTTGACCCCTGAGGCTTCTTAGTGGTCTTATCCCTCATGTTTAGACCCCTTTTTTTTTTTAGATTATTTGTTTTATTTATTTTTATTTTTTGTTTTATGATTTTTTACTGTTTTCTTTTTTTTAAAATATAAAAGTGTGAAAAAGAAACAAAAAGACAAAACTAAGGGAGACAAAACTAAGGGAGAGAGAGAGATGATGTTTGGCAGTGGAAGGGTTAATGGCCTGTTGCAAGGTGTTGCTAATTGCAACAACACAGAGAACACAGAGGCTTTTTAACCCCTCTGTGTCTCTGTGTCAGATGTTAAAAAAGCCTTTTAAACAAAACTTCAAATTGTTTCCCCCCCCCCCCACTGCCTACAAAGATGTTACTTGTCTTCTCTCCCCCCAAAACATAAAACCCAACACCAAACAAACAAAACTTTAACAAAACCTGAAAAACTTAAAAAAAAAAAAAAAAAAAATCAAAGTAAAAAAAGTTTCAGGAGTGAAGGTAAAGTGCTAAGGGAGGGGTGTGGCAAAGTATCCAGGAGACAGCTCACTCTCCTGGGATAGAGAGTTGAGCCTGACCCCCAGAAAACTAAAACTTAAATTAAACTAAGAAAAAAAACACAAAAACTCCCAAAAATGAACAACACCGTGCACAAAGTGCTTATTAACAGAAAGGTGTTAAAATAAAACTTGTATTTGAGGGACTAAGACCCTAAAAAGCCTTTTGTTTGGAGCTCAAGCATGCACACAACATGCTCTCTGGCACAGTGTATTTTAAAATTATGAGAAAAACTGTTCTGTAAACTAAAGAAAAATCATTTTAGGAGGTTGAGAGATAAAGAAACCGGATGGAGGGATACCGAGCAGAGCACACCATCTAAAGCCCACTGGGAGACAAACTCATCCATTCCCCCAGTGGACAAAGCCAGGTGGTACTCAGCCCGGATACGGGAGCGCACCAGCACCCGGAACATGGCCTCAGGTGACAAGGGAACCCCCCCTATCAAACACTGCTTCCTGGACTTATATATAGCCAATTTGGCTAATGCCAGGAGCAGGTTGATGAGGAGGTCCCTGGCCTTATTGCCCCGGGACACTGGGCGCCCAAAAATAAAAATGTGAGGGGAGAAATGCAGCCAGAACTGCAGGAGGAGGCCCCTCAAGAGTGACAAGAGGGGCTGCAGTCTGGCGCAACTAAAATAAATATGATACACGGACTCTCCCTTGCCACAGAATGGACAAGTGGAGGGAGAGTCCGTGAATTTAGCTAAGTACTCTCCCGTGCTCAGTGCACCATGGAGCACTCTCCAACTCAAGTCCCCGGTGGGTCGTGGAACTAAATCAGAATAAATTTCCCTCCACCGGGGCCTCTTGCCCTCGTCAGCTGGTAGGACCCGCCTCCAGATGGTATCGGGACGGGTCACGAGGGCAAGGAAGTGCACTGTATGGAGCACGAGAGAATATAGGCTCTTCCTCGGCATGCCGCGAAAGCATGCCGAGGGTATGTCCCTCAACTTTGAGAGGTTGGGGACAGGAGGAGCCTGAGGGGAAACACGGGGCTTGTGTCCAATGCAAACAGCCGGAGCAGGGGTGTTAAAAGGTGCATGTGGCACTCCGGCCTGCAAAGCCCCGCGAAGGAAGGTGCGCGAGTCGGAGGAGATGGCATCCCTAATCTCCTGGAGCAAGCGCCCTGAGACTTTGGGCGTCACATATCCCAAACGGAGCGCAAGCTCCTGGGGTGACACCCAATCAGAACGCCCGTATTCCAAGAGATCCCCGACTCGGGTCATCCGTGCATGACTAAGGCGGCGGATGATACCGGGGGACTGTAACATTGGAGCCCCCACTGCTGGATTAAATAGCAGGGGCTTCGTGAATATTTCATCCCCCAAAGGCACGCCCTGCCTGGTCACGGAGACCATGCTCCAGGCCTTGAGGGTTTCCTGGTAGTATGCCGGCAACACAGAGAGGTCTTTTCCAAACCCCTCGGGCCTGATCAGAAATAATTGCCGGTCATACCCCAGGTTGCGCAACTGGCGATAAAAGCTGGATGCCAGTGCGCACCACTGCGGAGAGGGATCTGCATATAGGTATCTCTGCAGGTACTGAAGGCGGAAGGTGGACAACTGGGAGCACACACAAACTACTCCCTGTCCACCCTCCACCAAAGGCAGACTTGCCACCCCTGCAGAGACCCAATGCCTTCCCATCCAGAGGAAATCTAACAAATTTCTCTGGATATTGGTGAAAAACTCGGGGGTCGGACTCAGACAAATCAGCCGGTGCCAGATCTGAGAAGCCACCAGCTGATTCACCACTAGAGTCCGCCCCCTAAGGGAAAGCATTTTTGCTAGACCCCTCCATCGTCCCAGATGAGAGAGGACACTGCCCTCTAACTCCCTCCAGTTGTCTGGGACGGAAGTGTCCGCAGCGGACAGGTAGACCCCCAGATATTTAATGACATCTGCCTCCCACGTGATGTCACGAAACGTGGGAGGCAAAGAGTCTACCTGTAAATTACCCTCTAAAAGGCCTGTGCATTTGGACCAGTTGATCTGAGCGGAGGAGGCAGCTGAATATACCTCCTGGCACTGTTTTGCCAGCTCAAGATCAACTGGATCCTGGGCCACGAGGAGCACATCGTCAGCATAAGCTGAAAGGACAATCCGCATGTCTGGATCTCTTAGCACCAGCCCTGTGAGCCTTTTCCTCAGTAGGCAGAGGAAAGGCTCGATGGCCAGTGCATATAACTGTCCAGACAAGGGACATCCTTGACGCACCCCTCGTCCAAATACCAAAGGTGCTGTTAGGGACCAATTGATTTTAAGTAAACACTCTGCAGAGGCGTACAGCATTCTTATAAAGCCCACAAACTGTGGGCCAAAGCCGTACGCTTGCAGTGTGGCTATGAGGTAACCATGGTCCACCCTGTCAAAAGCCTTCTCTTGATCTAAAGAGAGAAAGGCGAGTGACAGACCAGTCCTGCGAGAATAATGCAATAGATCCCGGACCAGAAAGATACTATCAAAGATAGTCGGGCCCGGGATCGCATAGGACTGGTCAGGGTGAACCAATTCTGCCAGCACAGACCCAAGTCTAAGCGAGATGGCTTTAGCTACAATCTTGTAGTCCGTGCTGAGCAGAGAGACAGGTCGCCAGTTCTTAATAAGCCGGAGATCCCCCTTTTTGGGCAGCAGGGCAAGTACTGCCCTGCAACAAGACAGGGGCATCTCCCCGGTCTCCAGGGCTTCCCCAAGGACCAGATGGAAATCAGGTCCCAGAGTCTCCCAGAAAAATTGGAAAAACTCTACAGTCAGTCCGTCCAGTCCTGGAGACTTCTCACAGGACATGGCACGGAGGGCTTCAGAAAGCTCTTGAAAAGATAGTGGTATATCAAGCCGCTCTCTTACACCCTCACTGACTGTGGGGAGCCCCTCCCATAGCACCCTGCAGGCGTCTGGAGAAATGGGATCCGGAGAGTAAAGATCTTTATAAAAGTTCCGGGCTCTATCCCGGATACTCTCCGGATCTGTAAGGGGGGCACCGTCTTCATCTAGAAGACAGGTGATGTGCCTACTGTTACCCCCCTTTTTCTCCAGTGAGTAGAAGAGGCGCGAGCCGCGGTCTAGATCTTTGAGAAAACCTAAGCGGCTGCGCACGTATGCCCCCTTGGCCTGGTGTCGTTCCAGGTCACAGAGGACACCCTTCCTCTCTACATACTCGCTCTGCAGGGATTGGTCCCTACAAGTGAACAGCCTCTGCTCCAGATGGAGTACCTCCCCCCGGAGTGACTCCAACTCAGCTTCGCGCTGCCCACTCGCACCCTTGGTATATTCCTGACACAGAAGTCGCAAATGAACCTTGCCCACGTCCCACCACAGTTTTAACGTGGCAAAGTCTCCCTTGCAACCCCTCCAGTCCGTCCAAAACTCCCGGATCAATGTCACGAGCCCCTGGTCCTTCAACAAAGCATTGTTGAAGTGCCAATAGGCGGCTCGTGGGGCTGTTGGCGTTAGCGCCACCGTCACAGACACACAGTTGTGGTCTGTGAACGGAGCCAGCCTAATGGCACAAGAACCGACTCGTGACATATAGTGACTAGATATATATAGTCTGTCGATCCGGGAGTGGGACACCAGACCGGCTCTCACCCTGACGTAGGTGAAACCGTCTGATGCCCCTGGGTTCTGCTC